>MJHO01000034.1:1385000-1805000 GCA_002076135.1 Xerophyta viscosa
GCTTTCGTATAAGGAGAGCTTCATTGTTCGATGCTACGAAGTTGGCGTCAATAAAACTGCCACCGTCGAGACCATCGCTAATTTGCTTCAGGTGAGTGTAATTTGATTTGATCTGTGTTATATCTCTTTTGGTTTGCGACACTATTTGATTGATGTGATTATAGACGCATGCTGAAATTTGACTTGAATTAATGTTGGATTGGTATCAACCCGGTGGATTCCATGCCTCGGATGGTGGAGCTGGGACTGGGGACACCCGAGAGGGTTTGTACATCGTACAGCTGGCTGCGCACATGATTTTTCAGTCGGGGCTGGGTTTTCACCGCTGTAATATCAAAAGATAAAGATTGGTTTGAATAATTAGGCCTGTGTTCTTGTTACATTTGTGTTAAACCGAACTGAATTATAGTAAAATGTTTATGCATTTGATTTTGCATGGTTCGCGTTGTGCCCCAAATGGGAGGTATGTAGGTTGTTAGTGGATGCTATTGCATGATTTCTTAGCCTGTGTTCAGAGTGGATGCTATTGCATGATTTCTTAGCCTGTGTTCAGAGATTATGTCTGTGATATGTTATAAGATGGCACCCTGATTTTACTCATGTTTCCTTAAAAATATTATCATTTATTTACGTAGCCTAAAGGATTATGTCTTTTGTTTTATAAGAAAGATATTTTACTACATATACTGGAACCTTTTGAAATTAACCGAAAAATAAATAACATGAAAAGCTAAATATGGGGGATACCCGGTACCGCATAAGGCTCCAATGCGAGTGGGCGCGGGTTTCGGAAGGGGTCGGGCGATTTCTTGCCTAATGTACGCGATTATACCCCGCTTTGCATTAGGTGTTTTTGAAGCCTCAAACTCACGACCTTCTCATCGCAAGACAAGAGTTTTTACCACTCTGCCAGATTCCTCCGCAAAGAACATGAATACTATTCGTCTTATATTTTAAGCATCTTTGGCTGAGCATTCTAGCTAAAAGTTGAAATTTTGGGTTATGAAAGACCTTTCTAGAGGAGCAGTTGTTTTTCCTTTTTTTTTTTTAAAAAAAAAAAAAAAAAAAAAAAAAAAAAAAAAAAAAAAAAAAAAAAAAAAAACTACATTTCCAATGGCATACAAGCAAAAGGCGGTTTAGTATCTCCGCCAAAGAAAATGGAAGAAGCAACGTAATTGTGTGTTTGGCTAACTTTTGCTTCAAACATGTTTTATTGTTTTATTGCAGGAAGTTGGATGCAACCATGCACAAAGTGTCGGGTTCTCTAATGATGGTTTCGCCACAACAACCACCATGAGAAAGCTTCGTCTCATTTGGGTTACCGCTCGCATGCACATTGAGATATACAAATATCCAGCCTGGTATTCCCTGAAACTTGTATACTTGGCATTTCTGGAGGTTTCTTTTGTGAATTACGCACATATTATCGTAGGGGTGATGTTGTTGAGATTGAAACATGGTGTCAAGGCGAAGGAAAGATTGGCACTAGGCGGGATTGGATTATCAAGGATCTGGCTACCGGTGTAGTAATTGGTAGAGGCACAAGGTATGCTTATAACCATAGTAGTAGGAAATTTAGTCATCTTTAATATGGAAAGGAAAGATATCCATGATTCCAATCATGATATTACACTAGTGCCATTGCAAGTTAATGCACGCGGTATTATATATTTAGATTTGCTTGTACTGTGATCCTTGACTTGTTCAGTGTGAATGTGTTTCTTTAATCAACCAACAACAGAAGCTTACTTGTCTGTGCCAACTTCCTTTGCGACCATGCCGTGAGTTACATTTTTAAGAAACCGAATGTAGATGAAGTAGTCTTTTTTTTGAGAATCCAAATGTAACTGAATATAATCTATGCAACCTGGCAGAATTTTTAGGAAAGAAAATATTGCCTTGCCGATAAGGCTGCAAGCGGTTAGATGATACTAATATTTTAAGATAGGATTCAAAGAATGATCCAGTGTAAGCTAGTCGATAACATTTGAAGTAATAGTCTTGAAGACATAGTTCTTTATATTAGTATGGTTATATTAGGCACCGAGGCTCATTTTTTCCTATTTTTTCAGAGTTTGCACTGGAACATCCCAGGACATGCAAAACGTCATAGATCAATTGTTTTCATATTAGGACATGCAAAGCATAATAGATCCATAGCTTTCATATTGGCTGCTTTACTAACTTTTACCATATAGATTCATTCTTAAGGAAAGATCTGGATGTCATATTAGCTGCTTTAATAACTTTTACCTTATAGATGCATTCTTAAGAAAAGATTTGGATCTGTTAACACTTTTGTTGAATTAGCACCTAATCTATATCAACCTACTTGAATCATCTAGTAGGCTTCTTGAGGATTAGAGTATTTTCTTCCATTGCAATTCACATTCTTGACTTCTACTAATGTGTTTCTTCTTCATGGATGGTGCTTTTTCATGGTAAGAAGTTGTTTTCCTTTCAATATGCTGTTGTATTTGACAGCAAATGGGTGATGATGAACCAAGACACCAGGCGTTTGCAGCGAGTAAGTGATGAGGTGAAGGAGGAATATCTGGTCTTTTGTCCAAGAACTCCAAGGTAAATAAATGGTCAGCCATATATGTAAACAAGATGAATCAGGTGCTGTTAAAGCATACCTAATTTGGAAGTAAGATGCTTGATCTTGCATAGTCATGCCTTTACCTGTTATATTTACCATAGTTTTAAGTTCCGAGCGGCACGCTTGGTGCCGCCCGGAACGTCTCGGTGCCGGGCCGGCCGGCACCTTTTTTTTTTTTAATGTTCATCTTCCTCGCTTTCGCGAGGAAGATGAACAGTCATGCCCACTCACCAGCAGATGTCGTCGCGCCAGTGGGCACCAGCCGGTCGCACCGGTGGCGCAACATAAGTGGTCACGCGCTCTGCCCGTGACCACTTATTTATTTTTTTAAAAAAAAATTTAATTAAAAATTTTAAAAATAACTTTTAAATATAATAAAATATATAAAAATAATATTTTATTATCAGCATGGTCGAAACGGCACGGTCGGCACATCTCGAGTTCGGAATTTACCGAAACTCGGCACGGCACGAAATTTAAAACCTTGATATTTACAATCATGCCTTACCAGTAGTTCTTTTGCTTGATGTACGATTGGATTCAGGAGTGTAGCCCTAGCCCTTTGTGCCTTATTATTTGTAGGATGCACATTCTCTTGGTTAATTTTGTAGCCATTTTCGCTTCCTGCATTTCTTGTAAGCTTTTTTTAGTAATTGGATATAGTCGTAGGCTCAAGTCTCATTTTATATTGTATTCCTAAACATACTGAATAGTCCCAACACCTTGGCTTAAGACAAAGTAAGGATTCGATAACTGTCTACAGAGGATGTATCATTTGGTATTTATTTCCTGTTTCCCTCCTCAATCTACATTACTGTGTTTATGAATCTTAAAACAAGCTCTTGACAAACTGGAACCTTGATTCAGGTTAGCTTTTCCAGAAGCAGATAGTAGCAGTTTGAAAAAAATTCCAGAACTCGAAGAACCTGCACAATACTCTCGATTAGGTCTTGTGGTCAGTACTTTCATTCTTATTTTAATTTACTATTATTATTACTGTAGTTTTTTAAAAAACTTCCCAACTGCTTCAATGAAGATATCTGTCGATCTTTTTGGAACGTATAATCTGAAAGCATTTCTGATTTTGATATTTCTAGCCCAGAAGAGCTGATCTTGACATGAACCAACATGTAAACAATGTTACCTATATTGGATGGGTGCTTGAAGTAAGCCGGAACTTCCATTCTTTTGAAGTTGAAAGTCGAAACATACTAATACCGTTACTTTTCTTGGTTATTAATAATATATCTGTTTTCTCCGGCAGAGCATGCCGCAGGACATAATCGATACCCATGAGCTGCAAACTATCACGTTAGATTACAGACGTGAATGCCAGCACAGTGACATGGTCGATTCTCTTACAAGTAGGGAATCGGAGGATAATGAGGAAGTAACGCATCCTGCCGGATCGAATGGATTACTGACTGGAAGCCAAAACGGTGAAGACAACTGCCAATTCTTACATTTCTTGAGATTCTCGAGCAATCGGCTCGAAATCAACCGTGGTCGTACAGTCTGGAGGAAACTTGCCAAATAACTATCTCCAGCACGAATGGTTCAGTTTTTTTTGTTTTCTAACTAGTATTGCTGTTTGTGTAACTCTTTTTTAATTTGTTTATTGGATTTACGGAGTATTTACTACTTTGGAGTGAGTTATCTGACGGAGAGCTATTTTGAGGTGCATCAATTATCATTAGGGGAGGTGATTTCGTGTTTATATATATTATAGAAAAAAAACATGTTCCTTTTGAATGAAATATATTATGATTAAGGTGTTAGTATTTATTCACTCGATTCTAGACTTTTCCAGACATCAGCCATTGTTTGTAAATTTAGCCGGTGGCAGAAATTATTATGTTTATGGCAAATAATAGTTACACGATTTCATCAGCTCGTGGGCTTAATTTTTCTGCTTGAAAGTTATCACTCATGCAGGAGCAGAGATTGCTGCACAAGTTTGTCCGGAAGGCGCTAGGCCGATGCCAGGTTCGTCTCATCAGAAACTCGACGCAAGTTAGCATGGCGCGTAGTCACCCTATGCAGTCTATCTGCAGAACTGATAGTAGAAGAGGGAGATTGATTGATTTCGCAGGCACCTGAAAGTTGGTTGCACCCTTTTTGATTTGATGATTTATGATGAAAGAAATTTGGATTTCAGGTAGCTTATATCATCATATTATCTATTTTCAGACGCACGACTTCCAAATCAGAATGTGTTTGTAAATCTCGGAATATCTTGACTTTTTTTTTTTTGGTCTAGGAATATCTTGATTTTAATCCAGTATAAAAAACCTTCAACTAGCGGCACTCAAATAGCAACTCATAATAGCTTGATTTATTCAAAAATACCAGGATGGTGAGCAACTTACAAACATGAATAATCGCTGGTGATGTAAAATCTCACAAACGTAACCAATAAGAAGCCACACCCACACCCCCCCACCCCAACGGAAAAAACGAAAAAAAAACCCCTTAAATGTGCCATCATACGAATTCTTTGCCCAAATATTAATTTTTCCAACTTTTTTGGTTAGATTTATAAAACTTTTGAGTTACTATTAGGCGGTGGTTGTTGCATGGAGGCATATAATGTTCTGATTATTAACATCTCGGCAGAGCTACTTTAGTATTAAATAAATTTTGGAATTAAGAGTAAAATATTGAATAATAGTCCAAAAAAATACTAGAAAACAGATAGAATCTCCATCTACCGGGATCATATGATTACTCGGCTTTGTCAATCAAATATTCAGATGATCATGTTTATAAATTATGACAACTGGTAAAAACATAATTCTTATTTTCTGCAACCCTTTTTTTTCTCTCTAACATAAAGATAACAATACCAACACCACCGAGCGTATACGCATTAAACAAATTTCTGCCTCAGGAAATTTACCATCACCTCACCTTATGGATGTCTTGATCCCTAATGACACAGCATCACATTGTGCGACGATTCACATTTTTCAAGCAATTCTGTGCAGCAGTTAATACACAATTGCTACTAATAACAGCATAGAAAAGCACCTTAACGGAATTATGCTTATGATCTGTCGGACAATATTTAGCTCGATCCAGTCAATAGTGATTAGCACCTGAAAAAAGATAGATCCAAGTCGTCGAATCTTTCCTCCACTTCTCCATCACTTGGACTACCAAAAACTTGTAATGAAGGCAGACCTTAACAGCGGTTGAGTGCACAGAGACAGCAATTAGTGCTGATGAAAAGGGGGCAAATCGAGCAAAAAACTGCGCCTACAGAACAGAAATTTGAACGTTATAATTAGGAATTGGAAGATCGTAACCTTCATGGAAGATAAACTTTCAGAAGTAGCTAACTAGCTTAAAACAGTCAATTCCAAGAGACTCCCAAGAAACAACAAGATCATGGTTTATTAAGATATGAAAACATATATATTGGGTTGGAGATGTATATACCGCAGATGAATTCCCGCTAGAAGACAGCATAAAAAATTCCTCAGTGAGCATGTTGGTGTCAATACTTTGATGCCGATGAGAAAAGAAAATGCTTGCAATATCCAGCATGCTCCCACTATCATGATGAGGCATTTAAAAGGGTCACAACTGAAGCATTGCTATTGACTATACTTTCACCTGATGCAAGCTGCATATAGAAAGATAGTTATTACACGACGCCAGACTTGAGCAAAAGTCAAGCTTATGTCAGATTTCTGCGAGTAAACCATATAACACCCTTTGATTAATATCAGATAGAGAAAGGCATCCAAATTCACAGAAACACTGTGAACTAACATTTAAGAGCTTTGGTGTTTGATCCCAATTCAATAACAAAGAAGTGGAAAACCTATCATCAGATCAAGCACGACAACTTTAACAGGTTGTTTCTACTTCAAAAAGTGACCCAAAGTCACTTCGGGGCCCCTTCCAACCTCACTTCCAGTGTTCATTTTGCACATTCTTTTAAGGAAAAAACTACTCACCCCCAACATACTACCCAACAAACCACACACAATCAATCTCCACCACACACACGCTTCGTAATCCGCACAATTCCTCGTGATCGCAAACAAAATTACAGATATACCCATCGTGATGTGGTCCTGATTGTGCCACGTCAGCATGTGTGGTTTCTTGGGGGTGCATAGCAAAGCCCTTCTTTTAATGAGACAAGGACAAGGCAAAGTTTCTAGGACCGAGTAAATAATAGTTTGACATATTCCCTCTCTCATATTTTCACATCCTGAAACTCTGACTTACTACACTTCTTGACACTTCCGATAAAGTACACAGTCCTTTAGATGAACACAGTTAAATAGTTGGTTAGTATGAACAACTAAAGATATATTTAATTAATTTTTTTAGAACCCATACCATTGGGTATGCCATTTTTTATCACAAGTAAATATCTTATTGTGTCGCTAACTTTACATTGTTTTGGCAATTATCATTATGTTTCTTCAGCTAAACGCCAGCTAAACCACCTTCGCAGATATGTCCGACCACAATACCAACTCTCTCTAGCATTTGCTTGTCCGATGTGGCTAGTAAATATATTTTTTTAGTCACCTTACAGAAACATGAGAACATTTCTAGGAGGCCATGTTTTTCATCCAAATAGGTGGTGTCAAGACAGCTATAAACACTTGTACATTCTAACACTGCCGGTGGCATGCAATATAAAGATGAGAACACTGGTGGAAGGATTATATTCTCCAAGCCTAATCTCATGCTAATAAACCAGCCAGGTCACTCTTTCTAATAAAGTATTTCTCAAAAAAAAAAAAAAAAAAAAGGAATCTAAGAAAATAATTGTTAATAGTGCTTTATTCTGAACTCCATGAAGATTTATGTATTTATACACATTAAATACTTATTTCTAATATTTTCAGCAGAACAGTTTTGTATTGTTAATATTAACCATCATGAACGATGTTATTATCTTCGGACAGGAATATACATATTTCTCTTTAGTTTTAAATTCTGATGTCAGTATATGTTAACAAAGAATTAACAGGCTGAATCTCATAGAGAACCTCTTTTAAATATTCATTTGACAGGAAGAATGGCTCCTTCTCCCGTATCCCTCCACAATCTTCAAGAATGTTCAGCAAATCCTGGATCAATAGAAGTCAACAAAAACATCCTTCTTTAGGCTATAAAAGCATTAATCAGATAAACAAAAACTGCAGCATGTCAAAATGCAATAAGACTGAATATTGACAACACTTGTTCATTCCTTTAGCATCTAGCAAATTATATTTGTTTGTAGCGACAAGAATAATGTGAAATTAAAATAAAAAACAAAAAACTAGAACAACAGGTAACCATTGTGTTATTTTGAATGCCTACTACGGCGTACATCTTCACCAAGCCTTGACTAAGCTACACTCTAGACAAGCATTCAGGACAATACGAACACAACCTCTACAAACATTCAAAGTTAAGCGACAATATCATACTTTCAGCAGAGGGCAATCCGCAGGACTAAGTATACTTCATTCATGTATCACAATGGGGCTAAAGACTGTCCTACCAACATGGCCTATGTCATAACTCATAACCACCTAATCAGGATCTTTTGGATCTTCCATACCACGTTTTGCTAGTATTCACTGAACAGCAAAATAATGCTCGAAGTGCTTCGCATTTGCACGATTAAGCAACAGATTAGAGATATACAACTCAAATAAGCTCACATACTGGTACATTGTTATTTAGCCGACTTGAACCTCTTGGGTACCTAGAAAGTTTTTTTATTTCAGAAATGAAAGCTTATTTTCTGTAGCCCAATACAGTTCGAACTTCTGGCAATCATATCATACTGATGGCAAGCTCCAATTGGAGGAAAGGTTGCTCAAGCTTATATTAATACTAGTTTGCCAAATACTATTAAGAGAGACAAGCAGAACTTTTGTGCGAAAAAGATCAAGTCATTTGCCTTGCGAGCATGATGAAACCAGAAAAGTTCTAACCAATTTCCACACTTTTACTTCGAGTCAGTTGGTGCTATCACAATTGCCAGATAATCTCAAAACTACTACTATGTTATGTTTATGTGAAAATTCACCTCCGCTGTCAAATTTTCAAACTCCAGCAACTGCTCAACAATTTTTTCAAGTACATGACGGTTCTTTTGAAGCATTTCCTTAGCCCTGTCATATGCCAAGTTGTACATCTGCCAATGTAAGCATTCACAAATAAATGAGATGAAACATAATAAGAAAATGCTCTTTCTAACAGGCAAATACACAAATTTTTAAGTCCATGCATACAATAACATACAAGGTTGCTGACAAAAAAGCAGCAAACACACCTTTTCAACTTTAGCTGCTATGTCCAACTCATGGTTGTTTCCCATACTTAAGGTCCCAACCTGTTTCAAAATGAAACTCATAACTAAATAAGGAACTCACAATTAAAAATATATAACTAACCAATAAGAAGCAAAACAAATAGGAATTCAACAAACTAAGAAGCTAGTTATATGTTCTTGTAACACTTCATAGAAACATATATAGTGAATGCAAATCCCCTGCAACAAAAGTTAAAACCAAGACACCAAAGTAGTTCTCTTGTTTTTTCATCGTATAACCCTACGCTAATTACTATTCCAATTTCACAAGCTACTAACCATGCAATTGAGCAGATAACTAGCATAACCACCACTACTATCATAGTGTGTTCGAACAATAGTACTTATTGGAGAGATATGTACATAATCATCTCAAATAAAGGATAATTCCTTAATATCCAAAGGAAAATCTTTTATCACCAAGGAGCGATAAAGATAGAATTGACACCTTAGCTATAGAAGCTGCGATAAGGATGGATTGAAGCTAACAAATTAAAGGAAACTTAGTAAAGGTTTCTAAATGGAGCTGCTTACCCCTTCCCCATCATGCTGAACAAGAGAATGGGAACTGCCACGTTTCTGTCCTTGCTTCGCATAATGGAGTACCAAGGCGAGAGTGTGAAAGTTTAGAATCTATTGTTTGGAAAAGTGGATTGAGGGATTTCAAGAGTTGGACAAGATGGTGAGGCCCAGAAAAATTGGGTTCCTTGAAGGAGAGTTTGGGCTCTTAACTCTCCATGAAAATAGGGCAGAGAATAGTGGATTCATCAGGAGAGTTTTTTTTTATAAATTAACAATCACTATTTGATGATATCTATTAATGATAATGTGACTTCAAATTATACTAATATCAAGAAATAAAGTTAGTTATAGTCATAATTAACTATCAAATATTATAACTATTTATAAAATGCTTATGTTACTTATTAGCATTTGCTAATGAAGATTAATAGTAGAATAAATGATTAAGTTCTTAATTCAAATCAAGGTTTTCCGTGCCGTGCCGAGTCGAGTATCGGTAACTCCGAAATTGGGCACGTGCCGATCGTGCCGTGCCGACCGTGCCGATCCGTACAATTTAAATTTTAATATTATTTAAACAAAATAAAAAATATTAATAAAAAAAAATTATTAAAATAAATATAAAAATCTAATTATATATAAAAAATAGATATTATATTTATTTTGTGCCGAATTTTGTTGAATATGGGGATGTGTTTAACATGCGATAAATAAAAAAAATAATTTTTTAATAATTTTTAACTATTATTATATTTTTAAATTTTATAAGGAAAAAAAAACAAAAAAAAAAACTTAAACACGCGCAGGCGTGCGCAGGCGGCACGCCTGCTCGTGTTACTCGCGCAGGCACGCGACCGGCAGGTGCCGGTCGCGCGCCTGCGCTTGTTTTAAAAAAAAAAAAAATCGTCGCCCGCATCGTCTTCCTCCGCAAGGAAGACGATGAATTAACAAAAAAAAAAAAAAAAAACAGAGATATAGAGAGAGAGAGAGAGGGAGGGAGGGAGGCAGGGGGAGAGAGAGAGAGAGAGAGAGAGAGAGAGAGACGAGTGCCGGAGCCGGCCGGCTCGGCACCGTGCCGAGCTCCGGCGGCTACGGCACGTGCCGGGCGGCACCGCGCGTGCCGCCCGGCACGTAAAACCTTGATTCAAATAAAGGTTTAACATCTTAATTCAATAAAGGTTTAACAATCAACCCCATCATAAATAAAACATGGAGGTGATAATAACTTACTATCCATCCTGAAGTTAACGAACTCTCCGTCATAATATTCATTCTCCAAAGAATTAAATCACCAACCAAACAACCGATTGCATCCTCCATCGTTCTCCAATGGAATCCCGTACGTACTATTCCTCTTATTCTCCAAATGATTCCCGTACATACTATTCCTCTTATTCTCCAAATGATTCCAATCTCTTCACACTCTCATAAACTCTGCTTTCCAAACGAACCCTTGGAGAAAACTAACAAAAGTTGAACACTATTTTCATATTCCATGATTCTTATCAGTCCCAAAGCATAACCATACCCTCCCAAAAGCTGCATGTATGTCGCCCCACTATCTAACCCACTTGGATAGCAGCAGCGGTAGATTCCCATGTCATGCATATCTGCGCAGTCCACAGCCACCACTTCATGTCTGCCTAACTTGGATCTCAGCAATGCATGTCTCACGAGTATAAAAAAAAACGATGACCACCCCACATTCCTAACTTAAAAAGTGACTGATAAAAGTCTGCCTAACTCCTATACTTGAAGATTGAAAGGAAGGATAAAATACTTTGTCTTTCTTCTATATGTTTGTTTTTTGTTTTGTTTTTTTTCTCGTTAGAGAAGTTCGCAGGTTAAAGATACTCAGGGTGGTAGGTCCATAGTTTATTGCGATTTAATATGGGCTCATGTCAGAAAGAGATTTATTCATCCTAACGGAGAACTTCGTCATCCATTCAAATTCTTAATAATTGGCATGCAAATGATAAGCATTTCGTATATATCTTCTATAAGTAACAGTGACAAGTTACATACTGCTCTGCTTGATACGTAAATAGAAGGACTATCATCTGGGGCCCATCCATATTGAATCACCATGCGGGTAGCTATCTGCAATTAGAGCAGAGTTCATACAAAAGAATAAGGAAGATCAAATCCCAAAGCACTACAGAACGAAATTACCTCCTCTGCTTGGTTGAGCTCAGAAGAGGAAAGGAAATTTTCTTCCTCAAAAGGAAGTAGCAGTTGGGATGCTATGTATGATCCAAAGCAAAATACCAGCTTCTTTTCAAGGTATGACCGCGATTCCACATTTCCGTTTACTGAACCTTCATTTTTTGCTTTCGTGATCTTTGTACATCCAATTCCCTGAAATTTTCATAGATATCAGCACTTTATCAAGAGTGAAGCGAAAGCAAGGTCAATCAACAGGGGGACTTTTTGTTCTTTAGGCGAAAAAAAAAACTTCCAAGGAATTTCCAAGAAGAATCACTCGCATCTAGATAACCAGTCACAAAAAGAAGCAAACCAATCATTTAAAGAAAAGAGGTTATGCAAATAAAAGAAGCTCAACTCATGAATACTTTTGACAAACTCTTTGACAAGTATGAGTTTAAAAACATTTATGATTATGATGTTGGTATGCTGGAATTTTCAGTGGATTTGAAGTTCCTACCTATTATTTACCTACTGCTACTAAGACAGTCATTAAAAACAGTCTGGCTCAAGTGAGGGTAAAACAAGCACTTGGTCAAGCAGCTCTGAGCATCACCTGTTTGGAGACAGCTTCACACCTCACAAGCAGCTCTGCTCTAGACAAAAGACTACCTACTTAATAAATAAATTAGTTATAAAAGTCTATCCATTGAATATTTTTTTTTATCATATACATTGTCTGAGAAATTCAAATAAAAGCTCATTTGCCAAAATGTTTCCTTTTTTTTTCTTTTGCATTTTGTCCATCACATCTAACAAACAATAAAAAAGCACCTTTGTTGTATTTATATATCAAGGTTATGAGAAATAACTAGAAAAAAGGTCAAGTTATTTAACTTCGTTGTGCCACAATATAAACCACTCCAGGTACTGAAATATGTTTGGACACAAACTTGCAGACAGTGGGGTCACTATTCCCTCAGGCTCAGGTTCTCAACTTGCTGGCACATAAAACTTTGAAGCCGCTATAGGCCTCAACTTACTTACGTACTCTGTTAAGACAACGCAGAAGAACAGTATAATTCTCTCAAAGGAAGTTGACACTATTTCAGCTTGATAGCAACAGACTTCAATTTGCATCCTAGCGATGGCAAAAATGTTCAACTACCCTAAAAATAAAACAGTAGCTATAGCATGTTCATAGGGTACAGGATTTATTATTTACTAATTACTAGTCTTAAGGTGCTCCAGTTCTCTCTCCAGAAGATTGTCCATTAGTACAATTTTTAGGTATACATAAAGAAAAACAAAAGCCTTGGCAAGAATGTTAGGGCAACATGCAGCACCAATTCATAAAGATATAATCTCTTATTTAATATGAAATTCACAAATGCGAGGAAGACCATTAACTCAATATACACCACAATCTATAATTTAATATGACCCTTTCTCGGTGGCTGATGAGAAAGGGAGCACAGCAAGAACCAGGACTGACAAATTATTAGCATTAAAATATTGATAGAACATGACAAACCTCCCAGGATGATGGCTCAAGCCATATATTGTCAACAATGTCATAATTTGGAAGAAGAAGAGCAATAAGTGCACGCCCAGCAGCCCAAACAGCATGTGGAAATTTTGTCTCCCTTGTCCACTAAAAAAAAATATTACGCCATAGTTTAGAACAACTTCAAGTACAAGTTGCGAAATGGCAAGACAAGGGTAGGAAGGGAACACAGAGAGAGAGAGAGAGAGAGAGAGAGAGAGAGAGAGAGAGAATCAATGATTTACTTACATCAAGAGGAGGGGACAGAAATTCAATCCCATTGCTTATCTGACCATATGGTTCCATTAAATCAACAACAGAATGCATGTCCTCCTTTGTAATTGTCAAACCTAGATGGTTTACTATGAGTTTGCTAACGTTCTTGCCCAACTTGGTTTTCCTTAACCACTGAGGAACACTGTTACTTAAAGTCTACATATGAAAGCAAAATAATAACTGTATTAGAGGAATATATATCTACGTCATAGTAAAAGATCAAACCAAATTAAAAACATGAGTTAAATACCATATAGAATTAAAGAGCCAATTTCATATTAAACAGTGTTCGAAACTGATAAACAACTTCTGCAGAAAAATTTAGAGTTTGCTTAAAGTTTGCAGTTGCACCTGCCTCAAGTGTTATGTAGTTCTAAATAAGCTCCTACACTTTTGGATACATAATTAAACAAACTTCTGGTTTTTTTTGTAAATCTTGTACATTAAAACTTCCATTCAGTCAAAGAACATGCATATAAAATTTCAAATGATCGTAGATTAGCATCCAAGGATATAAGAGCCATACAGCAAACCAGCTAACATAGGTCATGAGTTCATCAGTGTCAAAAAATTTACTCCGGAAAGCACTCCCTTCCAGTGACATGGGAACAAGTTTGAGCTCAGTAGGCCGCAGAAGAGAGGTTTTCTCAGCAACCTGCCAATGATATCTGGATATTAATCATCACAAAACAAAGGTACAATCAATTAAGAACAATGAAAGGAAACTAATAATACATTGATTATTGAGATCATAACTTTCAAGAACTTTGTCATCAGATGCTAGAAACGTGGTATTGGGTTTGGTTATCCTAATTATTTTCAGAAGCATATTGCTTGTATGCACTTTTGTTTGGCTAGGAATAACAATAGAACGCGATTTGATCCATCAAGGTATTCTGCCTAAATGTTAAGACAATGCAAGCTAATCGCAGGAACTAATTTTAGTAGCATGTTCGATGAATCTGAACTAAATGGGGCAGGCAAGAACTAATTTTGAGTGTTTGCACTTAGTTTGGCTAAGTGTATAGTTGTTTTTCTAGAAGACTTTTTACTATATATGTATTAGAACTTGGTGGTAGCTACCTTTTTCCAATCAACATAATCGATTAGTTCCTCATCCATTGTTTGCTTTGCTGCAATACGCAGAATCTTTTCTCTTTCCAACTGAGTGGGCCTTTGAAGATGAAGTACTCTGTCCATGCGACCAGGTCTTTGCAATGCTTCATCAATTTGCTTAAGATTTCTTGTTGTTGCTATTAAGACAACACCATCTTGATTCTCAAAACTGTAATAAACACAGGATGTAGAGATCAGCATGCTCCCCCAAAAGGAGTAACAGCTTAAATGGGCAGAGACAAGCAATAGAGCTTTAGTTGGCATACAAACATGTGTAACATATCTCGTCAAATTGCAAAAGATAAACTCATGAACTAGACAGGGATATCTAGAAAGAGTGCTGCTACGCACAGCAAAAAATCCACCAAACCACAACCTATTTGATTAAAATTAGAAAAATAAATAAATTTAGAAGCATTTGTCGGAGAAACTTCCAACATGAAAGTTAATATGTTTAGATAAGATCTACAACTTGTATATTGAAAATTTTTCCAAAAAATACATCTAAATAAGGTTTTGGCTCCAACCTTTAATGGGTTGGTATCGGGTTTAGACATTGTTTCTAAAATCCGTTTCAAACCTGTTAACCTTTGGCGCCCTAAAATACCTATTTAGAAGTATTTTTAGATAAACTTTCAACATAAAAGTTATAAATCTCATCAAAATCTACAATCTTCATGCTAAAAATTTTTCCCAAGAAATGTCCCAATTTTTTTTAATCATGCGGGTTATTGATTTTGATGGATTTGTGGGAGATGCGGTGGAGGGCACTAGCATTTTTCATTTAGAAATGCAGCAGTGATGGGATAGTGGAAATAAACACTGACCATAACTTCTGTAAATACCAATGGCACCATTAACATCAATGTAATATTCCTAAGCAAGATTTTCGTGCTGCAAGGTTTTTCGTGCTGTGCCGTGCAGAGCCGAGTTTCTGTAAATTTCAAATTTGAGACATACCGACCCGTTTCAATTATTAATTATTATATTATGATTATATAGATCTAAAATAAAAATATATAAATCAATTTTTGTCATATTTAAAAACTGTAAGACAAATTAACTAAAACAGTTCAAACTTTTTAAAAAAAAAAAGAAAAGAAAAAAAGGGTCCACGCAATGTGCATGGCCTCGGAAACAGGTCACACGCACGCGGCACATGACAAATTAAAATAAAAAAAATAAAAAAAAAAGACGCCGTGGCGGGCGGCTCGGCATTTGTCTCAAGGCCGGATCCCCACGGATCCAGCACGATTTGGGCGGCACACGCCGTGCCGCCCAAAACGTAAAACTATGATCCTAAGTTGGAAAGTAACACGCAGCACTATAAATCCAGCAAAAAAACAAAACGGGGGAGCTCTCATTCCATGTTGTCCATTAAAAACACACTTTTAAGTACCTTAAGATTTTTACATTTGAGATGTGTTAATGTCATCGCCTATTCTTCTAGTCTATGGGCCCCTGTTAATGGTTTTGCTATGAATTTTTAAAACAATTTGGCATATTTGACATATCCATATCCAATTGAACTTGGACAGGTGTTAATCTGAAAACCTAACTCTAACACACTCTATCGACACGCAATTGACCTGCGAATTAAGAAAAACATGATTTACATATTTATCTAAACAAAATCAATCGAAGCAATTACATTCATGCTTACATGCCTATTAGCAAGACAAGGCTTGTTGAATCAAGGGATACAGAATACTTTAATATGTATTTAGTTGATGACAAGCAGTTTAGCCAGTTTGAAATTTTACTGAATAATGCAACTAGAATTATCTTAGTTGCATATAAAGGATTGTCGTTTCCATTTCCGGATGATTGGAATTCTGGGTATATTCTTGTTAAAATAAAGAAGTGGAAGCATGTTTTGATGGAATTAACACAACAGAAAACACCCTTGTCGAGTCCAACGAGCTAACCTGTCTGTTGAAGAAATCTTGGAATGACCCTAAGGAATATAGAGAGCTACAGAACCAGATATCTATAAAAAAGAGAAAAGATGCATACAAAGAGATCATTTTCATTATATTCAGTGTACACCTTCAAGTCCCAGTTGTTGTAATAAAATATTCCATTAACTACATTTCCGTAACAATAAGCATTAGAAGTTTAAACCTGCAATAAAAGAAAAGTGATACAAACAGGGTGTGTTACAGGGTCTGGCATCTCCCTTACAGGTTCCATACAGCAAAGCAGATAACATGTAAATTGTTCTCATTCGACATAAAAGGAAAAGTTTTCCTAACAAATCATGCCTTAGATATAGGAGTATAGGAGCATAAACAAACCTTCCACAGCAACATTAAAATTCAATGGATAAAAACGGATGATATGACGCAGGACTTTTGGTGCTTGGCCTAGCGGAGTTGCAGTGAACTCAGATCATGACACAATTGTGTGCATTTATTTTTATATCTTAAAAGAAAAAACACAAATTCAAAAAAAAAAAAAAAAAGTTTGAGGCCCATGGTGCTGCCGGTAACTGCATACACCAGCAAGTGTCGTCCCTGCACCGGCAGTGCTGACTGACAGCTAAAAGTAAAACCATGCTATGATGTAACAAATGAAATCAATCTTTAAGAGATAGATGGTCTGAGAAAAAACAAAAAATACAACAGGTATTTACCCATCAAGCTCAACAAGGAGTTGATTAATGAAGGCCTCGTGATCCTGCTTCTTAGTATGAATATATCGGCCACGCACACCAGCAAAGAGGTCAAAATCTTCTACAAAAATAATTACTGGAGCCTACAGAAAATGTAGTTACAATTTTCAGTAGAAGTAACGGCTGGATGAAATGAGAATTGCCGGTAAAGTAAATAGAAATTATAACCAAAAACAACGCAAAATATCACAGCGTAAAAGAAAAAGGATCGTTGCAAAATTGAAATGAAGAAACATTCTTCTATTATTAGCAAGCAGATAAAGTAAGCACATAAGTATCACATTGCACATGCGTGCTTGTGTATTACTGCACAAGTGTATTACTGCGCGCGATTTTGTCGCCTAAGGTACACCACCATAGCTTACTTTGCAAGAGGTGGTTTCCGCACCTTGAACCCACGACCTTTTTGGTCAATGACATGAGCTTTTACCACTCCACTAAAATCCCCTTCCTAGGTTGACCATGTTCTACTTAAATAAATTCATGGTTTAATATTCTGTCCATATACTCTGCAATTCAGCGGGACTGACAGGGATGTTATTGTTGTTATTTGTATACTCTGCAATTCGACTTGCTAAAGTCATGAAATTCAAAAAAGGGATAAAATTGTAGCTAATCAAGTAAAATCATCCTTTGTACTTCCTACAAATCTTGAAGCTGATAATATATTTTGAAGAAAGATATAGTAGATCCTTCTCAGAGGTCAGGTTCCTGGCAAGGATCATAAAGCACTAACCAGATCCCGTGCTGTTTGGAAGAGCTCCCTAACATTTGAAGCACTTTGCCCAACCCATAGACCAGCTTCTAGTTGCTGCGCTTTGACTTCAACAACAGGAACTTTGGCTTCAGCAGCAATGGCCAATGCAAGTGACGTCTTCCCTGTTCCTCTTTCACCGACAATAAGAACTCCCTGCAGCCTCAGTAGATCATAAGAACCTCAAAGCCAGCATATCACACTATCATGATGTTAATGTATACACAACTACTAAGACACTGTCTGCTCTTCAAAAACATTATATTATATATGATCTAATAAGCAAGACTTCGGCAATAGACAAACTTGCATCTGAAAAAGACCAAGCTCTTTAGAAAGCATTTTAAATAAATAATTTCTAAAGACCGAATAATCTTTTTTTTGGGGAAGATAAATGGATATTATATCTTTGGAATTACCTCCAACTAGACATAAAATAACGTTGGCTTATGTAGGTGTCTCCCACAATTCAACCTAAAGTGCAATTTCTATGTTACCTACATTCTTTAGGATAGAAATTTAGGCAGAGACCTAAGTAAAATGGATCTGATATCTTGTTGGAACTTGGAACTCTACCTTCAACTAGACATAGAGTTAACTTTGGCTTATGTAGGTGTCTCCCACAATTCAACCTAAAGTGGAATTTCTATGTACCCAGACTCTTCAATCAATAAGATAAGATTGATTATACAGAGAATTCCACATTCTTCAGGATCAGAATCTAGACAGAGACCAAAGTGAGATCAATGGATCAAGCAATAAACAATGGTATCTTACCCGAGGTGCTCGTGCACCTTTCTCCTGAAAAGCTGTCGGATTTTGCAAACATGTGACAATGTCATTGATTTCTTCTCTCATAGAGTCAACACTTGCGAAGTCCTCCAATCTTATGGGAGGATTTTTCACTCTCTGAAATTCACCACCCACAAAGCATGCAATAACAAGGTCAAAACAGAAACTAGGCGTGGGAAACCCACTTAAATTTGAAGGATCCTTTTAAAGTCAATACCTTCATCTGATCAAATGCAGATTTTATTGGGTCTACACCTTCTTTTTTCCTTCTGATCCTCCGAATTAGCCTATATCGATCATAGAATTTCTGCCATATTTAGAGAATAAGACATATTGGTCAAATGTAAATTCATCCAACGAAGAGATACAAAACCAATGAGCATTAAGTACTTGTTTGCAGCATACATGTTCACTTTTCTCACATATGTCTCAGAGCACCTAAATCCACAAACCACTAACTTTCTTAATGAAAAATAAAATGAAATAAAATAACATACTCAAAGGTATTTAACAAATTATAGCAGAAGAAGCACCAACATGAGAGTTACTTTTATCTACAGCAACCAAGATTATGAATCCCTTTGTGATGAACACATGTAAATTCCCCAAGAAGACAACGACGATTCCACATAATTAGTGCCTGGGTGACTATAATCTTAATGCATAGAGAGCAAGTGTTCTCTTTGAAGTCTTTAAGGCTAGTCTAGTTTCTCCACAAACAGAAGTTCTGACTTGTGACTGTTCCTTACAGAAGTCGCACTGATGCCAATCAAACATGATTAAAGTGAACATATCATGTTTAAGCTGAAAGTAATAAACTCACCACTCTCTGCAACTTCCGCGCGTTTGGATCTCTCCTCAAAGGTCCATAACCAAGAAATCTTGGTACCTTTTTCTTCAGATACCGGAAAATGTTATATAGAATATATCCATATATGGCACTTCTTATAAGGAACCACAAGTACCACTGAATGTTCTCTCTCTTCCTAGCTCTATAGTTCATCTCTGCCTCTGACTGCCATTTTAGGTACCATGTTGACTCGACGGCTTGATATACTTCCTCAGGCCATGCCATCCCTAAACTCATTCGCAACTGAAGCATATTGGAAAGACATTATAATAAATACACTCAAATGAAGTACCATATATAACATGAATTATTTCCTATTTTTACCTGCTTAGGAAAAATAAGCTCCACAAGAGGAAATCCAATCATGACCATTAAGTCATCAGTTATATTCTTTATTTTCGAGAACACCCATTCCCTCGCATATGACACGAAAGGTAAGTTCCAAAATCCCGTTACACACGTATATGATATCCTCATCATCAAGAGAAATTGTTGACGGATATCTAACTCTGAAAACGGAATCCACATCAACTGAACAGCTGTTGGAACACCAGAAGCCAGCATTTTAAGATACAGACCATCAAATCCTCCGAAGTCCTCAAACAGCAGGTCGAATTCCTAAATATCATTAACCATATCTATAGAATCAGTGAGCAAAATTGAGAACTACTTACTAGAGATATTTATAGCTAATACAACTTCAAAACTTGTTCAGAACGACTAACCTTGATGTCAACATAGTATTCTCTATCATCACCCTTAAGTGTAACATACATGGCACCCCAATCATGTCTAATTCGAGCACTTTCTATCAATTTGTTGGAAACAGCATAAGGAACAGCAACTGTATCAATTTCCCATCTACTTCTTTCATCATCAAACCAAGTTCTGGCCATTACCCTTTCTCTGTTCAAAAGGGTGCGCTCCTGCAGCAACCATACTCAATAAGCATTGTAGCAGATTAGTTGTAAGACAGTAATACATATGAAAGAAACTACAACATGTGAAGGAAACTTCTGTGATTAAGAAAACAAAAATACAACAATTCCCATTGTGCTCAATTCATAGTCATGTCTTCATTCATGTCAAGCAGAACGAGCTAATTTTTAAAAGGTTAACTTCCAACTCTTCTTGGGACATCCCCTACTCCCCTCTTGATTAGGGTCAACCTTAGCATTCTATGTTTTTCCAACAAGTAAATATACAAAAGAAGCAAAAAGGAAAAAAGAGACAGCATATATAGTTATACACCAAAACACCAATAAAGATTAAAGCAAGATTAATTACAAGACTTAAAAAAAAACTATTATGAAGTTATCCTTGGTTCAAATCAAGGAATAGTGCATCAGTTAACCAGAAAAACCACCAAGCAGGATCTGATACTTAAAAAAAGGTCAAAACAACAAAAAGAGAACATTCAAGCGAAAATCAAAAATTTGTATAAACAGGCAAACAAAAAACAAACCAGCATATGAACCGCCAGAGACCCCTATAACAATTTCATGTCAAATATATAAGTAACAAAACAAATAGATTGCTTAGCTAAAAAAGATAAAGAGATCTGTAAAGTCCCAGGATAAGCGTATAAAAATCAAAAGCCTATGCCAAAATCTGCCTGTGCCTTGCACATAACACCTAATAGAGTTGAAAGGATCTGTGAGGATGAATTTGGTGACTTGCTTCATAATATTGATACGTTTATGCCACGAAATAGCGCGTATAATGCTAATATTGCTTCGTTATCCATACTTTTTAAGTGCGGAAAAAAAAATTAAAAAATGATAGAGAATTCATCATCCAATGTAAATAAGAAAGCATAAACATGCCTAAAGGTATTTTCAGTACTTTATAGTAGAAACTGAAACTCTCAACCCCCGTTATTCATGTCTAAATTCAATCACTACTATTGTTGGCATTCAAATTTCTACAACCAAATACCTGTTTCCGAGCAATGTAATGCCTTGCAATATCCTCGTTCTCCAACATATCCTTTTTCAAATTAGTCTTAACTTCTTCACGCCATCTTCTCCAACCATGAAACAATTGAAGGCTGGCAGCTTTTGGCATAACAACTTCCTTGGATCCAAACATCCACTTAACCTCAACTTCTGGGAAACCCTTCAGAATCTCTTCAGGTGAATTGTTCACAACAAAGCGTCTTTCATCTCCAAACTTCTTGAAGTCCTTCCTTAATTGAGATTCCAGATTCCTTTGCATCTGTCTTGACTCTTCAATAACTTGCTTTATGTTTCGAGCAAATGTTTGAGTGCTACTATCAGGATAAAGGTCAAAATCCTCAGCTTCTAAAACTTTTGGCAGTAGCAACTGTTTCAAATACTCATGATGTGCAGCTTCCAGGTCTTTCTGGATATCATACTTAGAAAGCTTACTCGAAATACTCTTCAGCTCACTGTTACTATAAACATTAGCAAAAGAGAGGTAAGAACCAAAATAAAGAAGATGTTAGGAAATAATGACAAAATATAAACAATGGTAGAAGAATGCAGACATACAGATAGAAAATAATGTATTAGCCTCAAAGTGGCAGAAAGCATCTGAAAGATAATTCTAAGCACAACAACAGTGAAGGTTGTTTCATACATGAAACGTTCTGTAGCTTATGCACATCGACTTAAGCATGGTCCTACGAGTGAAGTGGCAACTAAAGAATCGAAAATAGACCAAAGAAGTTTAAATTGTTTCTTTTATTGCACGTAGAAATAGGTTTACTTAAACGGTGGCTATAAAAACAAGGAGGAAACTGTTATGTACAGGTTGGAAGCGGATCAAGGCGCAAGAGGACGTGGATCGTGGGCTAAGTTTGGAATGCATCAAAATATTATTAGGAATATATTTAGTAGGAAATAATTGTAATAGAAAGTATTTATATTTGGAGATTTTTATTAGTAGAATGGGTAGAAAAGGAATATAGAGGAATAGTCTCTATAAATATATTTTGTATCCTTTATTGTTAAGCATGGAAGAAGAATAATTATTTTTATTATTATTTAGTTAATAAAATTAGATTGTAGAGCCACCACCAGGCCGCCGGTGTTTATCTTCGCCGCGTCCGGGCCGCCGACGTGAGCCGATCCGAGTCGGTTCATAACAAATTGGTATCAGAGCCAACGATCCACCCTCGCCGAAGCTGCCGCCGATTCACTCACCACCACCACCCTTATAGCAATGGCATCCTACTGGGACACACCAGAACCAGCGTCGTACGTGCCTCCGCTATTCCACAGTTATACACCATCACTATCATATTCCCCTCCCTATTCGACCATTTACTATCAGCAGCCATCACAACAATCATATTGGTTGCCTTACTCGTCATCTTATGCTCAGTCACCATCGCACGAGCGTTATTGCCCTCCACAGCACTACGAAGCTTCCCCTATGCTACATATTCAACAACCGCCACCGCTACCTACGTCCAGATCTATTATACCAGCAAATGACGTTCAGAACTTTATGGATAAACTTGATGAAATTTGTGAAAGATTCACCAAGCAATTGGAAGACAACAGAAATAGTCGGCTCCTTCGCTACCTTCGCACTCTTCGACAGATTACTTCAGTGGCGCAATATTGGATTGAGTTTTCGAAACATAAGCCTGACAGTAAATTTGACTCCGAACAACAAGTAATTGATATATTTATTGACGGTCTTAAAGACAATATTAAAGAAGAGCTAAAAAGAGTAAGCAATCACGGCACATCGCTTATTTTCACTTATCGGTTGGCCTTATTTTTTGAGCTATGCCACAGCGGATATTTTAAGGAGCCTATCCACTATATAGAAGAGAGACCTTCATCAACGATTGGACTCGTACTTAATTGGTTAGACATTATTATGAAGATTTCATGTCCTTATTTTTATAGGTCCAACCCGTTGCAAGTTCAGTCAACATATTTATTTTGGTGGTTTGGACGATGTCAATTTTCTCAACACTTTGCTACAACCTTGAGGACAAGGTTGGTTTCGAGAAAGGTGGAATGTTATGTACAGGTTGGAAGCGGATCAAGGCGCAAGAGAACGTGGATCGTGGGCTAAGTTTGGAATGCATCAAAATATTATTAGGAATATATTTAGTAGGAAATAATTGTAATAGAAAGTATTTATATTTGGAGATTTTTATTAGTAGAATGGGCAGAAAAGGAATATAGAGGAATAGTCTCTATAAATATATTTTGTATCCTTTATTGTTAAGCATGAAAGAAGAATAATTATTTTTATTATTATTTAGTTAATAAAATTAGATTGTAGAGCCACCACCGGGCCGCCGGTGTTTATCTTCGCCGCGTCCGGGCCGCCGACGTGAGCCGATCCGAGTCGGTTCATAACAGAAACATATCAATGATGGAAAAAGACATGCAAAGGAAATCAATGATAAAAAAAGAAAAGGCACTTGCATGGTAATCCGAGGCTTATGATGAAATACATGAAAGAATGAACATGCTTGACAGGAAAATAGATCATTTTGTGGCAGATTCAAAAAGATACGAATACCAAAGAGATGAGTAAAACTTTACATCCCTTTTCCTAATATTCTAGTAGTATCAGTAACAAACATATATTCTGCGACAAATGCAGCCATGTCTACCAAATTAAACAGTGGTTTCCTTCATCTTTCAAAGGCACAATGTAGTTTTCCTTGATTAAATTTAGTCTTACAGTATAAACACCAAGCCCTCAGCTTCTTCGACGGTCATCATTTTCCCAAATAATTCAACACTGTCTAAAATAACATAATCAGTGGCAATATGGTATCTTCATTGGAAACTAGTCAAACTACTTCTAAAGAAACCAAAAGGCATAACAACCAAGCGCACAAAGGGTAAGAATTATATAAAAGGAACAGAATCCACCCAATCTTGAACTCTAACGGACAATCACAGTAATGCTACAGCACCCAAAACTTTGAACTGATCACATTTATTTGTTGTAGTGATTAACCCTGGACTCGAACTTTATATAAATTTTTTATAATAACCCTATTATTCTCGGTCATATTTGAGCAAATTTTTTGGGTCTCTAGCATTCTCGCCACTTAAAGCATTAGCTCACATCCCTGAAAATGTACTAAATAAACAAGCATTAACTTTTGACATAAGAAGACATAATTGTCAAAAGTTAGTATATCAATGGAAAGAAGTACCTTTGGATGATCTCCTCCTTCAATCTCTGCTTGAATCTCTCAACCAACTTCTCACACTCTCTCTCGATAAAACCTAACTCCCTAATGCCAATGCTATAAGTCATTGTTTCACGCATTTGTATCTTATCGTCGATCTCTGCTGCCTTCTCCCACAAACCATTATACTCTTCTTCAGCTACTTTCATCTTCATCTCAAGCTCCTCAACTGTCTCATCTCCATTATCTCTATTTCCACTCCTCAAAATTCGATCTCTCTCTTTTCTCGCGCCTATAGCTTTATCTAGCTCAAGACTTGATCTTTTTAAGAGCTCCGCCTTCTCTCTCCCCAATTCTCTAGTTTCTGAATTCAATTTACTTAGAATTTCCTCCTGTATCTCCTTCTTTTTCTGCTTAACAACTTTCAGTTCTTCCTTCACACTGGTAATATCAGATTTTGATTCCCTGACATCATTAATTCTGTCTAATAAGATTCTAACCTCTGAGAGAAGTCTGCGGGTGTATTCGGAGAACTCATGTTCGTTTGATTTCGTGGTTTTTGATTTTCCACCTCTTTGGGAAGCTCTAGTGGTGGATGCCTGGCGTGTGGCCGTAGGTGCGGCGATGGCTGGGGGAATGCGAGGGGAGAATGGGACAAATGAGAGGGACAGAGTGAAGATTATGATCGACAGCGGATGGCGAGCGAGATTAAGAATTCGGTTTTGATTGATTGTTGTTTTGTTTTTTGCGGTGGTGGTAGTGGTGGTGGCGGCGTGGCAAAGTTGGTGGTGGTGGAGAGTAGCCGATAAGATTAGACGGCGTCGGTGGAGGTGGTGACGGCGGCGGCGGGGGTGATCGTGGCGATGTAGAAGAGGGAAGGTGAGGTTGCGAGAGGTGGTGGAGAATGGAGAGAGAATCATGGAATCTGTGAGAGTGTACGCTCGCTTGGAGGGAGCGAGCGAGGAAGATGGATGAAGAGGAGTGGGTTTAAGATAGGGTTGAAATATGAGGGTTTATACGCATAAACTTTTGAGTTTTTGTATTTATAAAAACAGAAATTGGCCGATAAAATAATTTAAAAATAGTCCGAACAGTAATTTTTAATATCTCATCTATTATTTTTGTTATTCCCGATATATGAAAAATACTAATTTAACTATTTTTTGGATTAAGTATTCTAAACTAATAACATTACTCTTATAAAAAAAAAAAAAATAGGTTTCGATACCAAATTGCTCCATACTTTTAATAAATATTCACTCCTGCTCTACACTATTTTTTGTTATTTCATGTCCCTCTATTTAAAACATTTCATCCGCCATATCCATCAATTGGCGAGCATTTAGTAAATGCCATTATTTGCTAAATGACACAGATAAAGCAAATGTGATAATCTAATATCACCAATACGTTGTCAAGCTGTAGACTCTCACAGTCGGGGTCACTAAGCCAAATGATTGTGGGGTTCATGTCCCTTCTTCTTGACATAGAGCTTTATCGGCCATATGATCCTCTTGCAATGATAAACTGATGCTTTGAGCATGCATATTGATCATTCGAAGCATTGTAAACGATCAGCGCCATGCTCAGGCTCAACATAGAGTCGTATTTTTTCAACCATGAACTAGTTCATGAACACCTCTAACTCCTCTTCGGACATCATATGTTTGAGAGAAAGGAGGTCACTATCCTCCACATAAGATATGTCACCAATTCAGTGCTAAGTTGTTTGAAGGTTAAGACTGTGTAGAGCGTACTAGTTATTCAGGCTTCATGAAAGGAGCGGAGTGCCTCACACAATATTAACGGATTTAAAGTGAATTTAAATTATTTTAATATTTATTATTATTTAAATTTTAAAATATTGTTTTAAGATATATATTTTTAAAAAAATTAACATTAAAATTTTCCTTAAAATATATAAAAATGTGGATTAGCACCGTAAAACCCGCGGCGCTCTAAAAGATAGGCGACGTTGGCGTTACCCACTTTTTTCTGCAATGCTCGACTGCCCGGCGATGGCACTCTCCATATCGCCGGCAGCCCTCACCGCCGCTCGCGTGACCTCGCTCCGCCGCTCTTCACTTAAAAGTACCTCAATCGTTGCAGCTGCCGCCGTCGCATCCCCATCCACTGTCCCCCGTCTGAGCTCTCCGCCGCCGACGACAGGCCCCCCAGTATCCACCACCACTACCTGCAATGGGGCGGCACTAAATTGTCCTCACTTTCACTCGTAAGAAACTTGAATTCATATTCCACTTCTCCTTCGTATTTGTGTTTTTTAGTGAAATTATACCTTGGATTGAGCTCAACCGCTGTATATCAAAACACCTAAAGTCCACGTGAGCACAAATCTCGAGGTGGAGTGGATCCATGGGATGGATATTATTCATGGGGAACTGGTGAGCTCAGTCGATGGTTATAATTTCTCCCTCTTTTTTTTGGTTATTTTATAGATTGATGGATAGTAGGTTGAGAGCAGGTGTTCTGGGTGCTCACAGGAGTTGAATCTCGATCAACCGCTGGTGCTCACAGAAGTGAACACTTTCTTCAAGCAGCACGGCGTCGCCGACTTCAGTTTCCATAGTGACCAGCTTGTGAGTAAAACTTTATTTATTTATTTATACTTAATTTGTTATGGTGCATTTGTATATTTGTGTTCAAAATGCTAGATGACTCAAAAGTTTGAACAAAAGCGGCAAAATATTCCAAGGTGCTTTGGGATGGGTGTAAAAGACCACATCCTTTAGCATCGATCATCTGTTTTGCATGTTTGCCTGAACAGCTATCCGCTATTGTTAATGGATATATGAAAAGAAGTGAGTTATCTTTAACTATAATGGCTTTACTTTTTAACTTATGTTTTATGTTATCTGTTTATTGGAGAAGCTATGGCGCTGCCTATAATGGTCTTAGAATTGTAAGTTTAATTGGTAAAATTCAAGAGTTCTTTCTCCGACTCTGAGTTGAATTTTCTCTTTAACTCAGGAGAGTAGGGGTTCTATGTTTCTTTGCCTAAATTGTGTGTTTGCTTGTAAATACGTAATTAGTTGTACGTTTGCAGGCGCAGTAGTTGCTGTTTAAATCTATGTTCTTTGATGTTTAATGGCAAAATGTAAGTTGGAAATTAGTGTGTAAAAGAACTGTACTATGGAGCTATGAGGTGTTTTGCTCAGTTTCACCATCTTTAACGTAAGTATGGCATTGATTTTTCTCCATTGTTTTCTTTTTGTTGCAGTATTTAAGTGGTTAGGTGGTTTTATTTCTATTGTAAATTGCTTGCGGGATGTTGTTTGCTTGATATGATGTGTTTTGCTTAATCTTGTATTCTTTGGCATTTGATTCTGAATTACTTACCTTAGTTCTTTTAATTTGTATTGGCTGGTGCAATAATTTCTTGCTGTTGTCATTCTTGTACCTATAGTGGGAGTGGAGATGTCGAGCTAAGTTGGCAGTTCGTGGAACACCACAAAATCCATTGATTGGGCTTTATCAAGAAGGCACACATCATGTTGTAGATATTCCCATGTGTAGAGGTATGGAAGTAATAAAAGACGTGGCTCAATGCTAAGGTTCTGCTCATTACATTTTTTATTCAATGCATATGGAACAATACCAGTCTTGACTATCTCAATTGGAATTGTCATAATTACATGCCTATGTACAATTCTTAAATACTAGAACTTATGGTTGATCCTGTAAGACCAACCTTTTGAAAGAAAAAAAGGTGGATGTGTGAAGCCTGATGAGTATTATATACATGGTAATGGTATCGAGATATAAAGAATGAAAAGTATGCACCTACGGTTGCTTCCATGAATATAATATGTTATGGATACAAACTGATGCTACGTGGCAAGGTCAGTTCACTAAGGGTAGCCTTCGCTTTCACGTAGGTGGACGACCATAGCTGTATTGTCACTACGTTTATGAAGTATCATTTTGTTTAAAATTACAAGGCATATATGTTTTTATCGTTAAATTTCCATGTCTTGATCTAATTAGGAAAATTAATTTAAATAATATTTTCAGGCTTCCTCAAAATGCAGATATAATGTGGGAGGGTTTATTGAAGACCGTTTGAATCATATTTATGAACATGGCAATGAAAGTCAAACTCATAACCACATCATTAATCACTTTCTCGAAACGCTATGCATAATTTAATAGTCTTGACTTTCTCAAAAAGGAAAATGTCTATAAACCTTCTGTTCATACAAAGTGAATAGGTGCTCAGCAGAGCTGATGGAAGGTTTATTGTCGATCAGGAATGCCTGATGAGTATGAAAAATGTATTACAATAAAAAAAATTCGTTTTTAGGAATGCGAAAATGTGGCTACATGATCAAATTTTGAACTTGGTTTATCTGACTCTCTATGCAGCACATCACCCAAGTATAAATGCTGCAGTTGACCTCCTAAAGCAAGGTATGTCAAGATACTTCTGTCAATTTTTTAGAAATACTTACATTTATAGTTATTTCTTTTTCCTTTTTCTGGTTAATGAAAATAAAAATGATCTTTCTACTTAGGCATTAATATGTTCAACATTCAACCATATGATGAAGACACCGGAACTGGTGAGCTGCGATATGTGCAGGTAAAAATTCCTTTTATTTCTTTTATTTGATATTCCATAAAATTTCCTTTTATGTTCTGAAGGCTTTTAACTTGTATGCAATCACTTTGTACTCTTTGTATGCTAATGTCACAATGATAATTCATCTTTTGGTAATTAAAAGAATAATATGTAGTTAATGTCGCAGCATAAATAAATGTTTACACCGTGTAGTTTCTGTTTTCATTTCCGATTACTTTAGTTTTGTTTCTTATTCTTTTCTTTCATATGTTTTGTTAGTTGGATTTAAGCCTCCAGATACGTTCACAATTTCATTTAAAATCATTCAGCAGAGTACTTAAATTTGGGACCACAGGCTGCGTATATATCTTACGCTCCCCATACCTCCTCCACCGGGATTTATCACTGGGATGTTGTTGTTGTATTCATAATGCTGATTGTCTCCTGCTGACTTTGACTACAACGTCAAAAAAATTTATGGTGTATCTAAAGTAAGAAGTATGCATACAATTTGACATCAAACCTGACAGTTACTTCGAGAGGGCAAAGGAATGTGTTGTCTTTGTTTTACGAGCTGCTGATTTTAAGTGCATTGTAGATCATTTTCAACGCAGAGGCATATGCTAAAACTCACGAGCATGGATGCTTATAGATTCATCTCATTGTATAAGCTTAGTAATCATTGGGTAGAACTCCAACTTAAAAGTTTCAGTGTCTAGTGCTTTTACCCATCATCCTAAATCTAAGTAGAAAAGAATAGTTATATATGAACCTTCTTTCTTATGGAATTATGTTACTTCCAGATGGCTGTTACAACATATGACACGTCCCTCCCAGTTGCAGAACGATATAAAAAGGGTAATCTAGTTTTATGTTATACACAAAACAATTAAGTTGGTACTAGCAGAGACTGGAGAGATGTCTTAACATGCATATCTTTTTGTTTTCAGGGAAAGTACAAGTCGCACTTGTTTGGAATTCGAGAAATGAGCGCTCACCAAGTTTTGAGAAGTTGAATTCCTTGTCTAGTGTAAGTTTTTTGTCACACTTAATGCCAAAGCCGTGGAAGTGCTGACTTAATTTGCTTCTGACATAATCATACTTTTAGCTGTATTGATTTCTCCAGCATTTCATGCATTTATCTATTATAATTACAACCGATAGATATTGTCTTAACTGGTTAGCAGTTCTTATGGAGAAATGGCGGATCCAGTAGCAACCTCCACTTAATTCACTCCATATGGGTCAACTTTCAGACATCAACAAGCAATGTATGTGGGCACTTTCCCGTTCCTCTAATCTGAAGCATTTGTTTATTGTACTTCGTAGACTGCTTTATAAAATGATTCAGCCTGCTTTGAAGTACCATGGCATGTACCTACAATCTATAAGAATTTCATGTAACGGATCATTCTGTACTAACTACTATGTATGTTTTTGTCATGAAGTTATTTAATTTATATAGTCATTGTTCGTTCACTGGTTAAAATATGATAGTAACCACTGATATATCGACTATTGGCATTAACCCACTTCAAAAAGTTATCTTGTAGTATTACAGACTACCAAATTGTGGCTCTAGTTAAGTGAACTTTGAAGATTTTTATAATGCAGAAAAGAATAACTAGGATTTAAATGTTCGAAGGGTGAATTGACATGTTATAATCCAAAAAGCCATAACTAATCTAGGTTTCTGAAATATGTGACAACTGAGACTCTTTTTCTTTGCAATAGACAGAATTACGACTTACGAGCATGCCTCTTTCCTAATCAATATTGAATACCCCTAAAGTAAAGAAAAACAGAAGAATGGGCTTAGAAGATTTAGAAATGGTAATAAGAAAATTACAAATTTTCTTTTTTGAAAAAAAAAACTGAATATATGAAATTGAATGTCAGATGCTATACACGGTTTTGCTATAACTTTTTTTAATTATTCAATATATATTTTTGTAACTATGATAACCTGTGTCTAAATAGCATGCCTACAAATTTCACATAAATAGTTAGTTGGATTCTTTTTTTTTTTTCCTTTCTTTTTGGGACAGATGCAATACATGGTTTTACTTGGAACAACGATAACCGCTGTGTAAATAGCATGCCTAAAGTTTTCACATTTTGTATGGAAATTAGCAGTCTCTAATAGTATAAGCATCAGTTGTAGGAAAGAAGTGTTGTCATATTATCTTGAATGGTGGCCTTTCTGCTTGCAGATAATCTTTGGAAGCAGGTGGAGGCATCTTTTAGGAGAAAGAGACTTTTGGGAACGTATTGGGGGGATAGATATCTCCTTGGATCCATCAAGTTTTGGCCAGGCAAACACTCAGGTATCATCAAAAGCCATCCGTCTTTTGCCTGAAGGATAACCAGAAATGCGAGGGAGCACCTAGATTATAAGCATGTTTTCTCTATAAACACAACAGCTTATCTATCCAAGCACTATGCACCATAGATAATTTTTTACTTCTGTTAGCAGATAAAATCTGTATGCTGATGGTATAAAGAAGCATACAGGCCATATGTAGTGTTACAAACCGTGCGGGCCGGCTCGGGCCCGCATGGTACCTAAGGCGGGATGGGGCGGCTCGGCCCGTCCCCCCCAGCTACACTGGCTCGGCTTGGCCGGCAGCCTGCCAAGCCGGCCGAAATTTTTTTTAAAAAAAAATTATATAGTATATGCCCGCGGGCCGCCCCACCCCGCCCGGCGAGCCGGGCCGCGGATTGCTGGCTTTTTTTAGCATCTCTAGACATGTGATGTAAAATTTTAGACAAATCCAATTGCTATAAGCTCATAACATTTTGCTAGTATGCACCGTTTCTTTTCTAGCAGCAGGAGTTGCTAAAATTTTGCTTTAGGCTATGCATGACAGAACTAATTATCTTACTTGAGTAGTTCCTACTGCTTATTGTTTACTTCTTCTGGTGAATCAACTTCTTTCTCATAACTTAGCATATGTTTCACAAAGTTAAAACCACAACTGTATTGCATCGGTGCAGCATATGGCTCTCCAAGAATGTGCTTAAAAAGTTGTTGAAGTTAGCGTCTTATATATTTCCTGTACTTACGTGGCGGATTCTAGCATAGATAACCATGCGTGTTTTTATTTCCAGGCGTTTGATTCCTTACTCAAGAAGTTGCAGAAATACATACCCTACGGATCATCTGTCGTTGATTTGTATGCAGGAGGTGGTGGTATCGGGCTCTCTGTAGCTGCTGCCAGAAAATGTAGGCAAGTAATTGTTGTATCCCACTTTTTTAGCAAAGGAAAAAAGAAGAAGACAAGAACACGTGGAAATGGAAGAACAACTGCATATCTTATGATTGGCTGTTTCTATCCTGCAGGTTGGTGAAATGCGTCGAGATCAACAAAGAATCAAAGCTGTCTTTTGAAAAGTCAATAAGCCGTCTACCAAAAACATTAGATGGTAGTATTAGTTGGCATAATTCTGATGCTTCAATTGTAAGACCCCGATACTTTGATTAAATTGATATAATTCTGTCTGTGATGTAAAAATATTTAAAATACGCATCAGCTTTAATTTATACCGACATATTTACAGGAGCCTGTACACTGGCTTGAAGGAACAGATGTCGTTATCGTAGACCCTCCTAGGAAAGGCTTGGACCCATCCCTTATTGATGCTCTGAGGAAAATTGCATTAATTGATAAAACATCTGTTCGAGCATCAAACAGGTGAGTTTTCCGCTTAACTGTCAGTTTCTCGTTATTAACGATTTTATCCTTCCGACTTATTTTGGAAAACTCTTTCGCTCGATTTTGTTAAGTCATTACATCCGTTCGTTGAATAAGTGATGATCAAAAAGTTCTTACTCGGAGAACCACTGCCATGTTTTCAACTTACTTCTTCAGTTTACAGAGAGAAACCATCCCTCAACCCTTTAGACAAGAAAGCAAGGGGCTCTACTAGAGGAAATTGATGCTTAAGATTTTTATTTTTTTTTTTTTAAAAAAAATTCTGCCTACGTCATTCTTTCCTCTGTTTTTTTTTTCTTTGAACTAATAAAGTTTCCCTAATTGTTCTATATCCAGTTCAACTCTGAAAGTGAGAGATGAAAAGAGGCCATGGATATTGCGTGCACGGGAAGCTGCTGTTCAAGTGGAAAGCAAAACAAATTGGGATATAAGTAAAACATGGCCCAAAACCTTGATTTATATAAGCTGTGGATGGGAAAGCTTCAAGGAGGTAGCACTTATACGATTGAGATGATATTGTTAGTTCTTTCTTCCTTATAAAGTTCTAATGAGAACAACATTTGTTAGGACTGCAAAACCTTGATATCATCTAAGGCATGGCATTTGGAAAAGGCTCATGCTTTCAATTTTTTTCCTGGCACTCAGAGGTAAGTCATTAAGTTGTACTTCACTGTTATTTATTTCGAATTGTCATTTATGTTAATGCTCCATTAAGCGCTGGCATAAAAAAAAAATATATTATGTACTGGTGGAAAGCCGTTTTTCATTATCGGTTAAAAAAAAATCTAGAAAAAGAAAATAGAAATTGGTGGGATTCTGATATTACAATTTCTTGACATGCACTTATTCTCTGTTGGTCCAACTTGGAATACCATTTTTAGTATTCTATTCCTATTAACAGAAATTTATTAATTAATTGCAGCATTGAAGTTCTTGCGGTGTTCAGGAAGGGTCCTCGTGTTGGTCAGCTGAAGAAGAAGAAATCAGGAAAAAAGAAGAAATCCAAGTAAAAATTCCAAAACACTGATGTGATACTTTTGAAAGGTATGTAGCTGTCTGTATAGTACCCAATCATCTCAATTATGTCAACCCCCCAATAGTTGTTATCACTTATCAGGCACTGGGTGTCATAAGCTGTTATGCATAACCACATTAATATCTATATTTTTTGCGTTCAAAATTTCTCCAAAAATATTTGTATAGTGGCCAAAACGCTCCTAACACAAATTGCGAGATACGGGCTGATTTGTAAAAAAATTGAAATGAGGGATTAATTTGCACAAGTTTTTAAAAGCAGGGTTATATAGATTTTTTCCAACTTCTTTTAGTTGTGTCAGTGATAATTCTTACTCTATGATTAGGAATCCAGAGTCTGGTCTGTCTCTGCTGCTCATTCTGGTTTACCTGATGGTAGCGGACCGAAATGTAAAAGAGCATGGTTGTAGCAACTACTGGACCCTACTTCTCAAGATTGTTCAGTCTACTAAATTATTAAAAAAGGTCTCGAGATGGGTGTCGAAGGATGGACGGTGGGATTGAAAGTGTTAGGAAGAGCGAGGGAACTGAGACTTCTCAGAGCAAGTGAAGCGCCGTTGGGCAAATTTCGAACATGTATGCAATGTGTATCCAATCCGTAACATGTAAGCAAGTGCTTTCGGAGAACAAAGAAGCTTTCCCTTCCAGCCGCAACTTGTACTTGCTTTTTCTCTTTCTTTCTCTTTTAAAAAAAAAAATCCCTTTCAATTTTCAAACACTTACGTATGTTTAATATATCTATATGTTGCACCAAAAAAGAGGATTCAATTTTTGACTCCCAATCTCCTCTACAGTAAGCAAATGGCTGATCTGAGAAGTAGCAACCAACTTTAAAAAAATAATTTCTTTCCCATCTTACAAAAAAAATGGTATATATACAGGAATTATTATTAAGATATAAAAAGGACCACTTTTAAATGGCGTCCATGTAACCCTTTGTCCAAGATTTGAGGATACTAACTTGAATAACTTGATCAGTCTAACCGGGCGGCGCCAAAGATTGAAACTTTGAAAAAATACTGGTTAACAGGATGAAAAATATCGATCACATTTCATCAAACTATAAGTTCAGACGAAAGGCGCAACTTTACCCACTCCAGAGATTCAATTGGTGCGATGGAAACAACAAGGTAGAGAACACTAACAGAAGTTTGTTCTTTTGTATCAGTTATAAATAACAAAGCAAAAAGCAAATATTTTTTTAACTCATGGTCATCCAAGCCACATTAAAACATTAAAGCCATATTGGAAATCAAAACCGGATCCATAAAATAATCTGCGACAAGAAGACGCCGAACCTCAGCAATGAGCTCATGCCTTCTTGGGCTTCCCGGTCGACAGCTGAGTCTCAGGCTGCACAAAGAAACATAGTTGGTAAGCCAGCTTTCTATGACTCAGCTCAATTTGATATTAGCAAGGGTACGTATATTCAGATTGGATTTCTAAGAAGGGCCTGGGTTTATTAATAATTATACAAAAAAATTTCCACATTGAGGACCCGATGATGCACATAAAAAATGTGGATCTCTCGCGCACCTCAGTTTGAAAATTCTTTAGAGACATGATCAGATGGGTCTCTAACGAGAGTTTTATCCCTCACCACGGCAACGGTGCCGGATCGAATCATGCCAAAGGCAGTATTAAAACATCATCCGTCGCACCGGAGTTTTGGAAGTTCATAAAACACCCAATCTATTCTTGTGTAGATTGGGAATAAATATTTTTTTGTAATTAATACACAAATTATGCCACACGTTAAAAAATAATATTATTCAGAGTATACCTCCTTCTTGACTGGCTCTTCCTTCTCTGACAAGATCAGTTCGATATGGCAAGGAGATGACATGTAGGCTGGAAATAAGAAGAAAAAAGCCAGTAAATCAACTGATTATGTCCTGAAACTAATACAAGTCAAAGTCCAAGGACTCACGATTAATTCTTCCATGTGCACGGTATGTTCTACGCCTTTGCTTTTGTGCTTGATTGACCTGGATGTGAGATATATAGAGAGAATCTACATCCAATCCTTTCACCTGAAAAGCAAATTTACCAGTTGAATCAGAACAGAGGGGGAATTTTGCTTTCTTTTTGATAAAAGTTGTAACCCTCGGAAAGTATTACATACATCTGCATTACTTTCAGCATTTTTTAGCAGATCCAAAATGAACCTTGCAGATTTCATAGGCCACCGTCCCTGTCCATTTGGATGACGGTTCTTCGCTTGAGCGGTACGACCGACGCCTCCGCAATACCTTCTGAAAGGAATAGCTTGCTTGTGAGCAATCACATCCTCGAGATACCTCTTAGCCTTCCCCAACGGCAGCTTTCTGATAGCGTGAGCAGTTTCCCTTGTATTCTGCAATATAAACACAGACATCAGTTATTTAATTCACAAACAGAAAATATACAAACTGAGAAATCCAGTTAAGTGAGAGTTTTTTATATATGGAAATTTCTTTTGCAAATGATAGCATAGATAGCCTTGGAAGGCATGAAATCGTGAACTATAAGTATTGGTATGCAAATATAATAGCACCAGAACTCGTATGGTGGAGAACTTTAGATTCTTAAGAAAAAAACCTTGGAGATAGAGTACATAAACATTAAACTAAAGAACTACAATTAACTGATCCCAATGACTTGAAACTTCTGGAGTAGGATATTAACAATGGGCGATATTGGATTATAAAAATATTAACTTAATGGGAGAAGATGTTAGTCAATAAATAGAAGTGGCTTTGTTTACAATGTAAACTGGAAAAATTCTTTGGCCATATAGAAAGGCGGCTTTGTTTTATTATGTTCCACTTTTTACTGAACCTACGTCGTTCTGTTCAATAGGTTAGCCCAATAACAATGTATCGATTCTTCCCGAAGTTTATAAGAGCCAAGCTGATCAGTCAACAGACCCTTGTTTTCTACTATATGTTTATAATATGCTGACGAACAGTGCATTAAAAATAGGCACTCAAATCAAGTGTATATTATTTAATGAAAAAGTATAACGATTATAACATGGCGTTGTTGCTTGGCTATATGTTTACAGTGTTCCATTGTTTATTGAACCTTATATCATCCGAATCAAAAGGTTCACCCAATAACAATGCGCAAACAATTTTCCTGAAGTCTACGAGGGGCATGTTCTCAGAGTCAACAAATCCCTGCTTTTTCTCCAGGTTGCAATAGGCTAAAGCCACCAAAATGAAAATGCATATTCACGCATTACTATTAATGATATAAGAATTGGATTTGCGCCTTTTAGCACCAACAAGGAGCTTCTGTGAGATGGACGAAAAACCACACTTCTTTAGGGAAGGAAGAAAGTAGAAAATAATCACTATATGAATTAGCACACCGGATGCATAAATATAGGTCAATAAAACTAAAAAATATGCCATATGTAAAAAGCAAAGTTGATCAATAGCTAAATACAAAGTAGAATCAATCTAGTGATCCTACGTAAATAACTATACATGCACGCCAAATTGAACGAAATAATTATATACGAACCTTAAAGTGGACCCTAAGATCGCGCCCCATGGCTTTGGCCGCTGCACAAACAGATACAAAATAGCATCAGAACTATGGCCATCACTGAATATTTCAGGAAACAGATAACAATAACTAACTAATAACTATTAAAAAGATCAAAATGCTTGAGGAGGCTGGTCAAGACCACCAGCAGAACTATAAACATAAAGATACTTTAAAGTACAACAGATAGCAGTCATCGCTAAAACCACATCTGAAATCTTAATAACTAGAAATATATAGATAAATACTTCAATAAGTAGATATTGCTAAAAATATCCAATGAAATACAGATCACAAGTAACTGAAAGATGTAACAATCATCAAAATGCTTGGATAAGCCGATCATGACTACCAATTGAAACATAAATATCGAAATGCTTTCCAGTATCCACTACATCAAATACGATCCATTGCTCAAACTACATCTAGAATATTCATAACTCGAAACCAGAATAAGTACTTCATCAAGAAGATATCATCAAAATTTACCAGGAAATGAAGATCACAACTAACAACCAGCTATAAGAATTATCCAAATGCTTGAGGAATCTGATCATGACTACGACAGAACAATAAGCACAATCAAAATGTATAATCTACCGATTAAACTTACACTTTGTCGGATTGCTGGGTTCCCTTGAATACTTCACCTGTAAAAGAAATTCATCATATTAAAACAAAAAAAAAAATTAAAACTATAAACTCACGAACCAATAGAATATACGAAGAAATATATAAGAATCAATGAATATACGAGAAATTTATTTGTCGATAGTTGAACTTAGAAATGATAGAATACCATTGCTGCGGCGCCTAGGGTTCTACTCTGGAGGAAAGAGATTCGAGTTGCAAGCTGCTTGCTGCTCCCCGCTCCGGCATTGAAGGTAAGTTAAGAGCTATTTATATAGCGCCGCTTGAAAACCCTAGGACTAATCTGACAACCCTAGCTCCTCATTTGGGCCGTGGGCTCTTGGGCCATAATGCTTTGGGCTATTGCTTCTTGTAGTAGAGGTTATACATTGGCTAGAGTAATTTTGAGAACTAGTTTTGCATCCATACGATTTGCGTCATATATAAACAATAATGTCAGTTTTTTTTTTATATATTTCTAATTTATATAAATTAATAGCTATCTATATTCAAATAAGTTGCTTTAGGTGTTGCTAAATGTTTGGCGGTATTTTTATATGTTCGTGAATATTTCTAGTTATTACTATGTATATTGAAGAGATTTTTATACATTTGGACTAATTTATCTAGTATTAAATTAATTATCCAAGAAGAAAACTCCCCCCTTAGGATTGCATGGAAGCATCATAAAAAAATAAAACACATGCTTGTTTACTATGTCTAGTACACCTAGGAACACATAAGAACAACGAGAACTACAATAAGTTGCTCTCAATGTTCCTATGTGATTGATAGCGTTTCTATATGTTTGTGTGTATTTATAGGTATTCATATACATATTGAAAGAATTTTTATGTGCTTGGATTAAGTTATATGATATTCCCTTCATTATTCGAAAAGGAAAATCTTATAGGAACATATAGAAACACTATTTAACTTATCATTAACACATAGAAACTCCTAGTTGTGACATCTCTTGATTTGGACAAAAAAAGGGCACAATTGAAAAGTCTATGAACCTTAGGCCAATGTGGAGGTTGGATAGTGAAATTTAGTCACATATCCCTTAATTAAAGAAGAAAATTTAAAATTATAAGTGTAAGGACCTAGGCTAAGTACCAAATAAGTGTGGTCTGAAAAGAGACACCGACGTATCGTGCGTCCGGGGTGGATCAAGGTGTGACATAATGGTATAAGAACGGCCATGTCATCTTTATGCTAGGTGCAGAGGTTAAATATGAGCAATGCTGAACTAAAGTGTGGTTTAGTGCCTCGCTGTGCTAGACCAAGAGAAATAATAATACACCACGAATAAGAGTCCGGATCAAGACTCCCACCTACGATCCGTTCCGCACAATGAATATGTCGTGTTCTATGGTAGGTGAATGTGACATTTCTTGATTTGGGTAAAAAAATAGCCTAATTGAAATACCTATAGGCCTTAGGCATTATGATTTTGACGTCCAAAATATCTATTTAAAATTATTTTATAAATTTTTTTAATACAAATATTATCAATATCACAACTTTAATGTTAAAAATTTTTCAACAAATTATTTCTAAGTAGGCATTTTAAATTGTAAAACGAAAAACGTACAAAAGAACATTTTTGTCTAAAAAAATAAAATTTTAAAATAGGGGCTGATGTGATGAGTGTGATAGGTGGGAGGGTGCAGTGAGGAGATAGTTTGAAGAGGAGGGCTGATTAGCAGTTATCCAAATATCAAATCTAATTATGAGAAATAAACACCAAAAAAAAAAAATCGTTTATAATCATGAAAATAATAATAATAATAATCATATATTTTATTTGTTTTATAATTTACAAAAATGAGGCCTCCGAGCTCCCCACCCTTCGTCGTCAAAACTATATACACTACCTTCCCCTCCCCGGCGTCTTTCACAATCTTCCCGGTAACTGAATCAAACGTAGCACAGTGCAGTCAAATATCGTCGTCTTCTCCGATCTCCTATCAACTTATGTTCTCATTTAACTACGCTTTATATTCCATGCAAATCTCAATCTAGGGTTCCCATTTCTCCATCTCTCTGTGTGTGTGTGTGCAATTCAATAATGAATCCCGCTAACTCCAACCAGCCCCGTCCTCCACTCTCCGCCACCGGCGTCGGCGGCGGCGGCTAACTCCCCGTTTTCCCCTCTCAGCCACCACCACTCACCTTCCCAATTCCATCTCCCAACAAACCCAATTCAGTCCCCGCCTTCTTTTGGCCCCACACCCAAGCGCCCGCCGCAGAAACCACCCATAGCAGCGCCGTCATCCGCCGCTGCTCCGTCGGCCGCTTTCAAGTTCGCCGAGCTGACTCCCGCCGCTGCCGCTGCCACCCGCCGAAAACAGTTTACCAACAGCAATAACAAGCGCAAGATCCCCGAGAAATCCCTCCCCGAGCGCGTTGCTGCTGTCCTCCCCGAATCGGCGCTTTTCACGCAGCTCCTCGAATTCGAAGCCCGCGTCGACGCTGCCCTCGCTCGCAAAAAACTTGACGTCCAAGAAGCCCTAAAATCACCCCCGTCGCTCCAGAAAACACTCCGTATCTACGTCTTTAACACCTTCGCGAATCAGCTCCCTCGTCCTGTCGGAGCCGCATCGTTGGACCCCCCAACTTGGTCGCTGAAAATCGTCGGCCGTATTCTCGATGATCCGTCATCCAACACGGATGTGGATGCGCCGCCACAAAGAAATAAGCTTATGTACCCTAAATTCAGCTCGTTCTTCAAGCGCGTTACTATTGGTCTGGATCCGAACTTATATCCTGAAAATTCTACTATTATTTGGGAAAATTCGCGTTCTCCAGCTCCGCATGAGGGATTTGAGGTGAAACGCAAAGGTGATAGAGAATTCACCGCTAATATTCGTCTCGATATGAATTATAGTCCTGAAAAGTTCAAATTATCTCCTGCGCTAGTAGATGTTCTCGGAATCGAAGTTGATACAAGACCTCGAATTATTGCTGGTATTTGGCATTACGTAAAAGCTAGAAAATTACAGTACCCCACCGATCCATCCTTCTTCGTTTGTGATCCTCCTCTTAGAAGGGTTTTCGTGGAGGAAAAAGTTAAATTCGCACTTGTGTCTCATAAAATATCGCAGCATTTATCTCCTCCGCATCCAATTCAGCTCGAGCACAGAATTAGACTTTCTGGTAACAACGGAGTTATAGGGAATGCTTGTTATGATGTGCTTGTCGATGTACCATTTCCACTGCAGAAGGAGATGGCTGCATTTTTGGCAAATGCTGAGAAGCAGAAAGAAATTGAGGCGTCCGACGAGGTGATATGTGCTTCAATAAAGAAAATACACGAGCATAGGAGGAGGAGAGCTTTTTTTTTAGGATTCAGCCAGTCGCCTGTGGAGTTTATCAATGCTTTAATTGCTTCTCAAAGCAGGGATTTAAAACTTGTTGCTGGTGAGGCTAGTAGAAATTCTGAGAAGGAAAGACGGGCTGATTTTTACAGCCAGCCATGGTATAATTGTGGTTTTTAGAATGGTGTTCCCTTTTGTTAAGTGGTTATTTGGTTTTGCGTTAACGTTTAAGTTTATGTGACAGGGTTGAAGATGCTGTTATTCGTTATCTGAACCGAAAACCAGCAGGGGGAAGTGAGGCTCCTGGTAACACTTGAAAAATGTATGCTTTAATACTTAATAGTGTTAGAAAGGCTAGTTAATTTGCATGTTTGAATCTGCTATTGTTTAGTTTGTAATAGTTGTATCGAGATGATGATTTATCTTCATGTCCGTGAAGATTTTGCCTTGCACCTTTTCGTGTAAATTTTTTCGGTTGCTTGCGTGCAGTATGCTTCCTCATGTCAGCCTTTTCTTTGTATTTAGTAATGGAAAAAACTACTCGTGCGCCTTGTGATCCGCACAATTCCCTCATGATCCGTAAAAATATCAAAATTACAGATATACCTATCGTGATGTGTGGTCCTGATTGTGCCACGTCAGTATGTGTGGTTTTTTGGGGGTGCATAGCAAAGCCCGTAAGTAATATGCTAGTATTCTATTAAATTCATAGTGTCCGTGCCAATGCACCCCTTTGCTGTTGCAAGTAGTGATGGGTTCTTCAATTACTGACTATGCGAGTGTGCTCATGTAAGGGCTTGAACAGATGAAGGTTGTCTCAAAAACATAGGCGGCACAACTAGATGGTTCTACTGTATGCCTCTAGACCACTTACTCTGCAGTAGATGCTCTGGATTTTTGTTTTTGTATTTTTGTCCCATTTATGGACTCTGGTGATGTTGTTGGATCTTGTTATATGATGATCTTGGTAGTTCACCATTGCAAGGTGGCACTGCCATTTTATGCTTCAGCTTTAAGTGTTGTCCTTTTTGACTTGTCCTCTTTTTAATGCAAGTCTTTTTTTTTTTAATGAATTAGAGTGCTTGTTGTTTATAAGAATGATTGGTGATTATAGAGATCCTAATATCTATAATACAATAACAACAACCATCCAGTCAAGAGTTTCAACAGGACAGAATCTAGGGGGTAGATATTACCACCAATGTCCCGAAGGAGGCTGCTTCCGTAGAACTCTCGGCCTAAAAAATGTAAATTCAAGACACACGGGTTCGCACACACACAATTTCACATTACAGGAAAATTCCGCTAGCATATCCAATGCAAGTAAAAACCACACTCATATAATATAAAAATAGTAATAATATTAAAAGCATATAAAGGTAGGAATGAATGAATAAAAATAAAAATAAGATAGAAAGCAAATAAAGGCAAAATAAATACAAAAATAAAATAAAAGCGTCCCAAAATCTATAATACATTTTGAGGCTATTATAAGCTATAGGAATGCCTCTTCTTGTTTTGTAGCACTTGTCAGATGTTATGTATTGGCCTAAGAAATATGAATGAGTTGATTTTTTTTTGTTATTATTTTTTATTTTTGGGTTGAATGTGTTAGCTTATATATATCCTTAATTTACAAAGTGCATCTTGGAGATAGTCATGCTGATATCAGATTTGTAGCAATCCTTATGCTGTTAAAGAAGAAAAATTCTTAAACTTCCCTGTATATCTTTATATTGCCATTCCACGATCCCACCTACTCGGTCCCCGGACACATTCCGAGATTCTGAATGCACTCATACTCAACGTTGTGACGCTAAATAGGACGATTAGATAGTGTTATATAGTAATGGTGGTTCAAGAAAAGGGAAATTACATCCCAGCCTCCCTTCTGAAACTTTGTTGCAAATCAACCCTCCTAATATTTCCAAATAGAAATTTCGGAGTATTGAAGATATAAAAAAAATTTGTAAAAATCAAATAATTTTAGATTTGACTTTTGAAATCCCAAACTACCTATTTTAGATTTGACTTTTACAAGTCCCAAAAAACTTGTAAAAGTTTTTTTTTTAAAAAAAAAAAAAAAAAACTTTTAAGTAGGTATTTTGGATTGCAAACTGAAAACGTACAAAAGGATGTTTTTGTCCCAAAAAAAATGAAATTTCAAAACGGGGGAAGATCTGATGAGTGTGATAGGTTGGGGTGGGAGGGTGCAGTGAGGTGATAGTTTGAAGAGCAGGGCTGATTAATAATTACCCCGTAAAGAAAGCAAAGAAATCATCGGTTATATTTCAAAAATGTTCCTCTTTGATGACGTGACATAGCAATCATTCTTCTAAGTCATGCGTATGTTGCATATGTTGCATGACTGATCGAAGACTATAAGTTTTGCATATGTTGCATGGCTTGAAGATAAGCTTGTATTGCTCTTAATTAACTTGTAAATGAAATCAGCATTTATTTCTGCCTTATATATATATATATATATATATATATATATATATATATTAATTTTATATCTGTATGATGCATATGTATGCACGTGTTATCCGCACCATTAGAAGGGCAAATTCCGGCAGATTTCCAAAGAGAAATTGATGGAAATGTGGAGGAGACTTGAAGGAGTCTCTCACCATTTTTACTACCAATATCCTCCCAAAAAAGACAATGGTTAGGTGCAAAATTCCTGCAGCCAAGCTCACGATCCATTGCGGCTGTCGGTTGAGAGAAAAACCCGATTGATGGGGCTAATGACAAAAAATATACTACTTTTTTGACAAAGTGCTCGACCTCCAAAATTTCTGCATGCAAGTGAACTACGCATTTCTTCGAATCAAGTTTCTTAGGCGTTTGCAGAAATTTTGGGAGGTTTAGATCTAAAAGTTAATAGATGTAGAAAGGAAAGAAAAAAAATGAAAAATATCTTCTAGACCTTTAAGTGAGAAGAATACATAGGAATGAACTGACAAGCAGGAGATTGAGATTAGATAACTTCACAGAGAATTATAGGCTATTGTTAGGTTATTTCAATTTTTTATTTATTCTTTTTTGTTATATTAGCAGTTTCTCCAAAGTTAATCGTAAAGGACAACAATTCCTTGGAATAACCAGTTGAGGATAATAAAACGCTCATTATCCGGCCACCAATACCGGTTCGGTCAAATGTGCAGAGCACCGTGTGCGTAGTCCGTCTAGACAATTTAAGTCGCAACAATAAGAATTCAACCAGTGATGGAAGACTGTTTAAAGGCCACTAAGACAATAAAAATTCGCACCGCGCATAATTAACTAACCTCACCGATCTCCACTACATATAAAGGAGAAAAAACTTGTTAAATTGATTTATTTGCCGCCCAAAAGTTTTTTTTTTTAAAAAAAAAGTGAGCTCGACTGGTTTTTGTGTGATTTTTTGGGACATGTTTTGGGTGATCCAGTCTAGCAGGCCTTGTTATTTACTCCTCCCCGGAATCAAGCCTGCTTTTCTCCGCGCACCAGAGTCGATGCTCGATGCTCTTCTTTCGCTTGTGAATCTCTCAATTCACTCCATATGACTTCATGAGATGGGCGATAGCTCTCCGCCGCCGCTCCTTCTCCGCCGCCGCCACTTCTACAGTCGACGATCTCTCCGGCGACATTACCCGCGATCTCTCCGCCGCCGACGATCTCCTCTACGTCCTCGAAACCTCCTCCTCCGCCACCGTTACCTCGCTCCTCCGTCCTCTCTCTGTCCTCGCTCCCCGCCTCTCCTCCCACTCTGCCGCCGCCGTCCTCCGCCACCACTCCGCCTCTGGGGACCCTTCCTCCGCCTTCCGCCTCTTCATCTCCATCGCTGGATTCCGCCACCTCCGCTCGTGGCACTCCCACAACCTCATCATCTCAACCCTTCTGAAATCCACCACAAATTTCGACTTCTACTGGGCCGCTCTTGTGGCAATCCACTCCGCCGGCCGCGTCATTGCTCCCGCTGCGTTCTCCCCTCTGATTTCGGCTTACTCCGCTGCCCTAATGCCCGAAAAAGCCCTTGAAGCATTCTCCCGGATGCCCGATTTTGGCTCACGACCAAACACATTCACATACAACACAATGTTGCAAGTGTTAGTCAACAATAATATTATGGTGCTCGCCATGGCCGTTTATTCGCAAATGTTGAAGCTCGACTGTAGGCCCAACCGAGCTACCTACACGATAGTTTTGCATGGCCTGTGTTGCTGCAACAAGATCAACGATGCGTTCAAGCTGTTTGATGAAATGCTGCAAAAGGGAATTCTACCGAGTTCTGTCACTTACACTGTGTTCTTATCTTATTTGTGCCGTTCTGGACGGATGGATGATGCTAAGAGGTTATATAGCTCGATGAAGACGAACAATTATAGAATAGATACGGTTGTATATAATACGATGTTAAATGGATTTTCTAAGGCGGGTAAAACAAATGAGGCTCTTCAGCATTTGGAGGTATTTGAAAAGGAGGGGTTTGTGCTTGGGTTAACTGGATATAGTTGCTTGATTGAGGGACTTTTCAAATCGGGGAAATTTGACGAGGCTCGTGCGATGTATAATGAGATGATCGATAGAGGCTTAATTCCGGATTGTATTATCTACACGACTATGATTAAGAGATACTCTGAAGCTGGAAGAATTGAAGAGGCATTTGTTTTCCTAAGTGAGATGACTAAGAGAGGTTTAGTTCCTGATACATATTGCTATAATACTTTGATTAAGGGGCTTTGTGAAGCTGGATTGTTGGACGAAGCGAAATCGCTGTTGCTTGAGATTTCAAAGGATGAAGCATTCCCTGATTCTGTAACGCACACCATAATGATTTGTGGGTTGTGCAAAGAAGGGCTTGTGGATGAAGCTCAGAAGATTTTTGATGAGATGAGGAAGATTGGGTGTGAACCCACAATTATTACATTTAATTCTCTAATCGATGGTCTTTGCAAAGCTGGTAAGATGGAAGAGGCAAAAATCCTCTTCTACAGGATGCATATAGGAAAAAAGCCTTCTTTATTCCTAAGACTATCTCAAGGTGCTGATCGTGTTCGTGATACCAGCAGCTTACATAAATTGGTCGATGAGCTGTGCCAGAAGGGTATGTTGCTTAAGGCATATAAACTTCTCAATGATATCGTTGAGAGCGGTGTAGTTCCTGATATTGTCACATATAATATTTTGATAAATGGGTTTTGTAAGGCGGGTAATGTCGAAGATGCATTGAAGCTTTTCAAAGATCTTATGCGTACAGGACATTCACCTGATGAAATAACTTACAACACGCTTATGGATGGGCTTTTACGCGTTCAGAGAGAAGACGAATCATCTGTTGTGCTTCAATACATGTTGAGGAGTGGGCTTACGCCTAGTTTATCTATCTATGCCACGCTTATGAAAGCAAAATGCAAAAAGATGAAAGTTTTACAGGCTGTCAATCTGTGGCTGGAACATTTACAGCGAGTGAGAAAAGTTCCTCAAGATAAAGAGATAATTAAAGAAGTTCAAAGAAAGTTTGAGTTAGGGGAGGTGGAAGATGCTATTAGGGCTTTAATTGAGCTAGACTTCAGGTACGATGGGCCCGATCCTTTTCCGTACACAATTTGGCTCATCGGCTATTGCCAGGCACAGAAATGCGACGTGGCTCTGAAAATCTTTGCATTGCTCAGGGAGTTTAATATCACGGTCACTGTTCCAAGCTGTGCGGTGCTTATTAACGGTTTATGTGACAATGGAAATCTAGACTCAGCAGTAGATGTTATGCTGCATGCTCTAGGAAAAGGTCTGTTTTTTATGCAACCTGTGGGCAACATCTTGCTTAAGCAGCTCTGTTTGCATAAGAGGAAGAAGGATGCTCGTCGACTTGCAGAGTTAATGCGATTTGCTGGGTATGATATGAATGAATATCTTCTCGGCAGTACAAAAGAACTATTGTGGAGACGATAAGGTTGGTATACACCACTTTTGTCTGCATTATCACTGAATTAGCAAGTGTAGTGAGGATTTCTTTTTATGTTCGGCATGGATTTTTATGTCATATTGCTTCATTAGATATTTAGGAAGTCGGATGTTATTCTTTACGTCCTGTTGCTGCTTCTGTAAGGCTGTAACTTTTTTTTTTTTTCTGTTGTGAAATTTATCTCAAATAATTGACAGAAGATAAAGCCAATATGGAAGAGATTTCATGCTTGAAAGAAAAGAATGGCACTACATTTGTGATTTAGTAGTTATTCTTTTTTTTCTTTTTTTTTAAAGCAAATGTTGAGCAAATTAGTATCCGATTTTAAGGAGATAATGGGAATGATTTGTTTTTATCATTTTTGCAGAATATTGAATTTTCATTATGCAATTTCAATGCATATACAGCATTTATCAGTATTGGTGTTTTAAGATATTCTCCTTTTAGATCGTGGTATTTGACGTACTTTCCCGTAGGATCCTGTGGTGAACTACCCGTATGTGTGGGCATAGGAAACCAGTGTTGGTCCAGTTGGTTAGCGCGGCTGGATATTTAGAGAAAAATCATGGCCTGCTGTTTGTGAAGAATTGGTCAGCAATTCGAATTCCAATAACATCTGGTTGGAATGAACTTTATTTTAATGCGTCGGTTTCGGTTGAGGCCAAAAAAAAGTTTTTCGACTTATCCAGGTAAGAACCATATTAACTGATTTCAGTTGCATATTTGGCTATTTATTTCCTGGTGATGGCCAATGCCATTGGTTACTTCAACCAGATATCATATGTAAATGTGTTTATAGATGACTGTTTTTTTATATATATAATTTATTTATGATAGAAAGTAATATTTATAGATATGAGCATGTAAGAGATATTTTACGTCTTAGATGCGTATACATTGCCAGTTGCTTTATTTCCATTTCTCTCAATTAAAAAGCTATGCGATCTCTAAGCTCGATATTTTTTTTATTTTTTATTTTATTTTTTTATTTTTTTGGTGTTCAACTACTCATAACGAATGAACAAAATCCAAATTTCAGATAATTCGCCCTCCAAGCAAGTGGTAGGGAGGCGGGAACTCGAAGTCTTTGCCCATTATCTAATTGGATCTTTTACCAACATGCTACGCTCGTTTGGTATACGATTCGCTACACTTAAAAACCTAACAAATAAAAAAATTAATAAAAAATATAACCTAGAACAGCAAGTTTCCTGAAATTCATATATCAAGTTCTTAATTACTGGTCTTAAACTACCTTGTTATCAACTTTTTTACTACCCATAATTTTAACACCTGGAACAGCAGTGTGATAAAACATGCATAGGTCAACGTTTCTACAGGCTATTGCTACAAGTCCAATGCACATATCAACACATAGGTCTCCAGGTAAACGAAATTACACTATTTGGCCAAAATTTTTACTGGCGGATGATGCATCCGCGATACTTCTGCCAAAAAAATTAAAAGTTATTTTTAAACTTTGTAACTTTTAAATGTATAATTAGCAAGTATTTTTAATTATCTCAATTATACCACTCTATTCTATATCATTTTTTTTACAAAAAGAATAAAAAATAGAATAGAAAAAAAATAATCTACGAATGAAAAGAATCTAATCTGAAAATTATAAAGAAAATATGAGTGAAGAAAAGTGGATGGTTTATAATTTCATACGGAAGATAAGCCATATAATATTTATGATAACTATTTTCTGTATAATTTAAATTTAATTTAACTATTAAATAATTATATTGAGATATAAGATACCACAAAATATACTTCTTACATTTTAGTATCATAGATAAAGAAGTATATGAAAATATTAAAAATTGTGTCAAAATACAGCATGTGTCATTAAGCCTTCAACTACCTTAAAAAATAGAATTTTTTTTTTTGAGAGGGATATCCAAATAGTTTAAAATTAGAGAGACTTGCATATCACCATCCGATGAAATTTTGTTTACTAAATTCGTTATTTTTGATATCTCAAAATATTTATTTAGAATAATATTTTTTTTAAAAAATTTGAATGCAAAAGTTGTAGATTACATTAAAATCTATTTTTCTTATATTTAATTTTTTTTTTCAAAACATACTTTTAAATATATTTTAAGGTTCAAAAATTTTAGCATATTAGCAGATTAATTTTTAAATTTACTAAGTCTTTGAAGTCTTACAACAAAGTATTTTTTGATATAACTTTATATATCACATCGAAATATATTTTTTCTTATTTTAAACTTTCTCAAAAAAATTTATAAATTAGTTAAAATATTTTTTATATGAATTCTGATATATGAGATGATTTGCAATAAATTCAAAATCACAGGCTGAATTGTAAGATTTTCAAAATGAGAGATTTTCCCTAAAAATAATTTGTTTTCGAGCTATCAGGCTGGTTTTAAACTAATGTAAGCCGGTCCTTGCAAAGTTAAGTGGCAGCCCATATAGTCACGGCCCATCCGAAAATCTCCAACCAGCGGTTAACACTAGGCCGGGGTGACTACGCGGTGGTAGCGGCGACACATCCTGGGTCCGATATTATACTTGAAGTGCGGCGGAGAAATTAGAGGATCAATCGAAGCTCGAGACTGCGAATTGATTTTTGATTTGCAGCAAGATGGAGCTTCCTCAGAACGACTTCGAGCGGCTCGTTTTCTTCGAGCACGCTCGTAAGACCGCTGAAACCAACTACGCCAAGGATCCTCTCGACGCCGATGTAAGATCTCATTTTATTTTTGTTTTCTCAAGTTATTGTTTATATATTTGTCAATCAACGTGTTTAGAATTAACTTTTCAAACAAACGATTAATACCGCTTTTATGGTATTGTTCACTCCACCAGTCACTCCTAGGTTCGCTCCTTCTTTATTAATGGTGGTGATGGGTGAGATGTACCATATCGCGATGGGTGCTTGGAGATGGAAAACCCTTATTCTTAGTATACTAACGAATAAAAATTGCTTCTTTGATTGCAATGTTCAGTAGTAAAGTGATAATATGAAGTGCTTGGATAACATTCCATTGAAACATAGTAAAATCATGATCTTATTTTTATTTTGAAGTGATAGTTTATATAATTCTCCATCGATGCATTTGAAAAATATAACGTTACTAAACAAGCTTTTAGTATTACAAAAATAGTATTGGCTACTCCAAGCACTCTTAGGGTCGATCCTTGGTGTATTTATGGTGGTGATAGGCGAGGCATACCATCTTGGGATAGGTGCAGGGGATGGAGGGTGGAGATGGACTAACGACCTTTGGAGGGTGTGTTGGAGGCAACTTTTGAAATATTGAAATCGGAAACGTATTTTATCTGTTTTTTGTATAAAGTATACCGGACATCATTCGCTGTTATCGGCAGTATTGGCAATAGGGTATCGCCATTTGGAATCCTTATAGCCGGTATCGTTTAGTATCTGCGATTTGATATCAGTAGTATCGGGTCCCTACCAGTGGTAACCATGCTTGGAGGGAGCATAAACACTTATTATTAGTATGTTAATGTATTGAAAGTGCTTCTATTAATGTGATGCTTACTAGCAAGTAGCAAAATCATAATAGATAAGTACTTGGATAGCATTTCATTGGAACATAGCATACCATAGCATGATGATCTAGAGCAGTGGATTGGATGGTGTGATTCCTCAGTCATGTTCTGGGTAGTAGTGTTGTATATGATGTAAGGAATAACTTTAGGTTTGATATGTTTTAAACTAGATGCTGACCATGAAAAATGCAAAAGGGCTAGGTTTGCCTTGCAAGTTCTCCCAAAAATCGACGAGATTTGAACCTTATGTTGCTTGAAAGTGAACCATATGCCATTTGATGTCAACGTGATTGAATTTTGGGAGAATATTTGGGAGAGACATTGGGAGCTTTAGCATTACTCTAAAATACCAAGTAGATTTTGAGTCCTCAACCAAGCTAGAGTTATCATAATATGTAAAAGTTCCTGAAATGAATCACTCTCTCTGTCTCTTACACATTCTTATTGTGCATTGTCGAGTAACTCAAGTTGTGGGCTTGTTTTATACGGTAAAGCAAATGCTTTCTGCAATTAGTTGCTTGATAACAGAAGAGTGGTAAAGGTATGTTTTTAACATCTAATCAACATTTATCTTATATTTTGGTCGAGATCAAGAAGGAAGTCTTTTTTCAATCAACTTCGCTGTGGTACATCTCTAACAACTTCATAATTCTACATACTTCCATCTATTTACCTCTCCCTTCAGTTGATCTAGTTTTGAATGCGTATTTGTGTTCTTATAAAATGTTTAAATAACATCATTTATATGGTTGAAGGCAAATCGGAAGTTTACGCCGATCACGTGAGTATATTTAAGCTGGCCGATAGGGCAATAACCTTTAGCACTCTTATATTGTACCTTATTTACACTAATTTGGGACATAATGTTTGGTGCAATCTAGTATAATAATGAAGCGTTTTAGTTAAAAGTATTTTTGGATATAGTTTGTTCTTATGTTGTGAAAGCAAGCAGAGTTTGCTTTCTCTGGACTGTTGCGTTGGATAATTCTACCCATTTTTTCCCTCTGTTTATGTCACCATATATAATTATGTGAATAACATTCCTATCTTATCGCATTCATGTGATTGGGAAAGTTTCCACTGTATGCATTGTCAATGAGCGCAAGATTTTGAGTGCAATGTCTCTTGCCCCTTACCTTGGAAAGAGAAAGAGCATGCAGATCTTTAACTCGTGCATAAGTGCATGTTTCCATAGATATTATATCTTGTAATTGAAAGTTGCGGTTTTCTCGCATTTTTGGCCCTGGGTTGTTTTTCTTACACAGACTTCCAAAAAATATGTTGATGAGTGCTTTTCTTTTCTTTCGTTTAATATTTAGAATCTGACAAGATGGGGTGGAGCACTTATTGAACTTTCACAGTTTCAAAATGCCGGCGAATGCACCAAGATGGTGAAAGGTAGTTAGTCTTAGTAACAGTTGCTAGTTTATTATGTCTGTCTATGTGTTTTTCTAGTGGTAAATGTTAACTTAGTATGACACGTTATCCTGCATCATGGCAGAGGCTATTTCGAAGCTGGAGGAAGCCTTAGAAGTTAACCCCAATAAGCATGATGCCTTATGGTGCTTGGGCAATGCGCACACATCATATGCGTTCTACACAACAGATAATGACACAGCGAAGACATACTTCGACAAAGCTGCTAAGTGTTTCCAGCAGGCTGTAGAACTGGTAGGCGCATCTTCTTTCATTGTGTTGAAAACTTTATCTTATTCTATCTTTGTTAAGATGGAATAATTGAGAAATTGGGTGCTGTTATGTAGGAACCACAAAATGAGATCTATCTCAAGTCCCTCGAAATGTCATCTAAGGTATTCCTCATTAACTTTGTCTATCTTCACTTTGTACTTTGTATTTAATAATACGAAACTTGAGTATTATTCATGGAATTTCAAAACTAGTAAGGTATTCCTCATTTAATGATTAATATTTTGAAACTAGTAAGGAATTCCTCATGTCTTGGTTATGTTCTCTTGAAAAAGTAGTTTTCTGTAGTCCGTTTAAGAGCTATAAAGTGTTGCTTTCCATTTTGAAGTAGGTTATTGTTTAAAGTGCTGCTAACATCTGAAGCACTATGAGGTTTGCAGATGAACATATAAGGTTTTCTAATGGTTGATGCCAATTCTATGTCAAGAGATCCTTTTGTTGCGGTTTAGGTATAGGCTGATGAATTGGGAAAAGCATAAGTACCTACTTTAAGACTGGGCAAAAAGAATCTCATTATTGATTTTTTATCAAGTATTGATTTTGTGGCTAGGCAAATGGACCTGACCTGCCTTGTAAGTCGAGCAGTCATGTGATTTGTGAATTGTTGCAGTAAGTTTTACTTGATTGTTATTTATTGCGACACGATTGACCCAAAAATATTCATCGTATTCTCCTTATGTTCCTCTGATGCTCTTTCTATTATCGGCTTATGTACATAGTGTTTGTGTGCCACTATCATGTTAATGTTAGTTATATACTTATATAATTCAGTGAGATTTTTAGTAGGACATGAAATATTCAATAGTAATCGATGATGCTAGTTGTCGTTGATGTGGCTTTGGAATCTAGATAAGTGACTAAGCATTTAAATGCTGTACAAATATCTTCTTCTTTAAGAATATCTTTCCTTTTAATTTGGAAAAATAAATTGCTTCATCTTTAATTATCAGGCTCCAGAACTTCATCTAGAGATTCAGAGGCAAATGGCTAGCCAACAACCTTCTGCAGGTGTAGGTGGACCATCTGCTTCAAATGTGAAGGTAACTGTTATTTAGTTTCTAGTAATATCAGCTCATTATAATCGAGTTCATGATGTGGGTAAATACAGATGGTTTGGTTAGTACAACATATATTTAGGGATGTGTGATATTTCATGTGACACGTCATTACTTGTATTTAACTGCAGAATTGAGAATTTCTTCGACTTTGTTGCAAGTGCTTGTATGTGGTTGTGTTTTTGTTTCTTTTTCTTTCTTTCTTTTTTTTTTTGTGTGTGTGTGTTGGGGGGGGAGGGGGGTGATGGTTTGGTTGGAGGTTGTTTGTTTCTCTCTTGTTTTCTGTCTTGTATCCAACATTTTTATATGCACGGTTTGCTATGCAATTATCAGTTGGTGAGATTGTCATTTCATGTTTATGGTGGGAAAAATAGGCGTAGGTGATATTCAACTTATGTTTATGGTGGCAAAGCAGATAGAGTGGGTTGTTTTGTTGTCATTGACACCAGTGTTATTAAAAGGCGCCCGGGCGCTCGCCTAGGCGCTAAGGCGAGGCGAGGCGAGGCCCGGGCGCCTTAAGAAAGTCAAGGCGAGGCAGTATTAGTAAGGCGCTACTAAGGCGCTCGCCCTGGCGCCTAGGCGAGCGCCTTGGGTGCTCGCCTAGGCCCCCGGGCGAGCGCCTTGCTTATATGTAAGAAAATAGTGAGTTAAGAATAATGTGCCATTTTTACCCTTCTCTTTTAAGGGTTGAAAAAAACTTAAATGAAGAGTAAAAGAGTAAAAACAAATGAAAGAAAATATAAATGCTTGAATTATCAAGTTATTACACGACTTGGTCTATATCAAGTATAATCAAGCACTTAAGGCTCGATATGATTTACGAGATATTATTGATCCTATTCAATTGTATGATATTGATGATAGCAATGAATGGATAGTTGGAGAGATAGATACCAATACATCCAATGAAGAAGATGAATTGGTTTTTGAGGATGACAATTTGATTTGGGGAGATGTGGCAAGGGCAAGTGGAGCAGGTTTAAGGAGAGCAACAAGGAGTCATGTCCAGGTACAATCTCAAAAAAGTAAAGAAAAAGTAAAGCCTTCAAACTTAAGGGATGAAGAGATTGAAGAAGAAACTAACTTGGAAGACTCTAAAGAAAGAATTGAAGGTTATCTATGCAATGATGGTGAAGATAAATGTTTAGATGATGCAGAAGATACTTTTGATGAAAAATATAATTAGATAATTCCGTATTTAGTTATATTTTGCTTAGTTCTCTTTTTGGACATTGAAAGTTAGTAGGTTGAGTAACTTTATATTTTGAAACTTGTTAGAATGTTTAATATACATAAGTTTTCTTTTTGAAATGTTTATATTTTATTTTATTTTGTAAGTTCTATGTTATTTTGTATTTATATTATGAATTTGACATGTATTTTATTTGTTGAAACCCTTTAAGAATTTAAGGTATGATGTTATATTAGTTTCATTATTTTTTTTTATCCTAATTCTATATTCATGATAAACTTGCATTAACGCCTTATGTCGCCTAGGCGAGCGCCTCGAGAGCGCCTTGGCGCCTCGGGCGTTTTGAGACCTTGGCGCCTTAGAGCGCCTTTCGCCTTTAATAACACTGATTGACACAGATTAGGTTCATCTGGTGTATAGGAAGAGCAAGACGAGCCAGGGAGACTAATTTTTCACATTAATAGCACATAAATTTCATTAGTCAACTGATTATGTTTTATGTGTTCTCTTCTCATTCAAATGAAATGCCGCTGGTTTAGTGTGATGTAGACTTAGGGATTTTGAAGCTTGGACACATTGTCATAGCGAGTGCCAGTGTGTATGTGCATGGCAATAAGCGTAATTTTGTTTTAAAAATATTGAATAAGCATAACTCCTGAATACACGCATAATAACTCGAAGAAAGTAGAGTATGTCTTTTCAATTTTAAGTTTAAACTCTTGCAATTTGCAATGTATTCTACTTCGATGAATTCGGATGCTGTATTATGTATATAGATTTGCGTATAAGTTAGTGAATGCTTATACTGGGAAAGAACTGCAATATCTTGTTTATATTTCCGATACGTGGAAATTGTGCTTCTGTGATGAAGAAGGTTTATACTCTGACACATCAGACATGCAGGGGATGTTATTATGATGGAATTACCATCAACACTTTAATATTTTATTGATATGTTCAAGTTCAATACTTCTACTTTTGTGGAAGATCCCGCCATCACGAGCTAATTGATCAACAATTTAATACTGCATTATTTGCATTACTTGGATTTTTTTTCCTCGTAATTGGTCCCACACAGTAGAGCTTTTCCGTTGTTGCTGGACGCTTATTAATTGGTCCAGAAACTGCTTGTTATCATTGTGCTTAAAGATTGTGAGGACACTTATTATTTCTTTACATTTTCTTATTGATACCAGTTTCTTAAAAAAATACACAGGCACACACACATAATTGTGGATGTATAATATTTTTCTGTGTTTTCTATGATGGCTTTCCTAATCCCGTTACTCTAATCTTCTCTAACAGAATTCGGATTTACTAGATTGGACTGTTGAGCGTCTCGAAGCTGTTAATATTACTAATTAATTTCTTTATGTTTTGTACAGGTCTCTAAGAAGAAAAAGAACAGTGATCTTAAGTATGATATACTTGGCTGGGTTATACTGGCTGTGGGTATTGTGGTGTGGGTGGGAATGGCAAAATCTCACGTTCCACCACCACCACACCCCAGGTGAAGAACAGGAGAACTTTGCCGGTTCTCTCGCTTCTATGGCATGATCATGTTGGCCGTAGTCCTTAGAGGGGAAGAGGTGAATAGACAAGGGCATAGAGTTCTTGGTTTTTCAAATATAAGTTAAGTTTGATAGGGCATATTTGGGAAAATTTGTTGCTATCGCACTTTCTGCCCTTTTTGATGATTTGTTAGACACAATAAAGCCTGGATTACCTCAGTTTCTAGAATACGATGTTATTATGCCTTGCCAGTTCTATTCTCGATGATTCCAGAAATCATTATGCCGTATGTGCACAGTGATATTTCGCACTTAAATTTCATCGAGTCTCTTCATTTCTATGTTGCTTTACTGTCGTTTTGTGGTTTTTACTTTGTCGGTGTTCATAAATGTTATCCATTCAGTTGCCTAGTTAGTTTATTGTCTTACCTGCAGTGAATATTTTTTTTTTTCTTATTTGTGGAACTAGCTGTGAATTCGTTTAAACTTTGCGATTCATCTGAAACTTGAAGGTATCAAAATCTTGATATCAATGCAGGTATGCTACGCTCGAAATGAATTTTGTTATTCCCTATTCACATCGTTGATGAGAGTATGATTTGATTTCTGTCAATCAGACTCGGATTTCTTGGGCTGTTCTCCACTACTTGCCAAATTCCTATTATTAGGATTTGAAAGTGCAGCACAACGGACTGAAAACAGGTCCCAAGAACTTATTTAGAAAAGATTTTTAATGAGGGTTGTGTTTTTTATTAAACACAATATTGGCAAGATTATGGTTTGATTGTTTTATAGTGTGGTGTTGTTTCTTTAAGTGGGCTCACAAACTTGATTATATATATATATATATATATATATATATATATATATATAATATAAATCTCCACTCGACAGGAGCACAGCTCGCTCCTGTCGACTCCGCAGCCGTCGGATCGCGACGATCCGACTGCTGAGATCACGCGTGTTTTGGAAGAGCTCGGGTCGGTTTTAGCCGTTGGATCGTCTCGGCGACCCGACGACTGACACCACGCGCGTGTTTTTGAAGAGCTTGGGTCGGATTTCAACGGTCGAATCGTCGTGATCCAACGGCTATAGAGTCGACGGGAACGGGTCGAGCTCCTGTCGAGTGGATATTAGTCTATTTATATATATATATATATATATATATATATATATATATATATATATATATATATATATATATTCAATTACTAAGACATAATGTTTTGATTTAATAACTGGATCTAATCGAATCGATCTGAATCGTCCGAACTATACTTGGTTTGAGTTTGATTAGGTTGAGTTTGATTTGTTGTTTCGGTTCCATAACAATTCGCTCATGGTTGGCCTTTTCAAGTTATGCTCGGTTCGGGTCAATTTGGACTGACCCAGACGCATAGCCATAATAAAAAATAAAAGCCGCTTAAACGTTCTACTCGTTGAATCTGTTCCAGCCAATTTGCTCCCCCCCCAGATTCAATTTTCGAAAAGAAAAAGATAAAAGCGGGAATAATTTCGGAAGTGGATCCCACGACAGCCAGCCAAGTCCGTGCATCTATAAATATGCGCTCTATCGCGCCATAACACACAGATCGCAGAAAGAGGTCTCAGAATGGTTGTCATTCTCCATTCTAGCTACCCTAGCTCAGCTGCTCCACTTAGATTTCTGCTCCGTCGCCACTATGGTAAAACGAGTTCAGATTCATCTCTTCCATCTACAAGTACTTCAATCATTACCTATGTATCTCGGTCCTATTTGAGCATCTTCTTGTTTATCCTTCGATTGATCTTTTTTTGTTTTGGGAAATGAATGAATCTATATATCTGATCTACAATTATTTAGTTAATCTGCGTAACTGATCTACAATGTGTCAATCGATCTGAATGTATTTTGGTTTATCGTTTCATTGACCTCTGTTTTTTTTTAATAACGAGAAATGATCATTGTCAATATCTCTCTCTTTGGTTTGCTGCTTTGAGTTTATGCTCTGATACTAGATATAGTGTCTATGTTTAGGTGGTCGCTCAAAGGACTAAAGAAGCAGAGATAGCTTAGCAAGATCCTCTGCTACTCCTAAGCATTTCTTCACGATTTCCGCCGAATTTATTTGTTCTTCTTTCAGATGCGTTAATCTTGGGAGAAATTCGACGATCGGATTTTTTTTTTCTCTTGCCTATATGTAGTCGTATATATTTCAACATCCAAGTTATTTTTGTTTGTACAACGAGTATACATGATTTATTTCGAAATGATGTTATAAAACTCGGATGAGATCCTCTTAACATCTAGTTTGGCATGTTAGTTACAGATGCTCTCCATATGTGATATACTTGATATGTACTTCCTCGTTCGCTGAAACGGTTTACTTTATTTCATCCTTAATTGATCACACTTCGCTCTGATTCTGTAAGAGTGCTTTCTTTTAGCTCGGATTTTGGTGTCTAAGTTGGTTAACGGAGATTCTCTATTGCTCTTATATTTCCATGTTGAATTTAGCTCGTGAGCTACTGTTGATCTAATGTCTTCAGCTAATCCGTACATATTCATCTGTAAAATTATTAATTATTGTTGTCTTCTAGATAGTTGATCTATCCTTGGATGAATTTACTTTTAATTCGTCGGCGTACTGCTATCACGTTTTATTGATGTCTCTGTGAATCAGACTAGGAATCTTTTACGCAGTTCAATATTCAACATCAACATCCAAGGTCAATTTCCGGATAATTACTTCAACGATAATTACGTTTTTTACACAGACAATTCAAGGTTCCTTACTTTCGCGAGGAAGATGATCAGTCGTGTTGGTGGGTGCGGTGTTTTTTTTTGGGTCACGCCATTGGCGTGACTTAAGCGCACGTGCCACCCATTTTCTTTATTTTTTAATTAAAATTTTAAACTATTTTTTAAAATATAATAAAATATAAAATAATATTTTATTATCAGTACGGTCGGCACATCTTGAGTTCGAAATTTACCGGAACTCGGCATGGCACGGAACGGAAAACACTGAGACAATCTATGCTGCAGTCCTTGGTGCAATGAATCTTACTCAAATTTGCTGAATCTATGCTGAAGTCTTGGAGAAATTTTGGGAACTCTGTATATTGTATAGTCTGATAGGTGTGCTATGATTTGAGAATGTCTGTACACACTTGCTTCGCTGGAAAACCGAGTGCTTCAAAGAGATAAGAAAGCAAGGCCTATATCATATTCTGGCGGAGATTGCCAGTCTACTCAGGATCTGGACAAAAGAGCTCGAAAGGTGGCACGGTGTGTAGCAACTTCTTAAAAAAACATCTTACGGGTTGTTTACTTCGCTATGAAGTGGATGAAGTTATAAAATTAGGAACTGAAATCTAAGTTTCGCTGTTTATTTCGCACTGTGAATTCGGTGAAGTGAGTTTCTACTTCATCTCTATATGTTAAAATGAGTTCATCTATTTCAGCGAAGTGGGTGAACTCATTTTTAAAAACTCAAATGTAATATATATATATATATATATATATATATAACTCAACAATAAATAACACGATTGTGATTTTGCTGCGTCGATGGCATTACGAGGATTTTGTTCTTTCTTATAAAAATATATTAACTTCTACAAGGGACGGGTAATAAACGCATTTCGGTTGTTTACAGGTGAAAGAGCCCGTCCTTCAATACGTGAAGCGCCAAAATTCCCTAGCTGTGGAAGCAGCTAAAGTCCAAGTGGCAAGCCAGTGTCATTTGAAATCCAAGGTTAGAGCATCAAGATCATCGTATATTTCATTATTGCTATGCATGTTTCTTTTCACTAGTGCTTGCTGAAGCAGTAGGAATATGATATTGACCATTAATTTGGCCATTTATTCGGTATATATACATAGGATGTGTTTAGCGATAGATGATAGCTTGTGCAGCTTGTATCTCTAACTAGCTGATTGTAAAATCTAACCAATTCTTTATAGATGTTTGGTAAATAGAATATTTTCATATAGCTTAATAGCTTGTAGTTATAAAATGGTAAAAAATAATAAAAGTACAAGTCATCAAAAAATTGCAAAAAATAAAGATTGAAAAAAGAAAAGCAGATCAGAAATTATTTGGTTGTATAAAATAAGGATTAGAGGAAAATTAGAAAATGAAATAGATTTTTTTTTTTTTTTTGAGATTAGAAATTGTAAAATAGATTAAATAAAGATCAAGAGAAGAATCACATGTCACAACCATAACAACGCCGAGGTTGTGGAGGTGCCACGAGGTTGTATGGTGTGGCGTAGACATAGTGGTGTCGAGGAAGAGCATAAGATCGGCATCAAAGTAATGATTAACAGTCGTCGTAATTAAAAAAAGATGATATAAGTTGTAATTAGCAATTAGGATATGTGTATTGTAGTGATCTTGGCATCCACCATCTAATAGATGGTGCTTGTGTCTTGTGAGAATTGGATGATGCAATCGATTTGCTTCTTCTTATATATCATCTATAAGGTATCTAATAATATATTTAACCAAACACAAAATTATAACTTAAATTCAGATTATTTTATAATCTACGATCTACAAGCTATCTGAAAAGCTGCAACTAAATACACCCCATAATACCATGACATAGTTTTACAAGCATAGCACATATCTATATTCACAAGCACTCATACTACCCCCAAACAAATGGGATTACTTATATCAGTTAGCACACAAGGGTTCCACTGCAGCATATCTTTTATTTTCCTCAGCCTTGGCCGTTAGCATCTCTTTCTGCAATAGCAGATCCAACTTCCCTTGCATAGGCCACTTAGCAAGCCTTCTCTCTTGGTGCAAACATCATCACACCTGAGCGAGTCGAAGCAAGGCCCGCTGAACTTTTCGCTACGAACATCGCAAAGCTTTCCCTTGGAGTGCTGCGCCAGCACCTCTTCTACATTATCAAAAAAAAAACAAAGGTTAGATGTAGGCTTCTCTCTATTGGTAAAACCAATTAGTTGATAGATTAAATCTGAACCATCATCTCTAGCACCCATCTCAAGACCCATTGATCATAACAATCTACTAAAACAAAGTGAACCCATTATAGGGTATCAAGTGGAAGAGATGTTATAGATGTGGGAAAAAAATCTTACGAGTGGCCATGAGAACAATCAGAACAAGCAGCAGTCTCCTAGAACTGTTAGGCATGATTCTCGCCCGAAATGTACTACGTAGCGCACGAACAACTAGTCTGTTGTGAATCAAAGAATAGAAATAATATTGCACTATATATAGGGGTCACTGGGTGCTTAGAAATCCAAATCTTGCATATAGACAAACGTGTTCTGTAGTCATAATGGAGTTCTTAATCATTACTTAGTACGTGCCAGAGAGGTGGATTAACATGTAAAATATGATAATGACAGTCACAAACCACATTCATGGATCTACATAACTCTTTCGACCATTCACCTCAATTTCCAAAATTATCCTTAAAAGACTTTCAAATAACATCAAGCTTATTTGCGCCTAATTCAGCGTTATCTCTATTAAGTCCTATTGGAATATGCCTTAAATTTTATTGCAGTCGGATTATACATTACGCTTTGACGTAAGTCCAAATTTGAAAAAGGTCGTAGGTTGATCGTGGTAACGGAGGGTGGAGTTATAATCTCTTGTCATATGGTTCGATCATTTTAATCAGCCAACGGGCAGAGGTTTGTCTTTTGCATGTTTAATATCTCCATATCGATAGTGAATTTCTCTTCTTTTTCACACATGGACATATAAATTTTATCTCTGATGTTCTTATCTTTTCTCATCTTAAGATATATGTTTGTGATCTATTAGAGATGTTCGTATTGCAATAGAGGTGCTCTTAAGATATATTGACATTTGTATTGCAATAATCTCCTCAATGATGGTTTTAGTGCGATCTAAAGTAGCGCCTTTAATTGTTTATCTCTTGAGAGGTTTCTAAAATTGACCGTCATTAAAAAAAAAGTTCTCGGGAGATTTTTGACAAAATACCAAAAAATATTGGAGAGTCGGATTATGCATCCGTTTTGGCGCAATACTTTAGCACCCTTTGGTTCGTGTACTAGAACGGTTGCGATTCAAATGCCTTAAACAGGACATAACAGATGAATAGGAATGATTATAATCTAACAAAATTACCAGGGCACCCAATTGATTCATCCAAAATTTCATCCATAGACAAAAAAGAATTAAAAAATTATCTAAAAATTGCATGGGCACTATTACAAAGGTGATATTTTAGGCTTTTGGTATTATTTTGTGGTTATTGATGATTTTTTGGGATGTATAAGCATCACTTTTATACTCGGGAGATGAATGGACACTCTGCTGCTGAGTAATGCGGTAGAGCTTCCAGCATTTTAGAAAATGGGAATTTGTAACCCCTCTTTTTTAGGACGCATTAGTAATCTCCTACTTTTAAGTTACTAATTTTCAGATTCTAATATTTAATATGATGCTTATACCTTTATTAATAGATCTAGTAAAATTTATCGAAATAATTAAATTAACTCTATGAATTAAATTGAAGTACAATAGAGTAATGAAAACATATTTAAATTTTTTTTTTAATTATATTAAAATGGCAAAGATTGTGGATTAATTTGAAAAACTTAAAATGACAAAAATTGTGGATTAATTTGATAGTAACATATGTTTAACTTACAAATAAAATAAATAAATTTATAAAACTACTCACCAAGATAAATAAGAGCGGGAAGAAGTGAAAGATGCAGGAAAATTCGAGAATGATGCAGGAAAATTCATAAATGAAAGGGCTGTTTTTGTAAAAAGAAGAAAGAAAACGTTGAAGAAGAAAAACAAAATAATTAAAAAAGAAAAGAAAATTTTGCATGCTTGATGCTCGTATACCGCTCTATAAATAGAACAAGTCGTGAGCTCTATCTTCATTCCTATCTTCTTCGGTGCATTTTAAATCAGACTTCATATATATCCTGTCATACATACATATCTACTCTTCATCAGTTATAACATTAATGGCGAACAAATCTCTTGGATTGTTCTTCGTGTTCCTCCTTGTTCTCTTCGCTACTCGTAAGCCTACTGATTCAAATTATCCATCATTAATGCTCTATTCAGCTCCCAAATTTGTCCCAAAATCCCTCCCAATAATCTAGAACTCGATATGTACAGCTTGACGTCCTGAGAAAGAGCACAGAGTTGAATCTGTTGAAAAACAAATTATATTTAATTTGAACGCGTGCGCATATTTATTATTTTCCATCTTATTATCTTCATTTTTTCTTATTAATTTATCTGATTTTTTTTTGTTTTTCTACAATGAGCAGAAGATTTGGTGGTGGAGAGAGCAGAGGCGAAGACATGCGATGTCCTGAGCGATAAGTTCAGGGGCCCGTGCTTTTTTTCGGTCTCGTGCGACGATGTCTGCGTGAAACAAGAGCGGCTCATCAGCGGAGTATGCAAGGGCAATTTCAACTGCTACTGCAGGAAAAATTGCTGAATACTTCCATATATATATCACTTACGATATAATAATAATGAATAAAAATTGCAATATAGTAGCAGAGCTTGGGTGCTAGCTTGTAAGATTAATGACAGGGTATATGTAATGGTGTATTAGTGACATGGTTTGGATTAGTTGGCATCTAGCCAACTAACATCTTCTACATCTGTAGCTTGTAAGAGATCAGAATAAAAGGTGCTTATATATAATATTATTGGACCAGTTATATGTTGAAGAAAATTATGAATACTTCCTTATTTTGCTGAATAATTATTTTTAACTTATCATATTATTAAACTAATATCTCTATTGATAATTTTTTTTTTTAAAACACTTAATTTTAGTAGGAGCTTTGGTGATACTATTGTTGAGCTTAAAAAATAATTGTTTATCGATAATTTTCCATTATACATATCATAGCGATCGAGGGACTTGGTACCCATATGATTTGGCTATTGATTGTAATCTGCTTCATAACTGGATTGAAAGTTTACAAGTAAAAAAAAAAATTTGCTAAGAACCTGAAACATATTATTTCAATATAGTCCGAAAGATTTGAAGGTTCCCATCACCAAGAGCATGTATATATAGCAGAGAGCCCTTTGTCCTTGTCCCCTCCAATGTTCCGTCCGAGTTCATTTGAACATCGGGCATGTGGCACACATAAAGCAAATCTAAGATATACAAACATACACGTATACAAATTTACATAATAGAAAATCAAACTGAGCATGTTCAAAATAAATACGAACCATGCACATATAATAATAATAATAATAATAGCAATAATAGAATAAAAACAGATTAAAAGATTAAAAAAAGATACAAATAATAAATATAAACACAAAATATAATATCTTACCTAAGCATCAGCCTCGACTGACAAAGAAGTCAAAGAGTACAGATAGTTATCATAGTATATAATCCAATCTTTAAAAGAGCCCAAAAATTATTTTTCTGGAGCTGGTATTTTACCTGCATAAGATCTTAATTTCAACCTGCCTCTCATAGGACACTCACAAGGAGTGACCCCTCGCATGTGAGGGAGGCACTATGCGTAATCGCCAGCGCAACATCTACAAAAGCACAATTGATAATACGGAAAACCAAACTCTGAATAGTGAGGCTGACCTCCTACCACAACATCACACATCAGGGCCTTTTTTATGGATAATTGCTCTACATTCCCTCCATATTGTTTCAACATCACTTAAATCCTCTTAAAATTTTTTTTTTTACACTTTAGTCAACTTGACACCTTTCGATGAATTTTTAACACCTTCCAATAAATTTTTGATATCTCCAACATGCGTCCAATATCTTACATTTTGACACATTTTAGTAAGTTTTTGACACCATCTTGTTAATTTTTAACACCATCCTGATAAAAAATAACACATTAACACATTTCTGATAACTTTTAACACCTTTTTAATAACTTATGACACCCTCCGTGGAAGGACTTAACTGTAATTAAAGCTTAGTCCAGGACCCAAGTGCAATAGAACTTACAACTTTGGACCCAAACGCAACTCTCCTTTTTTTAAATAGTTGAACTTTATGAAGCCTCATTAACCCATGCAACGTACATCTCTAAATATAAATTCTTAACTTCATCTCCAAAGTGATACAAAATTTATTCACACATGTTCACATTTACGGGAGGCTACAAGAGCTGGACCACGTGCTATTGGAGTTTTGGGTCACTTTAGAGACGAAGTTAGACATACTTTAGAGGTGCAGCATAGGACAGTATGCGCAGATAATTCTTGCTTACTTACCAAGTGGTCAGTTCCAGTTATCAGATCAGATTCTTGAAGTGTTAGGGATGCAAGGGCAGCCACTAGTTGTTGCCAGCATCAGCACCACCCCAAATTGATCCATCACTTAGATTTCTCATTGCTGACGTGTACAGTCACCAGCGAATCAGACGGCAGGACAGCTATCCCCTACTGGATAAGCTGATTCTCTCCCTCCATGTATTCTCCAGCCAGCTTAATAATAATAATAACAAATCACCACCATCTCAAGAACCAGAACCTTAGCTCGCATTAACATGGCTTCAGTCTGTGCTTCGTCCTCCGCCGTAGCTGCCGTCGCAAGGCAAGTACTCAAATCTTTTATCTCAAACAACTGATATCCAAGATCTTCTCCCAAAACTTATCACACAATTTGTTTAAAAGTTTCTGCATGATCGATCGATTTGCTGCTCAAAAGTGAACCTGATTGATTCTGGGGGCTCTGGAATTTTCTTGGAAATGTTAAGAAGATTGTTCCTTATTTCTTCTTTTTTTTTTTAAACTGTAATTCAGCTCTCAAAAGAGTGGAAATGGCCTTGGAACAAAAAGAGCCTCATTCCTCGGGGGAAGAAGATTGAGAGAAGGCAGGTACACAGCAGCCACAGGTAGACAATCACTAAAAGTATCTGCAGCAGCGACAACTGAGACAGAGAGGCCTCTGTGGTTCCCTGGCAGCACCCCTCCTCCATGGCTTGATGGCAGGTTCAGTAACAACGTTCTTCTCTCATGTAATGGCAGACACAAACCCCTCTGGACACCTCTAAATCTTAAATATCATGTCACGTCTGCACCACATGTTTAAGTGTTTGTGGGATCCATCACTTAAATATGCTGGGTTTTCTTCATAAATAACATTAGAGCTCCAACATTGCTTGGTAGACAATTTAGTTTGTCGAACATATAGAAATTAACCTCCTTTCTTGGTAAATTTCACGGTTGCAGCCTTCCAGGAGACTTCGGCTTTGATCCCCTTGGTCTTGGTATGATTAAATATCTTTACTTCACCATATACTCAGAACTAAAAAATTCCAAAAGACGAGGTGAAAAAACTTTTAAGGTTTAACTTCGATTGCGTTGGATCTTGCAGGATCTGATCCTGAGAGCTTGAGATGGAACGTGCAAGCAGAACTCGTCCACTGCAGATGGGCGATGCTTGGAGCAGCCGGTATATTCATCCCAGAACTCCTCACAAAGATCGGCATCCTCAACACACCATCGTGGTACTCTGCCGGCGAGCTTGAGTACTTCACAGACACCACCACTCTCTTCATTATTGAGCTCATACTGATTGGATGGGCTGAGGGACGACGTTGGGCGGACATAATTAAGCCTGGGTGTGTCAATACTGATCCAATCTTCCCTAATAACAAGCTAACTGGAACTGATGTTGGGTACCCTGGAGGACTCTGGTTCGATCCTCTTGGCTGGGGATCTGGCTCACCTGAGAAGGTGAAGGAGCTGAGGACCAAGGAGATTAAAAATGGAAGGCTGGCCATGTTGGCTGTCATGGGCGCATGGTTCCAGCATATTTACACTGGCACCGGACCCATCGACAACCTCTTCGCCCACCTTGCAGATCCTGGCCATGCCACCATATTTGCTGTAAGTAATATAGTATAATTGATAACTTCCAAACCTGCATACATGAGATCCCACATTTGCATAAGAAAATGATCACAAGTGCTTTGCTGAATAGTATTAAGTATTAACAAATAATTAATCAAACGATCTATCACTTAAAAAATTATTGTTTATATCGTAATAATAAATGATGATGTTTAGTAGCTTGATAACTCCAAATCCTGCATGCACGAGATCCTAGGTGTTTACATAAGAAAATGATCATAAGTTCTTTGCTGTAATGGAATCTAGTACAAAATAATTAATAAAACGATCAGAATACTCTATTATTGTCTATATTGCAAAAATAATAATGTTTAGTAGCTTGATAACTCCAAATCCTGCATATATGAGATACCTAGGTGTTTGCATAAGACCATGATCAGAGAAGCATGCATATCATGATTAACTGATAGAAATATTAGTAAACTACCATAATATATGCATTGAATGTTTTGTGAAGCAACTGAAAACAAGCAAAATGGTCAGCCTACCTTGTTTCTGAGCAGAAGTTGACATTTGTTTCTCTTCTTCAGGCTTTTACCCCCAAGTGAATAGTGGAAGAAAGGACGCAGAGAGATTGGACAAGGGGCAGAACAAGGTTTTGTGTAAAGATAATCTGCATGGTCAATTGCGGTTGAAAGGCGTGGTTGTATTGTATATGATGTACTGAACATTTTTTATGTGCTCCATTAAATATTTAATAGGTGTACATTAAGGGATTTCGTTGCATACCAGACTGCAGTAACTCCAGTACTTATTAGTAGATACAGTTATGTATGTGAGATGATTATTGATTCTTTGCTGAACATCTAGTATACGAGATGATAAGTTAAAAATTGAAAAGAAGTGGCAAAAGAGTAAACTTGTCCTTCATAGTAAAAAGTAAAGGTTACCTACAAATAAGAAGGAATCACACAATTATTTTTCTTTGACAAAAAGAAGCCAAAATACAATTATATAGGCCACAACATCTACACTGATCAGATATGAATAGTTAATGCCTCTAGAAGGAAAGTTCATGGAGAATAACCAGTATCAGCACGATGGAATAGAAAAGGACTACCAAGACCTTTTACGGGATTATAACAATAACTCTACCAAGTGACGGAGCTTCTCAAGGTTCTTGAAATGCAATCAAGATTTTAGCCATTTGTGGCTGGTGCTTCCTAACCTGCAACATACATAAGAAGAAGTGAATAAGATCGGCGTCTCAAACAGTTTGTTACCCAAATTAAGATCTTCTTGCCCTACTACCTTGACACCAGCCATTTGCAACAACTTATGGGAGGCAATATATGCAGAATCTGATTTGGATAACTTCTTTTCAACAAAGTAAATGACTTCTGAGACACCTGACTGCAAAATGAACTATATTTGTTATATATGAAGCATTGGTCTAGAAATGTGCGCATGATGGAGGAAATAAAGCAAAACTGATTGGTGGAGAAGATAACTTTCAAGAAACAACATGACTATATAATTGAATCGAGAAGTATATACCACATAGACAGAACAAAAACCATGTACCCATTTTACGTGTATAAAGAATGTTAAAATTTGAACAGTAGATGTACGAGGTAGACAACCACCTTTATTCACCACTAAATAGGTGTGATTGAGTCTACAATGCGTGAAAGCAACCAATCACCAGTTTGATATGTTTGATCATTTTGCTTTAGTTATTACACAGTTTGAGAAAAAACAGGAGAACGACATTAGATAAAATCATTTGAGTAAGTTTACATGTATAACACTGATGAATGTGTTGGTTAGGAGAAGTGAGCTGATAGAAAGGACCCTCTATGAAGAGGTACGGGAAGACTCAAGACTTGGTGGAAAATGTAAAAGAATGATCTAGTTTTTCTTCTGGAACAATATGGTTCATAAGAGCACATTGCAGTACATGTGCATGCAGACGATGCAGTTTGTGAGGGAAAAAAGGCTTTTGTTGTGATTGCTACCATGTTGTTGTATTTTGATCATCAATTTTGTATCTACGGAATATAAACATTAGCAAATTACAATTTTAGCCAGTTACATGTGAAGAGGATGAAGAACCAATCTTTTGATTCATAATTTCTTGTTCTCCATGTAACCATGTTCCTTATCATGTGGAATTTGTTCACAATCACCTAAGATGTGATGTTTTCTTCTTTTGATCTTCTACATTGAAATAAATACCAGAAACGTCGAGCACATAATATATATATATATATATATATATATATATATATATATATATATATATATTATATATATATATATATATATATATATATCTAGAGAGAGAGAGAGAGATGGGCTATTCTCAGCTCGAGCTGAGAATAGCTCATCTCAGCTGATTTCTGAGCCGTCGGATCACGTCGATCCGACGGCTCTGTTCGCACGCGTGTTTTCAGCAGAAAGTCGCTAGAAACTTTCAGCTGAAAAATCGCTAGTGACTTTTCGACTGACCGTTAGATCTGCACCATCCAACGGCCGTGATTTCAGCTAAGAGAGGCTATTCTCAGGTCGACCTGAGGATAGCCTCTCTCTCTCTCTCTCTCTCTCTCTCTCTCTCTCTCTCTCTCTCTCTCTCTCTCTATATATATATATATATATATATATATATATATATATATATATATGATTCTTGTCCTGGTTCTTGTAGTGTATAGTTATATAGTGCCTTGTGCTTTAGAACAAAGATACGTATGCAAACCTCCTGGATTACTTGGCCATAGAAAATTTCAGAAGAACTCACATACAAAAGCATGGAGTCAAGAGGCTTGAGTTTGAAAGTTCACAGAATATAAATGAACGAGCCACATAACATGCTTACACAGAAAAGACAGCGACATACCAGTTGATTTAAACATGATGGAAATCACCAACCTGGATAATTATCTTTGCACATTCATTGCATGGAAACATTGTCACATACAGTCTCTGCGAGATATAAAAAGTAAAAAAAAAAGTCATAAGTGACAATGATTATAACACAGAGAGGTGTAATAAAGGTAGGTCCTTTCCAATGCTTCCAAACAAGCAGGCTCTGGAATAGAACTAAATTCTCACTTAGTAATTTAAGGAAGATCATTCATCATTATAAGCCTGTCTTTCAAAGAGATATAGTCGAAACTCATAAGTAGAACTACCAAAAATTTATATAATAACATCAAGTATGCTATACATACAAAATGAGAGGCCACATTTCAAAGTTGCATGAAAAAAGAAGCTGCAATATATAGGATAGTCCAAAGTTTACATTTGTATGCAACATTAAACATGACAGACATTGCATGGAAAACAAGAGACGTGTGAGTATGTTAATTAAGAGCTAGCAAACAGAGGGAAAAAAAAAAAAACCTGCCCAGCAGCCGATGCATGGTTTGTGTTCAGAATGGCATTAAGTTCAGCGTGACATACATACCTGTATAAAATAATAACAATTAGCACCTAATGTACAAATAAGGACTAACTTTCAGCTGTCCTGCAAATAAATTGATGACAAAATGTTAGCAGGAAATTATTTGGATTATTAGTAGAGCTTTGCAGGCAGCAGCTATGAACGTAGCACACCTAGGCCAAGTATGTTGACAGAGGAAAAAGCCATCCAAGAATCAAACAGTTCTAAACCAGTGACTAAAAGTATCAGAACAATTACACAAGTCAGATTAGCTAACATATTTTATCCATATGTAAACACAATCCAGTAAAATTTCTTGTATTTATTAATGTCTTGAGTAGTAGTGAGAGGACAAAGAGTAAACATAGAAATTGCCTATCTTAGACAAACAAGAGCAGAATGAGTATTGCGATGGCCTTGGAGAACTTACGGATATTTCGTTTCTAACGGATCTCCACTCACAGATTTCTGTCATGGAACAAACAAGAAATGATAAAAAATTATTCTAAAGTGAGACAGACTATGCTTTTAAGAGAAATCCAACCAAAATAGCTGTCCACCAAAGCTAATCAAAACAAGCAACTTAGTTCTGCGTAGCCAACAAAACCGAGTGTTGCTCAGTTTTTGGAGGCACAAATCCAAAATAGATGGTAACACTAAATCATAACTAACCTTAGCCCAAGGAAGTTTGTCATCAGAACAACCTCTTGGGAAACCATTGTAGCCAATTCCTAATACGATAAGGAATATTAACAAACAGAATATGCGCAATTAACATCATTTATTAAGTCTGAACTATTCATGTAACCATCTTCCTCGCTTACTGAGAAGCACATCGAAGCAACTGGCCCAACATTTTAAGAACAATAAATCATACAGGAGATTTGCATATGTACATGAATAAGCAGGATACTCTGATACATTCCATAGTAAAGTAATCCAGAAAAATAAACTCACCAAGAATTATTCCATTTTGACTGACCAAGCAAGCCCCAACCTAACAGCAGAGTTAGTTAAGCAACGACAACAGTAAAATGCATATATATATAACTACTAAATATTGTGCTCGATGATTTTCTCATAATTAGATGCGAGGAACGGAGTTACACCACACTAACAATACCAAACCTAAGCATTAGCAAAAATAGTCAGTCAATAATTTCAGAAAAAACTGTTAAAAACTACCAGAGCCATTGGCAGCGCAACACTGTATTGGGAATGTCTTATGCCGCATCTATGACATTGGTTGCCGGTGATGGCTGTGCTGTGGGAAGCATCACCCAGGAGTTGGCTCACAAAATGGGCCCAACCGCAGAGATTTCTCCCGATATCTCATACAACAACACATCGTACTAGAAAAGATGGCTGCATTCTTATTTGACAATTAAATATCCAAAACAATATGCATTGGATTACATAATGAAAATGAACGCTACAGTATACCTGTAACTAATCAACAGATAATATTACTAACTAATTACATTACCTGCCTATTGGGATCTTTGGAGCGCTTGGCTGAGAGGAAAGCGATCGCCATGAAATAGTCATCCCAGGATATATACCTTGGAACAATCACATTAACAAATAAGTAAGAACTATACTTTCTAAACCAAAGAGAAGACAGTTCAAAAAATAACAAGGGTTAGTGGTAATTGGCTGAAACGCAAACCCTGTGCGCTTGGAAGGATCGTAGGGATCGCAAGAGGGGGAGTCGCCGGCGGCGCGGTTCTCGTCGGCGGAGGGTGAGCTGCGCCGGGTGCGGTTAGAGGTGTATCTGAAGGTAAGAACAGCGAAGGCTAAGGAGGCGGCGGAGAAAGAGATCAATGCGAGATCCCTTGGAGCCATTGATCGACGGCGGAGGGTTTGTGGGGAGAAGAAAGTGGAATGGCGGGAGAGCGGGAGTGAGAATATTTTGGGAGGGAAATAGAGCACTGACAATATCTAAAAAAAAAAGGCATTTTTGGCGAATTGGGTCCCTCTTAATTGGTTATTGGCGAACAGCGCTCTCTTAATTAATTTTGGCCAAATCGTACCCCTTTACGCTAGCAAATGATAAAAATACCCTTAACTTAGTTTTTCGATCATAACTTTTTGTATACTACTCCAAATGAGCTGAAATCGGTCACGTTTGAAAGATATTTGAACTATCTTTCCAATGGGACCAATTTCACTGCATTTAGAGCTCTGTACGAGAAGTAATATAAAAAATATCGAATCAGCGTCAAGCTGCTACAGTATTTGACAGCGTTTCGGTATTTTTAGTATAACTTTTCATATATAGATCCAAATGAGATGAAACTTGTCCCATTTGAAAGAGGACTCAAAGAGCTTTCCAACAAGTATAAAATGAATACTAGAACATGCCAGCGAACACCTGCGAACACCCGTGAACACCTGCGAACACTTGCGAACGCTTTTCTACATAACTTTTTGTAAAGTACTCCAAATGAGATGAAATTAGTCTTGTTTGAAAGATATTTGAATTATCTTTCCAATGGAACTAGTTTCACAGCATTTGGAGATACGTACGAAAAGTTATATCAAAAATATCGAACCAATGTCAAGCTGCTACGGTATTGGACAGCATCTCGGTATTTTTGGTATAACTTCTAGTAGAGAGCTCCAAATGAGATTAAACTAGTCCTATTTGAAAGAAGACTCAAATAGCTTTCCAACAAGTATAAAATTAATATTATGACATATCAGCGAACACCTGCGAACACGCGAACACCTGCAAACTCTTTTCTATATAACTTTTCGTATATATCTCCAAATGTAGTAAAGCTAGTACCATTAGAAAAACGACGCAAATATCTCTCAAATGGGACTAATTTTATCTAATTTGGAGGTTTCTACAAAAAGTTATGCAGAAATGTGTTCCCAAGTATTCACAGGTATTCGCGGGTGTTCGCGGTGTTCGCTGATATATCCTAGTATTAATTTTATACTTGTTGGAAAGCTACTTGAGTCGTATTTCAAATGGGACTAGTTTCATCTCATTTGGAGCGCTCTACGTAAAGTTATACAAAAAATACCGAGATGCTGTCCAATACCGTAGCAGCTTGATATTAGTTCGGTCTTTTTGACATAACGTTTTGTATGTATCTCCAAATTCTGTGAAACAAGTTTCATTGGAGAGAGAACTTACATATATTTCAAACGAGACTAATTTCGTATCATTTGGAGTTCTCTACAAAAAGTTATGTAGAAAATCGTTCGCAAGTGTTCGCAGGTATTCGCGGGTGTTCGCGGTGTTCGCAGGTGTTCGCAGATATGTTATAGTATTAATTTTATAATTTTTAGAAAGCTATTCGAGTCCTCTTTCAAATGGGACTAGTTTAATGTCATTTGGAGCTCTCTACTAAAGGTTATACAAAAAATACAGAGATGCTGTCCAATACCATAGCAGCTTGACATTAGTTCGACCTTTTTGACATAACTTTTCGTGTGTATTTCCAAATACTGTGAAACTAGACCAATTGGAAAGAGAACTTATATATCTTTCAAACGAGACTAATTTTGTCTAATTTGGAGTTTTCTACACAAAGTTATGTAGAAAAGCGTTCGCAAGTGTTCGCAGGTGTTCGCGGGCGTTCGCAGTTGTTCGCCGGCATGTCCTAATATTTATTTTATACTTGTTGGAAAGCTCTTTGAGTCCTCTTTCAAATGGGACCTATTTCATCTCATTTGGAGCTATATACGAAAAGTTATACTAAAAATACCGAAACGCTGTCAAATACCGTAGCAACTTGATACTGATTCGGTATTTTTGACATAACTTCTCATATAGAGCTCTATATGCAGTGAAATTGGTTCCATTGGAAATATAATTCAAATATCTTTCAAACAAGACTAATTTCAGCTCATTCGGAGTACTATACAAAAAGTTATGTAGAAAAGCATTCACAAGTGTTCGCAGGTGTTCGCGGGTGTTCGCAGGTGTTCGTCGGTATGTCCTAGTATTCATTTTATACTTGTTGGAAAGCTCTTTGAGTTCTCTTTCAAATGGGACTAGTTTCGGCTCATTTGGAGGTATATACGAAAAGTTATACTAAAAATACCGAAACGCTGTCAAATACCATAGCAACTTGATGCTGATTCAGTATTTTTGACATAACTTCTCGTATAGAGATCTAAATGCAGTGAAATTGGTCCCATTGGAAAGATAATTCAAATATCTTTCAAACAAGACTAATTTCAGCTCATTTGGAGTCCTATAAAAAAAGTTTGTAGAAAAGCGTTCACAAGTGTTCGCAGGTGTTCGCGGGTGTTCGCAGGTGTTCGCCGGCATGTCTTAATATTCATTTTCTACTTGTTGGAAAGCTCTTTGAGTCGTCTTTTAAATGGGACCAGTTTCGTCTCATTTGGAGCTATATACGAAAAGTTATACTAAAAATACCGAAACGCTGTCAAATACCGTAGCAACTTGATGCTGATTCGGTATTTTTGACATAACTTCTCGTATAGAGATCTAAATGCAGTGACATTGGTCCCATTGGAAAGATAATTCAAATAGCTTTCAAACAAGACTAATTTCAGCTCATTTGGAGTACTATACAAAAAGTTATGTAGAAAAGCGTTCACAAGTGTTCGCAGGTGTTCGCGGGTGTTCGCCGCCATGTCCTAGTATTTATTTTATACTTGTTGGAAAGCTCTTTGAGTCCTCTTTCAAATGGGATCAGTTTCATCTCATTTGGAGCTATATACAAAAAGTTATACTAAAAATACCGAAACGCTGTCAAATACCCTAGCAACTTGATGCTGATTTGGTATTTTTAACATAACTTCTCGTACTGAGCTCTAAATGTAGTGAAATTGGTCTCATTGGAAATATAATTCAAATATATTTCAAACAAGACTAATTTCATCTCATTTGGAGTACTATACAAAAAGTTATGTAGAAAAGCGTTCGCAAGTGTTTGCAGGTATTCGCTTGTGTTCGCGGGTGTTCGCGGGTTTTCGCAGGTGTTCGCCGGCATGTCCTAGTATTTATTTTATACTTATTGGAAAGATTTTTGAGTCCTCTTTCAAATGGGACCAGTTTCATCTCATTTGGAGCTATATACGAAAAGTTATACTAAAAATACCGAAGCGCTGTCAAATACTGTAGCAGCTTCACGCTGATTCGGTGTTTTTTATATTACTTCTTGTACAAAGCTCTAAATGCAGTGAAATTGGTCCCATTGGAAAGATAATTCAAATATCTTTCAAACGGGACCGATTTCAGCTCATTTGGAGTAGTATACAAAAAGTTATGATCGAAAAACTAAGATAAAGGTATTTTTGTCATTTTTCAGCGTAAAGGGACGCGATTTGGCCAAAATTAATTAGGGGGGCGCTGTTCGCCAATAACCAATTAAGGGGGGGCCCGATTAGCCAAAAATGCCAATAAAAAAAGATAAAAGTTTCCGTAAAATATTGTGAAAAACACAACTTGCATGTTTTTTTTTTGGAGCAACAACTACTTGCATGTTGTGCCTAACAACCTTTTCTTTTTTAATAAACAACGATGTGTTGGTAGGCCACGGCGAGTCAGAAAACCGAGCCGAGCTAACGCTCGTGTTGCACTGGCCAAGCTGGCTCGGCTCGTGCCCCGTGGCCGTAGACAGCCCGCGGCACAAGTGTAAACCAAGTCCGACCCGTACTTCTTCATATGTAATGATAATGCTGGGAGCATAGATAGGAAAAATGTAAAAATAGCCGTTATAGCCATAATGTGAGTTAATGACTAGTGACAATTATATCTTTTAATAGTTTGAAAAATAATTATGTTTTTTAAATTATTGGATCTACTGTAAAACCTTCAAGAATTTAGGCCTTATCTGTTAATAAAGCCAAAGTTAGGGTTTTTTTCTGCAATAACACATTTAAAGGATTTAAGAACCATACAAGGTCTTATTTAGTAAAATTTCATAACGTAAATCACGAAAAAAAAAAAGTTCGCGGCGGAACCTCCGTGTCGTTTCCTCGATGCTCATGGCCAATTCCCGGCCGCCGGAGACGTCGAGCAATATCAACAAGCAAAGTCGCAGCGGCGGCGCGGCGGGGACGTTCGAATATTGTGAAGTTTGCCGACTAAACCACGACCAAGGGCGGCGCCACCGCTACTTCCCCGGTCACAAACGCGCCCTGGCGGAGCTGCTTTCGCGGTTTCAATCTCGTTTCTCCGATCTTCGTTTCTTCCTTCGAAATCCTACGCTGCTGCCTCCCGAGCACGCCAAAAGCAATCGCATATGGTGCTATTCCTGCTCTCTGGATCTCAACGAGCTTGAATCCACTTTTGCTTGGTCAGCAATTCAATCTTCTAATTCTTCTCTCTCGATCTTTCATAAACTATAACGAGTCTTAGATGTTATTCTTATATTGATAGTATGACTATGATGTTATCCTTGTTGACATCTCTGAGCGTTTAGTTGTTGTCTTGACTAGATTCAAGAAATGTCGCATGTGGGAATGTGATTCCAGCCTCTGGTTTGTCAAAAGCATGAGCAACATTTTCATGGCTGCAAAAGTCTCACGTTGTGGCAATCCAATTATTACCATGATACCCGTCTTTGGAGTTTTTCTTGGTTATTTAACCAAACATGGAAATGCAATGTTCCAGGAAATTTAGTCTATGAAAATCTGGATTTCTGAGGATGTGATTTCCATGGTAATTTTGCAAGGGATTGACTTCAATTTACTTTGTAAATGATAGTCTATAATGTTTGATTTAGAATATGGTGGTTATGGTCGTATTAGATTTCTACCCGAGCTATTTTGACTTTTGAGTGACTATGTGATTGGTTATGAGTGTAACTACAGTATGAACCTCGATATTTATATAGATGTATATATTCGTATCATTTATGTCTACGTGATCTTACCAAAATCTTACATGTGTTTTGCTTTCTTTCCTTTGTTCTGGTATTTTGTATTTTTCCTGTGTTTGAGTGTAGATGCTCTTGTATTTGGTATGCATTTATTATGGTCTGGTGTTTTCTGTTAGATTACTTGTTTTCCCGAGTTTCTTTTTTATATGTAAATCTTTTGATGAGGTTTTTGAGTGTGTGTCCATGTATGATTGGTTTATTTCTTTCGAAAACTGGGTGCAGTGAGAATGCGATATATCACATGGCTAGCGAGGAGCATCTGAAGAATCTGAAGCATTTTCTGTGGAAGCATGGTGGCAGTATTGAGAAGGTTGATGTCTTTAGAGTATCTGAAGTAGATTTCATCAAGGTAAGGCTCCATTGTTTATTATCCAATTATTAATACATTCCAAGACGTCTAGTTCTTTGTTGTCATTGTTTTTTGTAATTGCAGTGGGACAAGAGTTGCAAACAGTTGAAGAGTGATGCTACTCCATTAAACGAAGGACCTATTGGGCCGTCAACAAAGCCACTAAAAGATATCCAACCTGAACTAGCTAATAAAACCGTGGATAAATTAGAGAAAAATTCATTCCGCTCATTTAATTCAAGTACCTGTCATTCTGTTATGCCTTTACAAAGTTTTACCTATGAGAAGCAATGGAAACATTGCCCAGATGTTAGCGAAACAAAACTTTATGGAAGTTGCTCTTCTCTTGATGTGCCCTCGCACAGGAATGCAGGTTTGCACCATGGCGGTGCTATCAGTTTAGAAGGTATTAATTAATAATTATAAATACATTTTAATTCGAGTTTGCTTGTTTTTTCCTTTGTTTACTGTAATGTATAATAACCATTTGCATTGCGGAACATGCAGTAACCTCAGCTTATGATGCTGTGGCTCATCGGAATGGCACGAGGGGAGCATTTGGCCAGCCACTAAGTAATGGATTTAAGGGAATTGTAAGTTACTAATGCTATTAAGCTGCGTTTCTAGCTGCTTACACTGTGCATATATGGTAAGAGTGAAGCTTGTTCTTTACTACTCTTTCTGATGGATGTGTGCTTGTGTAAAGTCCTCCACATAAACATGACTAGATAAGGTAACTGTTCTAAATCATACTATTTCATTCCCAGCGCACCTACCACAACACCCCCCCCCCCCCCCCCCCCCCGGCCAAAAAAATAAAATAAAACCAACCAACCCATGCGCGTTTGCACAAATCTAAACAGATTGCTGAACCCCTGTGCATGGCTTACACAGGAAGAGTATGTACCTTTCCTCACATAGATAATTTCCTATGGTTACATCACATGTTACGTTCAGTCAATTTATTATTCATCTAACGTTTAGAAGCGTAGCATTCTTGTTTGAGACTCTGCTTGCTGAGATGTGTTATACATAACATATTTGTTTTTTAAAGTCATGAAGAGGATGCATGAAGTACTCTTATGGGGTGTTTGGTTGGTATTTTAACCGCATGGAATGGGAATCGTAACCACCTATTCTGATTGTAAGTGTTTGGTTGAGAGAATAGTGGAATTGTAACCGTCTGGAATATGAATTGGATTCCTGTTATTAAGGGAATTCTGATTATCGGATGTCTCCACCGGAATAGAATAGGGAATCCACATGCAATTTGATTCCGATTCCATAATGTACCAAACGTTATACAACTTGTGATCATTCCCAATCTGATTCCACTGCATTCCAATTCCTATACCCATTCCGATTCTAAACTTACCAACCAAACGTCACCTTAATTATTATAGTTGGTAGGCATAGGCATTAAGACTTCTTTTTCTATCCTTAAAGATATTATATCTATGCGCTGTTGGCTAAAGCCTTTGCTTGCTAAAGCAGGATCAAAGCGGTGAGACACGAGGGAACAAAATTCACGGTATTCCATTAACATAACCATCTTTCATTGGCTTCTTTAACTTACTACTATTATCTTTTCAAAATTATTAGTTCCCTTCTGTGTAGACTGGCAGAATCTCACTAGAATATCGTCACAATCTGAAAATTATCAAGGAAATGTGCACAGTGGTGCTATTCCTCCTTGGTTAGAAACAGGTGGAGGCAATGAAAGAGATGCATTAAGCAATGAAAGTGATTCTTTTCAGCACTGTCCTTCCATCTCTTCAACCAAAAAGCTGAAATCTACGAAGTTAAACCCTAAAAGAGTTGGAGCAGAATGGGCAGAAAAGAGACGACTTGAACTTGAGCTGGAAAAGAGAGGAGAGATAGTTCCTTGCAGATTTGATCCTAATTGGCTTCCCAACTTTGGTCGAGTTTGGCAAGCAGGTACCAGAAAGGAATCGAAGAGAGAGTTCAAGGTGGAAAACCAAAATATTTCCAAAGAAGATGATCGGTCTAACATGTTACTTAACATGCAACCATATATAGGCAAACGGAAGGTAAGTGCAGTTTGAACTTAATTGGAGTTTTGCTGTGCTGAAACTCACTTCACATTATGATACTATGTATTAGTCTCTCAAACTAAGGATATCGTTACTAATTAGAATTTTCTCATGGAATATGAACCATTGCTAATATTTATCTTGTGATGTTTCATGATCTTGGATGTTCCAATTTTAGGCAAAACAGCTAACACTGAAGATTGAATGCTATTTTTTCACATATTATTTGATTTCAAACTTCTCAGAATGTTCAAAATAATGGTGCTACTAGTAAAATATATACTTCGATGTTATTGAATTTTCCAGTATATAAGCCGAATCTTAGGTACTTCTGCACATTCCTTATGGGCACACTAAATTAGGTTTATATGTTAAGATACGAAGTGACAACTTAAGTTTGACCTTGAGATGAAGACTTAGTGGATCTGTTGATGCCACAAGTGACATGTCAACGTGGTTCATACATGAGTTCGATTAGGTTCTACTTAACCTTCGCACACAGCTATTGATAGAGGTTTTGCTTGTTAACTCTGAAATTAATTAGCTTAGTTAGTCAGCTTAGAATTGTTTAGTTCTTTAGCATTTAATTTCTTTTTTATTCTTCTGGTAATAGAGATTTTTTTCCCCTAAAATTATCTATGTGCTAACAATGAGCTATGTGTTTTTGCTTGTGCAGCAAACTTCTACTTCGAAAACGTAGAGCACTTCCTTGCCAAGATGAAGTGATGATGTCTAACTTGTTGTCAATGTTAGTATTCATCACCTCACATTACAGGTCTTAATTAGGTCATCTTGCAATCTTTCAAAACTTTTTTTTTTTTTTTTTTTTTTGTCTTCATGCTTGGCAATGTCATTTTGATTATTTGATTGATGTTTTTATTCCAAACTTCCGAAGTTTCCCATTTGGCATGGTCCAGTCAAACACATTTTTCTTTCTTTTGAAATTGTTTTCCTAGTTTTCAGACGATAATTTTCAATCTTTTAATCGTCTTTCACTTATTGAGTGTCCTAAAATGTAACTATCAGAAAGTCTGTCAAATACTTCCTACCACGTATCCCCTTCTTATGTAGGTACTATTACAACCTACCGTTTACACCTGAATTTGTTCAGGCATTAGAGCCTTGTACTTGAATGTTTCATGTACAGTTTATTAGTATTGTTGTTGCAGTAAAAGTCCTCTAAGGAAGAGTTGAATTTTAAGATAGTAAATGGCATGGACAGGAGCATTCTAAATTAATCGGCCTACCAATCATATTATAATTTCTTGGTTTGAACAGAGAAATCAATTGAGCAAAATTATTAACCTGTGCTAATAATTTGTACATTCATGTAGTGATTGCAGGTTACAGGACTATTTCAGCCAGTGTAGAAGTAAAGCCGTGCTATAGAGTGCTCTACTTATCAAGACTATTAAGCTTCCTTCTGCTGGTTGACGATAGGATCAGTGCGACTCTAGCTCTTTTTTTTTCTTCGGAAGAGTAATATTTTGTGGTTTCCTGCATGAGCCGAATGGCGCGTATCGGAGGGGCTGAATGGCGCGTATCCAGCTGTGTTTTTGGTGAAGAGCAAGAATAGAATTGAAGGAAACAAGGTGCATTATCTTGTCAGGCTGTGAAAAATAAAAATGGTGCTATGCTCTTTTGTGTGTCTCAGATAAAGCAATGTTCTTCCCCTTTCTAAAAAAATTTAAATAGCGAATTTAAGTGGAAAATATGCGTTATACATTTTCAACCCTTGGCACTTAGATAGCTGAAATGATCCTCTTGTCCTCGATCATCAACTTTTATCGAAAAAAATTTGAAGGTCAGATATACTTTTTATCTAGCCCATTTTTCGGAGTGGTTCAGATGATAGAAAATTTTGGCATTGTTCAAAGCGGTTCGCATGATATATATGAAAGTTGAGAAAAAATTGATTTTCGGATTTGATTATTCTTGACTGTAATTTTCATTTTCAGGTGTATTGCTGAAAATATACATTCAAGAAGATGGCGGGTACTTTCATTATAAAGACCTGTGCTTCATTGTTGAACTGTAGAGGTTCTTAGACCAAAAATTTAAATAACAGACTGCCCATGTGACCGGTTACGACCTTTTTTTTTAAAGATAATGAGATAAAATTTTTTCAATATATTAGTTCTCGATGTTACTGAATATATAATTTTTTAATTATGATCCATCGGTCTGAATTGGGCTAGAATTACGGTCGGAAAGTAAAATTTCGATTTAGTGTATGCTTCAAGCCAGGTGTGAAAATATTGGCGTTATGTCCGGCCATCATATTAGCAACCACAGTTAAAAATTTATTGGAATTGTCTGTTTTTTACTTACAACTTTTTTTTTATACAACGAGACGAAGTTTTTCAATGCACCAACGTTTAATATTCCCGAAAATATTATTTCTAACTACAATTTATTGATTCGTATTAGGCCGAGATTGTCGTCAAAATAACAATTTTGTGTGTGCTATAAATGATGTGTGGAATACTAGCATCCTGTTCAGCCATTATATTAGCAATTTTAGCAAAAAAATTTATTAAATTTATTTATTTTTTATTTTAAGCCATGTATATGATTCGAATCTAAGACGTGTTTCATAAGACACAAACCACACTGCTTTACCATGGACGGGAGGTGACCGATTATGATTTATGACTTACGAGCATAATTACTGCTTATTAATCTCAAAAAAGAATTGGGCCTTTGTCATCTCATATTTAGGGCCCAGACTACAAATGGGATTTGGTTCTGGCCGAATGCATGATCGATATCAACGGCCGAGATCGCGTGTCTGTCAGGCGCCGCAGTGTTCCTCTATTTCTAACTCCGTGTTCCGCATGGGACCACGACCAACTCTCGCTCAATCAAGTCGAATCTTTGAAAGCACCTCAATCGAGCTCGCGCGGATGCTCTCGCCGGCGATCATCAGCTGAGTTTTGTCAAGAAGTTCGCCGGAGTTCTCGTCTTTGATCCTTCGCTACCTTCGGCGATGGCCCTCGGCAAACTTGCCGTCGTTATTGGAGCCGGTAATACATATTCTCTGTCTCTGTCTCTATCTCGATCTCTGTGTTCTTAAACTACGATGCTCTAGGATTGAAGAATTTTAGCTGGTATTTCTAAATTTATTTCTTATTTAGTATGTAGTGTATCGGAATTAGGAATACGATGAGAAGGAGCTATGTTGGTATCTTTTCTTTTTAATTGTCTATACGAAACTGTGCTAATGCTAGGGCGTTCCCTTGAAGCGACACGCTGTACTACCCGATTATTAGTGAAAAATTGGCAAGGGCCGCTGTCTCTGCTCTTGTTTTCTTTTAGTTGACCGAAGACATGGCTCTAAATAAAGCACTATTATATACAAGGATTCAAGTAGCTTTCTGTTGTATATTTTGTTTAATGTTTTGTACAACATTTAAATGTCATGATGGAGTAAATGAAATCCTTGGTTATTGGTTAAGGTTGGTGTTAACTGCCTGCAGGATTCGTCGGTTCAGTCCTCTCGAAGGAAGGGGGGTTTTTGACCATTAAGGATTTTGTTTCTGGTGCTTTAAAGGTATTCTTTTTGCTGGTTAAATCCTGATATCTGTGCTTAATGGATGCGGTATTCAAACATATCAATTGCTTTGTTCTTATTGATTAATTGCTCTTCAGATTGTTACGAAAAACCTTCAAGAAGAAAAAACTAGCTCAACATCAAGCAAGAAACCACAAACCGATTCCCTTTTAGCTCAGGTTTGATCATCGGCCTCCCCTCCATCTGGGCATTCCTTTTCTGGATTATGGAGTTTCTGCTATTCGTGTGCAATCTCTTTGCATTTTCGTAGTGTCATGCCTATTATTTTATGAATGGACCAAGTTAAATCCCTTGCTTGTGCATATTTGCATAATTTCTGATTATTACACATTTACACCATATGCTAGTCCCTTTTTTTCATTTAATAATGAGTTTTAAAAGCATATACTGAATTGTATGAAGTAAATGACTATAATGAAAAGCAATATCTACTTTTGCCTCTTAATTTAGGGACATAAATTCATGTTTCTTAGTGCTTTCAAAATGGCATGCTCCTCAGCCCTCCATTATTACCATTTACATATCCTAATCATGGCATTATTCTCATGTGACCACTTCTTTGCTGACCATTGCCATGAGCGTTGGTTTGTTTATCTTTTATTTTACAATCGGAGAATCTTTATTTATTCCTTACTCTCATAACTATGATAGAATACCCTTCTTTCTATGTTTATTTTTCTTTTGGTTGCATATTTGCTGATGTTTGATAGGAAAGTCTAGGTGAAAATTTTATTTGATATGAAGTGGTTTCCAGGTTTCTCATAAGCTCTATAGAGTTTCTATTTTAGCTCTTTAATATATCCTGATAGTTGACATGTTTTTTTTTATTCAATCCGTACTTGTCTTAGATTCTCAATCAAATTCGAGAACTATATGTTCTATTAATTCAATTTTTACTTTACAGAATTAATCCTACCTTTAGTTAACACCTTAAAAGGGGAGTGCATGTTGATTAATTGATTTATGGTAGCTTGATGTAGTCTGCATAACCAAAAAGAGGAGCTAAGTTTTGCTGATAGTTCACAAATTGATAGGTTAATCATTTGCGAGAAGAGCTAAAGCATTTGGCATCGTCAAGATCAGTGACAATTGTTACTGGGAGTTCATCAGGTTACCATTGTTTTCCAACCTATTGATTTAACTGCATTTACATTTTGATAGTTAATTGATCTTCAACTTTTTATGAAGAAAGTTATGTGCTAGTTAAAATGATGTTTCTTTCTTAAGGTAAGGTTTCCAATTGCTAAACGACTTATAAATTCGTGGACCTTGGTATTATACTTTCTGGTGGTCTCTTCGATGGGCTAACACCCTGCTAGATCAAGATAACACCCTGCAACCTAAAACATTGTTCGATGTATCCAGAAAAAATTGTTTGATCTTGCCAATTTTGCAAATCAGCTAATATTTAATTCTTTTAACAGAAATCATGATCTTGATACTAACTCCATTGAAACCTATAGACTTGTGTGCTCTAAAGTAAACCATTACATTAGTCTTTGGTGATGATTTTTTTTCACCATGTCTTATGATTTATGATGAGCCCAAAGCCCTTCTTTAATTATCTTTAGAATATGTTTTGCTACTTTTGTACCTACAAAACCTGAGCTCCTTTTTTCCGTTCTTTGTTGCGAATGTTTAATTGTACCGATGTTTTTTGCTGTCTTTCATTTCTTCTTTTGTCATGTATCAGGTTCTGGTTCTTACAAGTTGACCGTCGTTGTTGTTGGTGGTGTTGTAGGATACGGATACATATGGTGGAAGGTGAGTCTATTTATTAGCAAATCGTTCCAGTAATTCTAGACTTCTAGCCTCCTGTTCGTTCTTTGACCAGGAATAATCTCAGGGACTTCTCATTTTAGAAATACATTAGGTTCGATTAGGGATTTCACTATTCTCTATATTTGTGTCTTTGTTTAATTTGTTAGGTGATATAGCTTGTTGATTTGATTAATAATGATCCTAAAATGACCTGACCGCAAGGAAATTGCTTTATGATTTTTTTCTGCTGCACATAACATTCTTCGTCCAACATAGTCATGATGTAACATATGATACTGTGATATCTTTTCTTTTTTAGGGCTGGAAGTTTTCTGACTTGATGTTTGTGACACGACGAGGGTTCTCTAATGCTTGTTCTAAAGTGGCAAAGGATCTTGATGCTATTTCGTCATCTGTCATTGTGAGTTTACATTCTTCTAAATTGTGCAACCTATACTGATGATTCCTCAAACGGAGCAGATCTCCATGCTGCAAGATGATTATCATAATTAATAGAACTTTATTAGCCAATTGGTGAGATACATACATCATCTAGCAAAATAGATGCGTAATTTCTAAACTTATCCATGCATCATGTTGTTGAACTTCCCTTGCATCTACTTGGAAATTATGTCGGATTCGACCGCATTTCCTCCATTCTGAAATTCTTTCTTTATTTTCTTAACCTAAGAACAAAGTTTTGTGTTAGGTGGTAGTTTCACAGTAGTTCCATTTCTTTGCTTGCTTCGGGGTTTCTCAATTATTCCTGAGACTTAAGTATGGCTTATTTTGCAAATATCAAGATTGATTTGTTTTAAATAGATGCCATATGAAGTGCAAACTATCTCCCTTATCTGTGGTTAACTTGTCTTTCAGTCCGCAAGGCGCTATTTATCTTCCAGAATCGATAGAGTGGATGCCAATATAGACGAATGTGCACAGCTTACTAGCGCTACAAAGGATGAGGTGCTTTAAATTCTGCATGTACTCTCGTGTGTGCCTTTTGGATTTGTGCTATGAGGTTGTCTTATATGGTCTCCATGGTGTAGGTCTCGAAGTTACACTGGGAGCTTACGGATTTCCATGTAGAAGTGGAATCTGTTCATCGTGCGGTCCAATCTCTGGTAAAATGGATACCTTGTGACCTTTATGCACTTTGTGATGTTAATTTACTTTTATTAAGAAGCTTAATACTGATTATTGGTTGTGCTCTTTCAGGAGTCAAAACTTGACAGAATAGAGGGAAGTCAGGTAGCGAACTAAATTGTAAAAAATATCTTTCTTTTGCTTTCCCCTGTTTCTACATGATTTAATATAACAAATGATGAATACATGCCCAGGATCTTACAAGCAGAGGATTATATCAACTATGTACTTTTGTTCATAAGTTGGAGCAGAGTGGTAATAAAGAGCAGATACAGGTATTGTCTCGGACGCTCGGAGCTACATGTCAGTTACTATATAACCATTTGCTTGCAACATCTACTTAAATAATGTGTACTTTGCTCTTTTAGACGATTTCTGCTCTAATTTGTTTCCTAGCATTGGTGTATATTGAACTTTTAAAGTGAAATGTTCTCCGAGAAAATATGCGGAACTATGGGAGAGATTAGGTGAAGCAGTTAGAACTCCTTTTATTGAAGAATGCTAAACTCTTACGACCACTTCTCTGGATTTCGGTTTTACTTTCTACATCTGTATTTATCTTCTTCTTCTGTTTTCGTTTCCATATGCATGAGAATGAAATAAACTTGCGCTTGACAACAAATATCCAGGATATCTGCTAGCCTCCTTTAGGTTGCGTTTGGTTCATGGCTCTGCAAAATTCCCAGCAATGTTATATTCCTAGTAACCTAGATTCTTAGGAATTGCATTCCCAGGAATGCTATATTCCTTCGTTTGGTTCGTTGTTTCAAATTGTTTAAATTCCTGGGAATGCTGCTTTCCTTCGTTTGGTTCTCTTGTTGTGTGGTGACTATGTGTTAGTTATAAACATATGCATATGTCTTGCTAGTTGAAATTGAAGCCCTCTATGGTCTTATGCTCTATACTTCTCTTTTGTCTTCGATGAAATCTGAAGACGATGTTACTTGTTTACTGATCAGGGTTCAGCTTCTCGGCCAACTATTGGATTTTCACAGAGCACTCCTGTAACAAGGGTAAGAGTTAACTTCCCCTGCTTTATGCGTGACTGATGAATGTGCTGCATTAGTGAAATATCTTTATTTATGGCGTGATTTTTTTTTCTTGCTTTTCCCCCCTTACATGATATGTTAATAGACGGGAGTCACGGGATCCTCAGCAGCTTTAGCGATAGAGCCACCATCACCATCATCATCATCATCCTCAGAATCTCCAAAGGTTTATTACTTTGCTTGAAATTGAAAACAGACTTAATAAGCATTAATCTTTGTCTAACTCATTGTACATTACAGGTCTTTCGGCCTTCAACTGCTGTATCTTCTTCAGGCCTTAAGGTCAGAGAATATTGTACTTTTTATATGTGTTTGCGCTTTTTTTTTTTTAATATTCTTGACAGGAAGAATCAAAGTTTTGTTTGTAGAATGGATGTTCTTTCAGCTTAATCATTGATATAGTTAATATAGTTAAAACAACTAAAAACGCATCTGAAATTGTGATAAAGCATTTGATCTTTTTTCCACGCTTTAAAAAGCATGATCTAAAGCACATCATCGAGCTTTTCTTCCTCATCCTTTGGCCTTCTGACAGTTTAATTGCATTATGACAATGCAGGAGTTGCAAGAAGTCACAAATTCGATCAAGGCCAACATTCCGAGACCGAGTTTGACGAGGTCAAGCACTGATGTTCCTAGCGAAACCTCATCTTCTCGTGAACCCAGCAGTAGTTCTAGTTCTAGTTCTAGTCGTTTTGGGTTGAAGTTGCCTCGGATTAGCATTCTCACGAGAACACACAGTGCAACTGGCTGAAAAAAAAAGCCATTCTAAAGTTATCATTCTTGACCATCGAAGGCTCTTACCTTGTCATATGTACAAGTTCTTCGGAGGAGGAAGATCTCGACGATGCAATGGATTTGGGGTTTTCCTCTGAATTTTGTAGAGGTATATATAATAAACTTTTACACAATCGTTTTCCTTTCCTATATACGTAGAACTGAAGCTTGATGAAGCCTTGGTAAGGTTTCAAGGGGACATTTTTCCAGACTCTATAAGTGTAGGATTAGGTTGCTGTACCATAGAGTTCTATATTAGACATTTTACGCCGTATTTTCAGTACTTAAATAGCATAGCCTATGGAATGTTTTTCGTCGAACTGTTAGAGAGATAAAAGGAGGTAAATTTTGTAAATGGATGAACCTGTATCTTTGAGAACCATTGATTTGCTGTGAAGAAACTAATAGTGGTTCGATTTCGTAATAGTATCTTTGACACATTTAGTACCTATCCCAAGGCACCTTGGGATCAGTGTTGGGCCTGTTTTAGGTTAGAGCTTCTGGACCATTTAGCATTTTTGTCTGTGCTGTCAACTGTTCCATAGCACCTTGAATATTCAGGAATTATGATTTAAGAAAATATAACTAAATTTAGACTTTCCTGGCTGATTTAATGTGAAATTTCTGGAGGCTTTGTGGCACAACTACTTTTTTTTTTTTTTTTTTAACTATTTTGCTGTATTAAATTAAATCTTTTCACTCCGAAAGAGTTATATTATATGAGAGGAAAAGCATCTGTTTGGGGTGATAAATGTGGACACAAAAGTTGCAACTATCACTTATTTTATCGCCACTATTATCATTCGTTTGTCTTGAATTTTGCTTTTTTTCAAACAGAAGGTTATACAAAACCAGCATCCCAAGGCCTCACCTAGATGCGATATACATCGGGATGTTGTTTTATGTTGTATTATTGCTCTGTTGATCTCTCGTAGCGATGGTCGTTCTTGCCATGATTTGCAAGCATGACTGTCAGTCATCGGTACCGCCACGTGATCAAATTTGTTGTCTTACGTGGCATTTTAAATGACTTTCGGTATGTTATGTGATATTTATTTATTTTAAAAAAATTAAGTGTTATTTGTATTAATTAATAAGAATTTAAAAAAAATATAACTAATTTGAAGATATAAAATATTTAACATGAAAATTAAATAAATATAATAATTTAATTTAAATAATAATTAATTTATAAAATATACTGTATATTAATATAAAAATAATTATATTATATATTGTGTAATATTTGACGACCACGGTAAAATGTGAATTAAAAAAATAAAAATAATAAAAGAAATCCAAGGATGGACCAGGAAGCAGCATGATAAGAATAAGATGGAGGTGGAGTAAGAGGTGTTGGTCATCTTCCTGGCATCGATGGGTACATGCCATGAAATAATATTCAATGGATTGTGAAATGGGGCTTTTTTTGTGTGGGAGATTCACATATCTGATGTGACATCCTCAGAACCAAAGTACTATGATTCAATAATGCTCCCCACATGCCTTGCTCTCTTTTTTTTTTTTTAATTTAAATATTACAAGTCAGTCTTAAATTCGTGATCGCACGATTCAGCCTTCGAAATACAGAAGCACGTCACGTGGCGGCGCGCGCTACTACGTCGGTACGAAAACCTATTTCGGGGTGCTATCACGTCGGTACGGAAACGCATTTAGCGCTGAATCGCAAAACTATGAAAATGGGGGCTAAAACATAATTTTCCTTTTTTTCCTTTCTTTTAAAATTTCTGTTTTTTTTTTTTTCTTTATTTTCTTGCTTTGAAGATCTTATTTTGGTTGAGCTGAAAGTTAAATAGATAGCTAAAGAACCATACTAGAGAGCATGGCTGTTATTGTTGTATCGTTGTTTACATCGATAAAATAAAAGTTTGATATATTCCTATTTTCTAGTGAAAAACAAAAACAAAAATTCCAGCTCTATAACATTAGAAAATAAAAAAATTTTAAAAAAAAGGGATAATTGCAAATCAGCCCCCCCTATTTTGGGGTTTCGCAAATCAGCCCCCCGAAACGCGTTTCCGGGGGGCTGATTTGCAAAAAAAAAAAGCAAATCAGCCCTCGAAAATGCGTTTTCGGGGGCTGATTTGCGTTAAAAAGGGAAACGGGGGGCTGTTTTGGCAGAACCCAAAAAAAAAAAGGTTGGAGGGTAATGAGTGCTCCTCAATCCAAGCCAGTGGAGTTTGCATATGATGGTATTACTACGACAGATGTGATATTCATTTCTTGTCAGTGTGAGACTTTGTCCCTTTTGCCCTTGAAAATCTAAGCCTTTCGTCGAGGGAAATAACTACTCATCTCCGGCAAACTATCCAACAAATCACACACAACTAATCACCACCACACACGCACCTCGTGATCTGCACAATTTTCTGATCCGTAAAAAAATATCAAAATTACAAATATACCCATCGTGGTGTATGGTCTTGATTGTGCCACATCAATATATGTGGTTTCTTAAGGGTGCATAGCAAAGCCCTTAATTGAGTGATTCTTTCTATTTTTATTTTTTTAGGTTGTTTATCGTCGAGTACGGTTTCTATTATTTAACAATGCCACTTTGCGGACTTTCATTGATTATGTTTATTGAGCAAATTATGTAATAGCATTGACTGTAGCTAATAGAACGGTGTTATATAGACCAAAACGTACCACTACGGTGTGGCCCAATTTGTTTGGCCCATAACCCATCCCAGCCAGGATGCGGCTCCTAATTAACTTGTACTTTAACCAAAAAAAAGTATCATATAAAAATTTGTCTGTAATCTCTCTATTTTTTCGCAACATTATAATGGATAAATTTACTGATAGTTTCGACTCAGATTTCACCTACAAAGCTAAGCTACACTTAAGCCAATTATATCTTTATATTTGAACTTTCTAAGAAGTAGCATCACTATACAACTAGAAATGTTTGGCACATCTAATCTAAACTCTAAAAAGAATACCAAGAAAACCTTCGAAGACTGTGCGACCTTCGGTTGGCTCATAAACCCATCCCAGCTAGGGTACTTGCTCCTAAGGTATACCCGTTTTCGGATGCGTAGAAAAATTCTATCTGTAATTAGTTTATTTTTTTATAATAATTTACGTACAATATCGATTCATAATTCACCAACTGAGTTCTCCTATTCCTATGCTATAGTTCTACCAGTTATAGTTTAAATTTGAACTTTCTAAAAAGCAGCATCAACATATAATTAGAAATGTTTTGTACATCTAATTTAAACTCTAAAATCTCTTATATGAGTAGAACAATAAAAGAGTAGAACAATAAAACAAGATTAGAATGTAACATGTAAAGGCCAATATCTTGATGCTTGATTATATTTAGAGTGACATATCTTAAATTGGTTTAGCAATTTTACGACCCTCCGATTCGCGAATTATCAGATCAAGCAATTTCTTTGCTAATTTCATGGTATTGGTGAAATAATAGAAACCCTAAACTTTGCGAAAGAGAAGCGAATAAATGGTCTTCGACGAACAAGATTTGATTTTTGTTCAATGTTTCACTTATATAGTTAGATCTTTTAAAACTTCCCGTGAGATCGCTCATCCTATTATTGCGTTCTTGTCGTATTTTGACACGGTTAGCTTCGACAAATAGTGGAAATTGCAAATAGTTAGCATGGATACATATTGTTGTCTTTAATATTGCAAATTATTGCAATAAATGGCACTAATAATTTCCCAAAAATAGATTAGAATCTCTAACATGTTTTGACAAAAAGCAAAAAGAAGCTCATATTGACCTTACTAACAATATAATTAATGGTAATTTGCACTTTAACAGATCTCGCATGCTACAGCCAATTATATTAATCGATGGGTTATGCACATTAATTCGGCAAAAATTACTAACTATTAATTTCTTTCGTTTTCTTTACGGACCAATACTGTTTTCTTTATATTAATCGACGGTTTCTGTAGAAAAATTCGATTAAAATTCATATAAATTGCATGAGAAGTGCTAGGATTTTTGCATTGAATTGAATTTTCATATGCAAGGTTGTCATGGGATGCAAAGTTTGATGCAAGAGTAGATGCGATTAAATTTGAAAGTGATGGCTTTTCGGATTATAAATGATTCTTCAGGTAGTGGGTCTTGCCAGGTCATAATGGACCACAACATCACAACCATCACAACTTTTTCATCGAACACGTATAAATGCTATTGACGTCGATGTATTCTTGTCTAAAACCCTTATTTTTATAATAATTTATATAGACGAGCGATTACGCGACGTGGACCTGGCCGAACCTCATGAAACACTTTTCGATTAATTAGTTACGTCTCCCGCATGATCTACCTATCTAACGATTGTGCTTCAAGTTGCATTGCGTTATTTTTCGGGTGAAGCTCGCTAAGTTCATAACGAATATGCCGTCGTATATTTGTGCAAGCTTTTGTCTTCATTTAAAAATAGCATATATAATTAGCCTATTTTTGAAAAATTTTAAAATTTTTAATTAACATGGTTTTAATTTGGGTCTTTTTGGTCAAGAATTCGTATTACTTGCACCCACGCATATAATAAACATGAGCTTAGCTCGAATATAACAATTAACCATGCAGATACCATGCATTTAAGCACGTGCACTATAATCAAATCAATCAGCATCTTTCTCAATCCAACGGTTGTCCACCACTTAGTTATCGACACGTGTCTCCTTAAGCGGTCTGAGACGCACTTATCTTATCTCCGCCATCTTCTCCCACCCTAATGGCGGGCCCCGCCCGCGAGTACAAGAAAAAGAAGCTAATTTTCAAAATATCCGAACCACTTTATAAATTTACCAGATATTATTTTTTTTTATCGGAAATTATGAACGATTAGGGCTTGCAATACTGCATCCTGCATTTCCGAAAATTCACATTTTATTTAAATTTTAAGTGCTCATAAGTCGAATTCATATTATAAACCTACTACTAATTACTAATATTTTATATTATATAAGCAAACATGATTATAACTAATTTATTTATGTAATCCGGATAAATTTATAGTTTCGATCTTTTTTTTTTCCTCAAAAAAAAAAAAAAAAAAAAAAAAAAAAGATTTGTATCACTTTCGTGGAAGAAAAACTCGAAGCCAAGACCAAAAACATTTGCTTAGAGACGAAAGCTCATGGTGTAGAGAGAGAACATAGCTTGGTAGCTAACCTAGAGAGAGAAAAAAGGTTTCTAGGGTTCGCAGTAGCTCCCCGTCCTCTATAAATACCCATCGCTGGAGAACTTATTATAGCTTAATAATTTTCATTTCTCCTCCTCTTCTTCTTCTTCTTCCTTTTCTTCGATCTAACTCTGTGTGCTATTCTTCTTGTGATTGTTTTGCTGTTTGTTGGAGAGTTTGAGGGAGCTGTAGATCTGGAGGAGATGGGAAGAGGGAGAGTGGAGCTGAAGAGGATCGAGAACAAGATCAACAGGCAAGTGACGTTCGCGAAGCGAAGGAATGGATTGCTGAAAAAGGCATACGAGCTCTCTGTTCTCTGCGATGCTGAGGTCGCTCTCATCATCTTCTCCAACCGTGGAAAACTCTACGAGTTCTGCTCCGGTAACAGGTATCTACTCATCTCATAACACTTTTCGTAGATGAGATCAAGTTGATCGGATAAGTTGTTGTTGTTCCAGTTGAGTTCACCTGGAAATTGTTTGGTTTTTTAAATGAAGATGGTTAGATTAGATTCGAGAAGATCAGGTGTTTTTACTAGTGCAATCGGTTAGGGAGAGTTGGATCTGGGATATAGATACGTCGTAGCTGATACGCGAAGCTTGGAGAGATCAACAGCTGTAGGAGTGAAGATATCTTATATTTTTCATGGATTTTCATATTTCGAAGATGAGATCGAGTCCATCAGATCGCTCTGTAGGTTCTATTAGTAAATTTTGATAGTTTGATTCTAGAGAGATTTCGCTTAGTTTTAGACTTGTGAAGGTTAGAAATATAAGTTAGATAACTCGTGTTTGATGTGCAACTGGAGTAGCATAACTACGAGTTGATCACTTGTACTCGGAAGAGAGATTTCCCAAAATAGCTAGATAGAATGTAGAATCGAGTGATTTAGGGTGAGATCTATTTTTACATGAAATTTTAGATGTTTTGGCGTTTTGTATCATCTCTATCGCATCCGCTCAGATTTGGGTGCACTTGCGAGGAAATCAAACGAGATTTCTCCTATCTGAGCATGAAATGCTGTCGAAAGCGAGCTATAGATGTATATATATCATAAGATCGGTGCAATTTTATGATAAGATCTCCCTACTTCTCTTGGATTGATTATCTGTGGCTTGCTTCTAGTTCATCAGCATAAACATTCAGATCCGTACGTACTAGGGCTCGTATAAGGTAAATCATTTTCTCCTACTACAATTTATAGATCCATCGAAAGGAATATGTAATTTCTGTCTGATCGGTTTATTTTTGTTTCAAACACATTTGATCTGCTTGTTGTTCTAGGGTTCATGATATTTTGATTTTAATTTTGGAGTCTTCAGCTTACTTAGGTAGCTCTATTATTGTGCAAGGCCTTTTACCTTTTTCAGCAGAAACTCGTACTAAGACTGTATCATGCATCTTTGCGGTGCTGAGCTTCTTTAAAGTTTTTCCTCTTTTTTTTTTCCTATTTCATCCTTTGTGTTTTCCCTTTTTTTTGTTTTTTTTTTTTTGGGGTTAATGGCTGAGGGCTCTTTACTTTTCGTTAAGTAGTTGTTTGCTTCTTTTTTTTATCTCCTTTCATTTACATCTTTATTTGATCTTCTTCTGTTTTGACCTCCTTTTAGTAGGTTGTCATGAGAGTTTATTAGATATTTTGCAAATCAAGCAGCACTAGATTTGAAAGGAAATTAGGTTTATCATGGAAAAAGTCTTCATATTGACACGTAATTCTTACATTTTTTGACGATTTTTCCTTGTATCTCCTGAAAGCATTTTCGCTTCCTTACAATTAAGTAAGCTCTCCAAAGCTAATGAATACATCGACTTCGACTTGAATGGACAGCTATCTTCTGTATACAAACCCTACGCTTCTTCGATCCGGATCTCTTGTGTTATGTAGGAAAAGATACACCGACATTTTAAGATATTCTTCCATAAAAAAGCATCTAATTCTTATTAATTTTGAAATGAAATTTCAATGAATAGAGAAAAAAAGAAGATTTTTCATCTTCGTCTCTGTATTTCTAAACTAATTTCTAGCGGTGGTAAGATAAATATGAAGGAAGCATAGGAACATAATTGTATCTAAGGTACAAAATGATGAATATTTTATACATCAGATATTAGATATACAAGGTTTCTTCATGCCTTGAACTTTGTGCTTTTTTTGTTTTCTTCTTTAATGTAATTCGAACTTCTGATGAGTCTTTTTGTTTTTGTTTTTGGTTTTTAAAGGTTCTTCAAGGAACGTTCTGGTTTTCCTTTTCATGCACCGTCCATCACTGAATTAATTTCTGATCCAAGACTCATCCTAGGTTGTTTCCTTGTGATCTCATCAGGTTTAGAGTCTTTTCATCAGTTATTATAACGAAATGACAAGATTCCTCAGCTTTGTTCATCCATCTATTCCCATCACTGCCCTCTCTTTCTGACAGTGTCTTACTGCCTTCTTTTGTTCGCTGGACATTGGGATGCACTTCCCTTTGTTCTTTGTCATATGATAGGTTCGTAGGCATCAGAAAAACCATTTATTAGAATTTTCGAGCCTCTACTGTTGAAATATCTGCATGCTGACATCTGCCATTTAATTGTTGATTTTAACTGGCTGTTTGTGTTCTTGTACAAGGTCAAACCTCAATGAGCTAGCTTTAGGTACTACTAGTAGATCTTGAGCGTTCATGATTTTTTTTTTTTTTTGTGGTTAACTTATCTACATCCCATAGAGTGGCTTCATTCAAACCATTTCATTATCGCTTGTGATTGATGAGGATGAAATAGGCCACACTTAATCCAATAAATGATCAGCCAAGCATTACAAAAATAAGGAAGAAAACATTGAATTTTGTTTTTGTAATAAATGACTGCCGAGTTCAGTTTCCATTCTTAATTTTATGTTATATACCATGGGGACATACGATATGCTATTTTCGGGTCCGCAAATTCTTAACTCCGATTTAAACAAGTAGAGGTTTATCCTTGATTTTGGATAAGGTGATCGGACAAACTAAGTAACTTATTTCAAGATTTAATCCAAGGAATTAGGTAACTCTCGATTTCGCAAAGGATTAGCAAAAACTGTAAGAGAGTCAAATTGGTAAGTATCATGACCTACATCTTGATTCATTCTTTTAGTTTCTATTTTGTTGGTATTTAAACTTTTTACTGGCAGATTATTAGGTGAAAAAAAGGAGTTCCATGGTATAGTCAATTTTGTAACCAAAGAGGAAGACATTGTGGATGATAGTGGGAATTCATATTTTGGGATTAATGTAGTAGTTTAAGCAATTGTGGAAAAACAAAAGATACAAGTTTCTTCTGCAACTTGTCTTTCCTTCTCATAAGTTTTATGTTTCCGTCCTTTGTTTTATAGAGATTAAGAACAAATTTTGTTCCACTTTATTATAGAAATGGTATCCTTTTTTTTTTATACTTAACTTATGAATGTTAGTCCGACGGTAATGAATTAGTTCCTATTAAGCATAGATACCAATAAAGCAATTTGGCTAAGCAATGAGGTTTTGATGTCTAAGATCATTAGCGTGATGGCTACAAATGCGAGAGTAAACATCTAACAAAGTCGTGGCAGAATTAGATAAAGTCTGATAGGCAACCTTGGAGACATCTACAAAGTTTGGTAACTTTAAATTAGGCCATCCAAAAGAGCTATACTTGAAAAAAATTATAAATCAACCAAATAATATTATAGATAATTTGTGCTCTAGTTGCAAATATCTAAAGCCAACAACCACTTATGCAATGGTGATATTTTGAACCCAAGTACCTAAAGCTTAGGTTTGGATCCATATTTTCTAAACGATTAACGGATGACCGTCGGTGACGGTTATGACATCCAGGTCTTCATATCTTTCACAAAAAAAATAAATGAAGAAAGATAACTCCAAATATTGATAATGCACGTTTTGTTTCTCTTAGCTTCGCTTGGAGAAGTAATCAGTGGCGGTGGCAGCTCACTGGCAGGGTAGTCAATTGACTACCCTGCCTTGGCTGCTGTATTATATATATATATATATATATTATATATATAATATATATATATATATATATATAATATATATATATATATATATATATATATATAAAGTGTTATATAGAACTCAACGTAAGAGTAATTGTAGGCGGAGTGGTTCTGTTAGTTTCTGTCGCTGCACGATGCAGATTTGAATCCCACCTGCGTCTTGTGGAAGTTTTTTTTTTCTTTTTCCTTGATCGAAGTAACTCACTCCTAAATTCTACTAAATTACACCCGCTGCCCGTCAATATTTTGAGGAGTAAAGTATCTGTTTAGAAGTATTTTTTGAAAAAGCTTTTAACATTAAAATTAAATTTTTATGTTGAATTTTTTTTTTCAACATAAATATTTCAATATAGGTATTTTGTGACTCCAAAACTTAACGAGTTTGAGACGGATTTCAAAAATATTTGTAAATTTGTTCAATTTTAGAGTCCTATAAGATATTTTTTAAAAAAAAATTTTAACATAAAAATTGTAGATTTTCAAAGAAAATTGTAAATCTCATTCGTGTTATTTTTTTTCAAAAGAAATGCTCACATAAGTTTGTTTTTATTTTCTGATAATTTTTTTTTTGGTGTTTGGTTGGGGTGTAAAGCATTTCTCTTTTTTTCTTTAACAACAATATATTTTAGCTCGTAAACTTTTGCATATATTATTATATATTTAAACACCCTCTACATAAAATTTCTAGGCCCAACAGAAATATAATTTATTACCATTTGAAAAATAAGACTTGAAAAATGCCGTGACAATCCAATTTTTACTTCACTCTTAGTTATGTCAAAATACCGAGATACGTTGGTCGCCACCGCTGCAGCCGTGAGTTCTTGATTTTGACTTCCCTGCAGCAATTTTCTGGATCCGCCATTAAACTCAATTATGGTGGGATCAAAATTGCTATCATATTGGGTCAAGCCCAATGTGTGCAAGTATCTTACCAAGGTCAAGGAACCAAATGTTATATATATATATATATACACACACACACACACACACACACACACCTACGGCAAGCCACCAGTGAGAGTCTAGGGACTTGGAGAGTGCGTCAAGAGGATGACTCTGGTAGCCATCCTCGTCGCTAGAGAGATCACTGTACCTTGTGGAAGTCACGCCCAAGGACGTAGGCACTGGCAAACAATGATTTGCTTCTGCACCTATTCGAGGTAATCGGGATACACGGTAGAACTCATCCTTAGGAACCCGATTATCTTCAAAGACCTTTATGGGTAAGGATGAGAACTTTTAGCAATTTAGTGCCTCTGAAAACAAGATATCAATTTGGAAATTGGAATGACTTACAATGGTTTAGCCTCTCCATGGGCCTATGTTTAGTCTCTTAATTCCACTTTGAGGACTTCCTCATCCAACTAACTAAATCTCCTGTGGTGGGAACTCAAACCTTTTATATTACACAACGTTGTGGGTACTCACGCCTTCCCTTGCACATACGTAGATAATCCTCACAAATCACCTCTCATCTTCCAGCGTGCGTGTGTGCGTGCGTCTACACGTACACATAACGCCTATTTACTGAAACTTGAAGAAACTTTACACAGGCAATGGTTCTTTCATTGTCAAAAGTTGCTACCTCGCATTGAAGCGATGATTGTACAAGCTGGATAAGATTGAATTTGCAACGAATACATGCACCCTTAAAGTGATGCTATTGGTTTGGCTAGCATGTCATAATCGGATACTCAGTCTAGATAATCAAGTACGTGGAAGGATGATCATAGATGATTATAGCCTGTTATTTGCTCAAGAACCTGTAACGGTGCAACAATTTTTCTCCAATATGGATAAATTTGAGCTGTTTTAGAGGCTTACGCTTTGGCATGTGGTATTTCAAGATCTCCACATAGCTTCTATGAATGATTGACTAAGTGGCGTCGAGGAATGAAAGTGTATGGAGTGACTTAATCATTAAAAGGGTAAGTTAAAAGTCCATGTAATAGCAGTAGGTGCTGTTGCAAAACAACTTTGACGATTAGGTATATTTTTGAACCGATGTCAGTAACATAGTATAAAGCTGGCTCGAGTACGACGATATCAATGACTACGAGTGGTAAGATGATACATATTTATATAACTATATGCATTATCTAATTCAACTTGAGCTAGCATAAACAATATCCATGTTAATATTTTTTTTAAAAACTTCTTATGTATGCCCTATATTAAGTGCTTATTGCCGGAAACACATTTGTCGTCCATGATAATGTTTGTCTTTCTTGCAAAAATGCTCCGTGAGTGATGTAACAAAAGAAATCAATGGATGGATCATCCGCTTTGCTAAGTTCATTTGGCAGAATTGTCTCAGTGAATGTAAATCACGTCCCATACATATAACCAAAACATATTCTACCGGGCTCTATTATCATATCTGCTGATTTCATGTTATAATTTATATCACAGCTTAGGAATTTCAAGTAGATAGGCTTGGTTATCACTTATCAGTATAGTTTTTATTTAATTGAGGAGTATTTGTCATGATGCACCTAGCTATTGATCTGTAAGAGTTAATGGACTATCGGTATATATTTTATATTAGCAGATATTTTAAATGTAGGAACACAGTAATGAATATATCCTAGTGTATATTAGCAAAGATAAGATAAAGCATGACATGGCATGTTTTGAAATTTTTATTTCCAATTTTACTGTCTTAACTTAGTGCAATGGGTTGTAGAGACGTTTTAAAAAGAACTATACTTTTAACTAAAATTCAGGATATTTATGACAGATTTTTTTTTTTTTATTTTAATTTAAGATATATGCTTTGTAATTGTAGCATGATGAAGACGCTCGAGAGATATGAAAAGTGCAGCTACTGTGGACCAGACACAAATGCTCAAATAAGGGAGAATCAGGTGTATTATAAATCATTATTACTTCATCCTTTGAGATTTAGTACTGCAAAGATATATATATATATATATATATATAAGCATTCAAGCAACGTTGTTTACTAATTTCAATTTTCTGATGGTGCAATTGTATAAATAGGAACATAGACTGCTAAGACTTATCTGAAGTTTTTGCCCGAGTTTTCCCCCAAACAATATAAAACTACTTTTACCTTATATTTCCTCTATATAACATAGCATTGTCTGTAAAAAATGCCATCCCAAAAAAGAAAAAGAAAAAAGGAGCAAGATCGACATCCTACTAGATATGAGCTAGCATACTACATAAAATGTTCATCCAAGCCTGTTTTGGCGAGGGCCGCATCATGAAGTAACAAAAACATTTTTTATACTTAAGCATAATTTAACTGGTTTGTGAATACACTAATGTATCCAAACTTAAATATTTTATCATTCAGATGATACAAAGTAGTCATCAAGAGTATATGATTCTTAAAGCCCGAGTCGAGGCTCTGCAGCGATCTCAAAGGTAAGCGATTACTTCTTACGAGTACAATTTCGCAAGATCAAGCTGACACGATGTGGTAATAAAATCCCAGGAATCTTCTGGGGGAGGACTTGGGTCCACTGAGCACCAAAGAACTAGAGCAACTAGAGAAGCAGCTTGATGCATCACTGAAGCAAATTAGATCAACAAGGGTATATGTATTAGCTTTTGCATTATCATCTTTTCACATTGAACCGGATACTTAAATACTGAATTTTCTATCAGACTCAGTACATGCTGGACCAACTCTCCGATCTCCAGAACAAGGTTTACTATATTTGGTGAAATCCAACAAATTTATTACACCTTCTTAATCCACCTATTATTAAAATTAGATTTTTTGGCAGGAAAGGATGCTGATCGAGGCTAACAAAACTCTCAGAAGAAGGGTAAGCAACTGCAAACCCTGAAGTCCTGAGCATGCATGCATGGAATAAGATCATAACGATATATAGTTAATTACTTAGGTGAGTTCCACGGAGCTTCTTACGAAGATGCAAGTTTTGCAGTTGGAGAGACGAGTCATCAGCAGCAGCAATTATGGGATGCTAATGGAAGGCAGATTATGGGCCAGCAACAGCACCACCAGCAGCAGCAGCAAGGCCAAGAGTTTTTCCATCCTTTAGACTGTGAACCCACTCTCCAGATCGGGTATGTGCTCTTCTTCACCATCCGTATATAACCTTCTTACAATTATATAATCGGCAATGCAGTTTCCTACATTATCAGCTAGGTTTTCTTTCTTTTTCTTTTTTTTTTTTTTTTTTTTTTTTTTTTGAGAAAGACTGAAGTAGATATGGTTGAATATGAAGAGCCAAAGTCTTCGAGAGCCTGTGCTTAAATTCTATGATATTATCTACCTAGCTTCAACATTTTTTTCTTCTATGATATTTGCGAATATGGGGGAATTTCAGGTACCATCATGATCAATTATCACTGGCAGCCGCTGCATCAGCATCCACAGCCGGCACTTTCATGGCTGGATGGCTTCTTTGATCGGTATCGACTACCCCTGAATATCGACCGTTGCCGGTCATTCAGTTTTAGAATTAAATCTTCAGAAAAAAGGGGGAAAAAGCAAGAAGATAAGTACTGAACTCCTGCATGTAAGTAGTTAATGTTGTGAGCATAAAGCAATCTATGGTAAACGACATTAGTATATTGCTATTATGAACAGTACCTCGTTGTATTTGTTGCAAGCATCTAATGGTTTTGTGTTCATTCTGTGGTTTTTTAAAATGACTGGTCTATATGATGCTAAGATAAATTAGTCAAGATTCTTTGCTTAGATGAACCGGGTTCGGGTAATGTATGTGTGTTGTTGCGGTGATTTAGTTTTTTTTAGTCTTGCGTATTGTCTGCTCGGGACTTTTGTTTATGTGCCGGCGTGCTCGTGTGCTTATTATATATTGGTTTCAAGCCGAGGGTTTCTCCGAAAACGTCTTCTCAAACATGGCTGGCTGGCGGACTCCGCTCGGGCAGGATTTACTGGGTTGTTGTTGTATTATTCGTCAAGACTAGTTTTATGTTGTAGTAAATAAGATTATCGTAGATATCCAGCATGTCCTACATTATTTCATTTCTTTTTAATGCATTAGGCTTCTAACATGTTAATAGTGATGTTAGATGGAAGCTCTTGTCTGTGCTCGTTTGAACCCATAGACCCCTTACGCAACTACAATACGTCTGTAAAAAAATCCTAAGCCGAACGAATGATTTGTGAGGAGCTGGATGCTGATTACCACCTTAGATCTAATAGGTTCGATGATCAACAAATATGAGATCGGCGAGCTGTTGCGATTTTTCACCGTTCATAAAAAATACACATATTTTCTCCAGTATCATCAGCTTCAAGTCATATGTTACATTGTATTTTTTAAATAAAAACAATGATAAAGAATCTTAAGCAAAAATAAAAGTGAAAATGTAAACAAGAGATATATATATAAACAAAAGTAAATGGATTTAGTAAATTTATTTCACATTTTTATTTATCTGAGATCTTAATTAAATTTAATTATAGAACTTTTATGCAATGTATAAAAATAAGGAATAATTATATATCTGCCATTGCTTTTATACAATCCTCCTAAACAATTGTCTATTTTTTTCAATAATTATTAAATTAAGCCAAAGCACATATATACATTTTTTTAGAAAGAAATAAAAATTAAAAAAAAAAGATTTTGATGTGCTATGCAAATTTTGATTAAAATTTTATTAATAAATACCTCTAGATATGTGTTTTAAATCTCTGAATTTTATTGTTATAAAATTTTGAAGCCTTAAAGTATCTATTAGAAATATTTTTAAAATTTTCAATACAAAAATCGTAAAATATGTTAAAATCAATTTCTCAGCTCTACTTTAACTCTTGTGCGTATATCTTTAAGACCCTTTTTTATAGCTCGTTCTTATATCCGTCCACTTTTATGAGTTATTGTTATGCTTAATAGATGTATATAGATTGTTTTGCAGGCCAAATCTCCCCGAAATCTCCAGCAATTTATACCTAATAAGAGTAGTATATATATTATTATATACATTTGAAGTCCAATCTGCATATCCTGCTGCTTTGCTGACAAATTTGATGGTCCACTTGTCGGATTCACGCTGCTTTTTTCTCGATCATCTTCCAATACTTCAATATATTCTCGTTACCTCATTTTTATAAAGGTATATTTGATCGGGCGTAGAGGTCACAAAATATAGATGGCTGGGTCCTCTGCTCATCAGGACGAGCCTCTGGTTGCTTCCCCAGCGCCTTGTAACTTTCCAGACAACTAGGTCAGCTTTTGGCTGCTATAATATCTCTTTTTAATAAAGCATAGTTGTTTTTTTTTTTTCTTAATTTGGTCCATGAACTCCTGCTTTTAGCTTGCTTTTGTAGCACAAAAGGATTGTGCTACATAATATTATAATAGCATGGAGGAAAATTAAGAATGAGATATCTTCCTTGCCTTGTTCAATATTGCAAAAGAATCACCCACCCATCTTTTTATGTTCATGCACGCATGTCCCTTTGTTTTTCTTACTCCCTAAGCAATAAGCATAGTTCTTCCCCCCACCTCCTCCTTATATTGTCTTTGATCTACTTAATTACTCGGATCACCTGTCTTCTTCATCATACATCAACATATAAATTCTTAAGAGAGAGAGAGAGAGAGAGAGAGAGAGAGAGAGAGAGAGATGTCGACGGATTGGGGGCCGGTGATAGTGGCGGTTATACTCTTCATCGTTATGTCTCCGGGATTGCTATTCCAGGTGCCGGCGAGGACGAGGGTGGTGGAGTTCGGGAACATGGCTACGAGTGGGATCTCCATTCTTGTGCACAGCATCTTCTTCTTCATCATACTAACCATCTTGGTTATAGCCATTGGTGTTCATGTTCATGCTTCTTGATTCATTTATCTCGAGATGGAACAACAACTCTTATTCTTACTTTTTCTTCCATCTAGGATTTATTTTATTTTATTTTTTTCTTTTCTTTAGAGTAAGCTGCTTCTGACTCTCCTTCCATGCATGATTTTCTTTTTTTCTTTTTGTTTTTCTTTGGGAATTGCTCGTTTACTTATTTCTCTCATATGTAAGAATAATGACCAAATTCAAGTCCCCCATGTTGATACGTATTTTTGTTAGAGTATGTGTGCTTAGGTTGGATAATCATATATGTGCCTGACTCTAATTCAGAAGTAAGAATTTTAACTGGTTAATTGCGTATCTGCCTCCTATATTTAGGAGTTGTATAAATCAGTCTTTGAAATTTAAAAAAAGGATGACATGGTTGCGCACGTTGCCATGTCAACATATCTTTTTGTTTTAAAAAATTGATTTGCACGTTTCTGAAAAATGGGGCAGATGCGCAACTCTTCCAATTTTAATTACTTGTAAGAAAATTTCCTTGGCAAATTGTTGGTAAAAGTATTGAAATATTACAGAAAATTAAAGTTCCTTCGAATTGACTACTGGAAAAATGCATTCTTTGAAAGAGGTAGGGCTACAATACACCAATTGGCTCAGAAGTTAGGCCCAAATGTTTTTGGGCTTTTGCCAACGTTCTCTTTTTCTTAAATTTGTTTTTTTTTTTTTTTTTGGTTTCTCGAATTAGGCAAAATTTTTAAAGGAAAATTGCGTTTCAGCCCCCCTAAGTTTGGGGTCGCGCGATTCAGCCCCCCGAAACGCCACGTGGCGGCACGTGCGCGCCGCCACGTCGGCGAAAAAACGCGTTTCTTGGGGCTGAAAAGTCCAAAATGAGAAACGGGAGGGCTGAAACGCAATTTTCCCAATTTTTAATGAATTTGCATCGAGATATGCTATTTAGAATTCAGCACCCATGTGGCATTTTTTTTGTATTATTAAATATTTTATATGGTTGTTTATTTATATTATTTTATTAAAACTAATAACCACATCAGTTCTTTCTTTTATTAGTTTTTAATATTAAAAATATTTAGAGACAGTTTCTACGTGATTGTTTGGAAAAATAAAAAAATAAAGAAAATAAAAAAATATGTTGTTTTAAATTAAATACCGCATTATCTACATTAGCCATATCTAAATAAATAAAAAATAAGTAAAAAATAAAAAATAAAAAATAAAAAATAAAACAGAGGACCCATAAATTCTGGGACGAGCACGTTGGCATCGTAATCGAGATTTCCTGAAAAGAAAAAGTCGGACCGACAGCGACCAGCGAATTGATTCTCCGCAGCATGAACAGCTCTCGCTTTCACTTCAATTTTACCAGCAACAATATCAACATTCACTCCGATTTAAAACTTTTTTTTCGAATATTTGTCTGAATAATTACTTGTAACATGGTTTAATAATAGATTTAGTTATTGATTGTACAGAAACTGTTGATCTGCAAATAAATGGAAGAAGTTGATGATGATGAACCTATTATTCAACCTCAAAAAGAAAACAATCGATGACAGATAAAAGTAAAATTAAAAGCACAAAATTAGACGGATTACGAGCAGATTTCTCGAAGATAACTTAACAAAAATATACAGAACTACATAAAGATAAAAGCAGAGGCAGCATAGCATGAGAGAAATAGTTGCAGAGTAATAAATCAGAGAAAGGAGGCGGAGGAGAGGAGCTAGGCGGAGGCGTAGATGTGGAGGCGGAGAGCGACGATGATGACGGAGAAGAGAGCGAAGAACAGGATGGTGTGGAAGAAGATGGCCTTGCCGTTGGTCCTCATGCTCCCGAAATCAGCCCCTCTGTACGTTCCCGGGATCTCAAATATCAGCCCCGGCGACAGCAACACGAACAGCACCACCCCCACCACCACCGGCGCCCAGTCCGCCATTAATTTTCTTGCGGAGACTCTTACTCTTCTTAATGATTCTTCTTCTACTTTATCACCTCACTCTCCGAGAGCGATGACAGTAACAGAGAAGAAGAGAGAAGACGGAAGTGAGATTCCCTCTTTCCTTCCCTTTTTATTATATCAAATCCGTTGCACTGTGGCGCGTCTCATAAATTGACTCAAATACGAGTCAAAAATTATTAATACGAGCGTTTATTTTTATAAAAATCTTAAATTCGGGAAAAAAAAATTTGTTCAGTCTTAGACCAATATTTTGAAATTTGAGTAGAGATCTTTGATAAATGGGGGTTCATGTTAGAAAATATAAAAAATAAATTTCAAAAATTCGTGCGGAAGAATATAACTCACCCGAATTTGAATCCGAATGATGATATTTTTTTAGATGCCTCCATCCAGTCGAGCTAACCACATCGGCATTAATTATAGCATTTTAGGTTCGATGCTTTGATGATAATTTTAAGATATTTTATTTATATTAATATAAAATAAGTTTATGAAACAATAAACTATTCTATATTAGTTCCTTAAATTTTCAAATTTCAGTTCAGTTTCGGTCCGAACTGGACCGGACTGAAGACCGAACCCAACGGAAAGGAGGACCGCAGATGGGACAGGAATTAGACCGGTCCGGTCTAGATCGGACCATAAAAGAGCAGGACCAAATCGGACAGAGTGGTTTGAACCGTTTTAAGTCATACGAGTCGTCGTAATGCGTATGTCGGTATCATTTCGGACAAAAAATGGCCCGGTCTTAAAGTGAATCTTATTTAAATTGGTCAAATGCACAAATATTAGGACCGAATCTTTTTTAAATTGTTCAAATACGCAAATATTATGCCTAAATTTTATTTAAATCGATCCTCAGTTCGGTCCTCGATTTTTCCAGTCTTACATTGAACCGGACCGAGTATCGATTAATAGCAAATACTTGGACCGTGGACCGGACCGAAGTTTAACCAGTCCAAACCAGAGCAGACCGAACCAACTGGTCCGATTTTCGGTACGAACCGATATATGAACACCCTAAGGTTTGACCGTCCAATTTTATTTTCTATTCTATATCTCGAACAGAAATAATATGTATTAAAATATAATTTTTTTAACCAGATAGATATTACTGTATTTCAAATTTTTAACCTATTCTTTATAAGGATTAGATTAAAATTTAATTTCAGCTGGTTGTATGTATCATACATTTTATCATTTATGAAATTCAAAATTTATCTTAATAAGAAAGAGAGAAGGTTGGTGGTTCCTAGTTGGCATCTACTAGTTCTCGTTCACTTCATAATTGCTTTGCAGGATAATATTTAAATGAGAAATTGTCGCTCGCTCTTAATCGAATTTTCTGATTTTGTTAAAAAAAATCGCAAGCACCGATTCTTCTTCACATAGATAATCGAAAGACGAAGAAATTATTATACAATTTATTCTCAAAATTCAGAATTATTTTGCTTTTTCTTACTCGACAAATGAGAAATTCAGACATACTCTGGATCAGAAATGACAACAAATCATGAGCCCATGTAGACGTGGACACCGACGGCGAGGAGGAAGATGGCGACGAGGGCGAAGAAGATGACAGCGTGAACGAAGATGGAGATCCCGCTCGTCTGCAGCGTGCCAAATTCAACCAGCCTGCTCTTCCCCGGGATCTGAACCAGCAACCCCGGCGACAAGAGAACGAACAGAACCACCGCCACCATCACCGGACCCCAGTCCGCCATTGCCGATCTCCACCTCTCTCTCTCTCTCTCTCTCTCTCTCTCTCTCACTTCACTGATACTTTGGCTTTTTGCTTAAATTATATGTGAAAGCTTAGCTTTAAGAGCACCTACTTTGCAGATCAACACTTTCGTTTTTGCATTTCTACGCCTGACTTTTACACATTTGCCTTTTGGTTGCCTATTTATAAGATAAATATTTAGGGGTTTTATCAGAAAAAATTCTCATTTGTAAAATTTAAATTAAATTAATTTCTCAAATACAAATATTAAGTTAATTTTTCATAATACTTTTTTAACTCTCCTTACTATTTTTTAGTTCGTCCAGAATAATTTCATCATAATACTATGATGTAAGTACTAATAACATTAAATTAACCATCCCTAAATTACATAATGCACCGTATAGAAAATGTCAAACTAAACCAATTAAATTTTGGAAAGACCGAGCTAAATAAATAAATAAATATATATATATATATATATATATATATATATATATATATATAAATAATTTTAGCTGGCGTCGGCTACAATGTTGTTGATATGGACCAAATGTTGGTAGAATTTTTTCTCCTTAATCTTAAAAAAAGCAAGATGGATTAAAGTGCTAGTAATAAAAATACTTATAAATAGCAAGGTACATTACATGATGAAGATTGCAATTATGTGGGTCAATACTAAACAGCAACCAGTTAGTACAAAATCTACTCGAATTGAAAGACAATTCAAGATAACAAGCATCGCTATTTTGAGGTCCTAACATGATTTTCCGCGAGTTTGAGATTTTTACCGAGCGTGTGCTCGTATTCTAGATTCCAGCACGATAATCTAAAAAAAAAAGCATCACTATTTTGATTTACAAGAGGAAAAAATTACCAAAACTCTGCATTGCTTCAGGCAATGTTTATTATGAAATCTAGTAATGTACAAGTCAAATTCCCTCTTTTATATATAGAACATATTATGACATCTTTGGCAAATATAACCAATGAAGAAAACACATTACATTTCTGTACACTCACCAGTATTTTTACAAAAAAAAAAAAAAAAAAAAAAAAAAAACAAAAAAGAAAAGAAAAGAAAATATAAAAGCTTGCCTTTATTTTTACAACTGGCTGGCTGTCTCCCTACAACTGGTTTTGTCAAAATCTGAATCTTCTAATGTGGGGCTGTTGCATTCATTGTTCTGATTCAACTGTCTCGACTCCGAAGTTACGAAGGAATGCGGAACGATAACTGAAGTATCATAGGCCCCTCCACCATCTGACATAATCAGAAATGGAATCATTATGTTAGAATAGCTAGAACATGCTTAGAAAATTTAATTACGAGCAAAAGATTTATCGAATATTATCGCAATGTTTTGCCCAGAATCAACTAAGTTCACCTTTAGAACGTCACAAAATTCACTTCCATAAATGTTAAAAGGGACCTATGTCGGGGCCGAATACCCATCCAGAGGCTCTTGGGATGGGTGCATATCACCTGAGCATTACAAAGTTCAAGTTTGCAGGATACAGCAGAATATCTTGGGAGATTTTGGAAAATATTTATGAAAATACTAAAGCAATAGCAATTCTGAAATATAAACATAAACTTATAAGCTACTAACCTTGGGGCAAACTTCAAGATCAATCATTGGATGAGCACTTTTTGATCATTCGATCCTGTTATGTCACCGACTTCCTACTGTGTTTTTTTGGCGGTAGATCTGAAAAACCTAGCTACTTCCTTGTATAGTTGTTCTCCTTCAAATGGTTTCGAGACGTAACCATCCATTCCACACCTCAAACACTCCTCGTGAGTAGCCTGAATCACATCTGCCGTCATTGCCAAGATAGGAACATGCCATTGCGAGACATTTCCGGAAGCTTCTGGTGACATTTCTCCCCGCTTGATGAGATCATTTGCCGTGCTTTCCATTTCTCGTATCCTTCTGGTAGCCTCAAATCTATTATATGAGAAAACAAAACTTTACTATGACTAAAAAGACAATTTTGGAGAATTAGATATTGAAATTCCAATGGGCATCATTGGGGAATTAAATATGACGGGTGCCGAGCGCGGCCGGTGCTGCATCCACCTCACGAAGCGGTGGTCACAGGTCGAATACTAAAAGTGGTCACACAGCTGAATTCTGGAAGCACTCCCGAGAGGTGGGGATATTTATCCCCTTTGTACCCCGTGAAAGGTGAAACGGACCTACGGTCTATCCACACCGAAAGACTAGAATTTTTTGGTTGGCAGAACATGGGTCGGTGCGCCTTCGGGTTTGCCACCTTTACAGGCTCACAAGTCGACTCGGTATGAGTTAGGGTTTCCCGCATTAATCTCGAAAAATATGATTCCTCAGCATCGATTGTGTGGTTTTTGCTGCAGCTTGTGGAGTACAGCAAACACAACTCGAAACAATCATTATCATTTGATCTTGGGAGTTAAATTTTAAACTATTAATAATAAAGTAGAATTTTGTGAATTTATGAGAGAAAAACTCGAAGAAAAAGTCAATAGAATACCCGTCCATTTCAGGCATCTGAATGTCCATGAAGCAAGCATCAAAGTTATGTGGTGGATTGAGCATCGTTATTGCCTTCTTCCCACTCTCGGCACAGGTCACTTCTGCTCCATACTTTTTCAAAGCTCCGGCCGCTACTCTGAGATTTACAATATTATCATCCACAACCATAATATGTCTTCCACGTAAAAGACTACGTAATGAGAGCGGCGGAATCACTCCGTTTCTAGAACTATCTTTGTCCCCACCGCCTAGAGCTCGTTGTAGTGTCAAGGCCAGCATGCATGCTCTAAGTGGCTTCATTATCACAGTCGGTGAAAACTCCCTAGGGCTCACGGCATTATTTTTCATAGAACTCACCGGATTCGCCAAAATAAAAAGTTTAGGAACTTCTGATTGGTCGGTCTTCTCCCAATCTCTTATGAAAATACGCCAAAGTTCAGCATTTTGACGCCAAGATTCTTTGTCGATGAGTACCATATTGAAAATCAAAGATTTCGTTGTAATTCTTGGAAGGACACGGTTAAGCTCACTTGCCACTTCCACATTAATCCCGAGTCGGTGAAGATGATACTTGGTCACTTTAGCACGGGCTTGCCTATGATCGACCACTAATGCCTTCATCCCGTGGAACAAGGATGATTTATACTCTGTATGATGAAATTCTGACGATTTATATTCGTTTGACGAAGAAGAGGCTTTCATAAGTACCACAGTAAAAGTGAAAGTGGAGCCAATTTGTGGGTCACTTGCAAACCCAATTTCTCCTTTCATTAGACCGACCAAGCACTTACTAATGCTAAGTCCAATGCCTGTGCCTCCGTGAATCCGAGAAATAGAGGGGCCCACTTGCATAAATGGGGTAAACACGCGAGATTGTGCTTCGTAAGGTATACCAAAGCCGGTATCTTCGACAGATATGATTAAGTTGACTTGATCAGGGGACAAGATCGAATTTTGACTCGAATCTTCCTTAAGGATATTGAATTCCTTCCAGCTGCGTCTTTTATCTGCCACAGGAAAACCGCTCAATGTATTTATCGGATTGCATTCACTTTCCAACTCTAACGAACACATCACTTCTTCAAGAAGATGGACGGTCACAAAGATGTGGCCTTTCTCTGTGAACTGCAAAAGATATTGTTTATGATTACTACAATTTTGCGACATAGTTAAAGAAACTTAAATAGTTTTTCTAATACATCATAAAAACAGCTAGAACACTTACTTTGACTGAGTTTCCTATGAGATTTGTTATTATCTGACGAAATCTTCCAGGATCACCAACAAGAATTTCAGGAACCTGATCAGAGATATACACTGCCAACTGTTCCAGTTTATGGAAAATTACCCACCCAAAGAGAGAGTAAATAGAAGTTAGCTCAAAAAGATATTGAGATATACCTCATAACGAGGAAGCACTGCATCATATATATATATATATATATATATATATATATATATATATATATGAGACAACAAGCTATTCTCAGGTCAAGCTGAGGATAAGATCTATAAAGTCGCATCAGTAACTGTTGGATCAAACGGCTTGGTCAAAATCAAAATTACAAATTTTATCAGTTTGGTCAAAATAAATGGTATAGATCTTATCTTCTAAGATAAGAACTAGACCGTTGATTTTGACCAAGTTATTCGATCAAACGATTGCTGATGTGAGCTTACGGATTTTATCCTCAGTTCGACATGAGAATAGCTCTCTCTCTCTCTCTCTCTCTCTCTCTCTCTCTCTATATATATATATATATATATATATATATATATATATATATATATATATATATAACAAGGAAGTACAATATTACCTCTATTCCTTTTTCCTGTGACTTCCCATAAAAAAGTGATAAGACATCATCTAGAAGGGACCGTATCTCAAAATGGACTGCCTCAAGCTCAAGCTTGCCTGATTCAATCTTTGACTGATCAAGAACCTCATTTATTAGTGAGACCAATGCTTTTCCACTAGCTTGTGCAGTTCTGACATAATCTTGTTGTGTTATATCAAGTTCTGTATCCATAAGCATCTGCAACATTCCTGTACCGCAAACATCAAAATCGTATTAAACTCTATTTAACAGCATATAGCATGCATATATGTTGTTAATATTCACCTAATACACCGTTCATTGGTGTTCTGATCTCATGGGATACTGTCGCCAAGAACTACATAAAAAAACAGAATTATCTCATAAAAAGAGGAAATTATTTTTGAGAATTTACTGATCATTTGCTTTACATAATGATCAATGGTTCAGCAAGCTACCATACCTGCGATTTTGCAACATCAGCTGCCTCGGCACGCTTCTTGAGCTCCATCATCTCTCTATAATCATCTTCCACCTTAGCAATACGATTTACCGTAGCATAAAATATATATCCAACTAGCAGAGCGATTATAAGAGTGCAAATGGAGGTTGTTATTGCGAGCCACGGCAAAGGCGGCTTGGTCTTGAACCTGTATAATAAGATAACCGCATATAAATGTGAACAAAAACAGCCACAGTACGCAGCTTTCATTTCTATCTAAAATTTTCAAAGAAAGTATTAAAAAATAAAGAATTTACTACCTGCAATGCATTTCATGTTTCCTATCTGGGTCGCCAAAATGAAGAGTGCTATTATGATATACACCACCGCTTAACTCCTTAGAACCATACATCCTGATAGGTCTGTCACGATCAGTGGTGTCGTAAACGTTAACAACAATTGTTTGCTTACACGCAAGCTGGTGAAGCAATTTATCCACCAGTGCTTCTATATCAAAAATTCCACCAAGATACCTATATACAACAAAAGAAACTCATAAGAATGACTTGCTAAGAACGGGAACTACTTATACCACTTGAATGGATCCACTCAAGGTTTTCTGTGCCGAGCCGAGCCGAGTTTCGGTAAATTCAGATCCCGGCACGTGCCGACCGTGCCGATGCTGTCGTGCCGATATATTTATTTATTATTTTTAAAAATAATAAATTAAAATAAAATATTAATTAAAAAATTCAAATATAAGATTTTTTGACACGTGCCGATGCGGTGCAACTGCCGGAACAGGCACATGCCACACTGCACGGGCTGTGCCGACTGGCACCGAAAACCATGAGATCCACTATGTAAGAAAACATTATCATGATATACTCACCCGATGGCGGCTTCAGTGCGTTCTGCGGGGGTTGCGTTCGAAGGAAGGTCAGATTTGTAAACTGCAAATGTCAGAATCACGCCAAGGCGGCCCGTTTTTATTAGATGAAACGGAGAGGTGAGGACCCCCTTTCCAGATTGTCGTGCTCGAAGTATATTCTCACGATCCTCCTGCATGCACAAAAATTCAATCCTCTTAATTAATCAAAAAAAGTCAGCTCTGATATGATCGTTTTGACCCGCACAACAAAAACAAATTCTACCATTTTCGGTGGCTATTCTTTCTTCCATGAAACCACATAACAACACGAAAGATATTTTCTTTAATTCCTTCTACAATTAGGAACATCCATTTACAGATTCATCGTGAAGGTGCAATTGTTTCTCAATTTAAAAACCAGATTTTTCATATTCAAGATTGGATAGCATTGCATTACAGTTACCCAATATAAATCAAAATATAAGCTAGAGGACATGATATTTTCCGATTATGCAGCCCGTGACTCTATACGATCTAATCACAATGAATGTTTATGGAATGGATAGCTCAACAAATTAAAATTGTGCATCACCTCACCTTTCCAGACAGCATATCCAACGATATGACATGTTTTACACTGTCCTGAGCAAAAATTACTGGAGCATACTCTGGTTGTTCAGGTGATAATTGATGTGCTTCTGGCGTCGGATCGCCTTCACAAGCAGGAGATTGTTCCGGGGCATCCATTTTCTTAATTTTCCATCCTTGATCACTCTCAAATTCATCTCTCCCCGAATGAAGAACCTTGACTGCATAAGCTACACCACTTGTCAAAGGCCGCTCAAATGCTGTTCGTTTAGTGTATGTCGCAAATGTTGCCTGATAACCAATTATTAAAAAAAAAAGGATTAAAAATCTAATGCATCTGATGAAGTGTTGAAACATAAAACCTTTAAAATCAACTCTCCAGATCATGTGCCAATAAGAATCACACAACTCTCTCAGCAATTAAATTCTGTGAATAAAATAAAAGAGACTCTACAAGTGGCAAAAAAAAAAAAGTTTTTATGCGAGTAAACAGGATATACTTTCGTGGATTATGACTTGAGAGAACAGTTTTCTCATAATATAACAATAATTCTCCAACTGGAAGGACACAATTTATAACTTGAATAGTAGTTCAAATTTGTACCTGGTCAATAGCAGATGGTTCTTTGGAATGGTGGAAAGTTGAGACAAGAATGGCGAGAGCTTGGAGATGGTTCATACTAACATTGAACTGATCTTGGAGCATCCTGGCCCGTTCATCGCACATACTTGCAAGTGTATCCCTCCTTTTTTCATCAGCTTGTGAGCTCATGAACCAAAATATACAAAAAGATCCTAATAACCAGCCAATAATCCACAAAACTAAGAGTTTTCTCCACCATGTCTCCCTGACCATCCTAGAGCTGAAGTAGTGGCAGTAAGGGTGGTTTTTCAAACCCTTTACTGAGAATTTAGCAGACCAATTTGACAAGAATTTGTTTGTAATTTGAAGAAATCCAGTTTTCTGCTCCATTACCTCAGCATCAATGAACCAATTCATGGAGATCCCAGAGAAGAGCCACCAACATACCATGAAAGCTAGATGAAGTACCACCAAGACCAAGCCTAGGGCATGAACACAGCTCATCCAAGAACATCAAAACCAATTGATAAGCTTATCTTTTCTAATTTCACTCTTGGAAATCAAGTGACAAATCACTCAAAAAAAAAAAAAAAAAAAAAAAAAAAAAAGCTTAAATTGAGAGAGAGAAGGAAAAAGGTGGGTCTCAGTCACTATTGCCTTCAGTGCCGAAGGAGAAGAAAAATCTAGCTGCAGGGACCTTGACACAGCCTCTCTAAACAGGGGTATATTAAGATCTTACCATAAAAAATGCAAAAAAAAATTAAATAAATATATAGGCTAGGAGGCAACTAAAAATCCCGTCTTCAACCCACAAAATTGATTCTTGCCAACCACAATATGACAGAATAAACTTTAAATCCTGTGTTGGTAGGAAAGAAAAAGCAAAAAAGAAGAAATTTAACTAGCTATCCTTTCTAATTATACGAATATATACTCATAACAATCCCTTATAACCCTAACAGATCATCTCAAGATCCAAGTTTGAGCTAGAAACTGGGAAGAGGAATATCTGTCAGTGGTAAGTCACATATAAATAATAAATACGGTCCCTAATAAATAAGATCTTTTTTTTTTCTTTTTGTAGGTTGACCCTTGTAACTAAGGTGGTGTGCTGAAACCAAGGGATTGAGAGATCAAAGATTTGGCCTTGTAGGGAGATTTGACTGATGAAATGGGTTGTGGAGGCTGATGGAAGAAGAGATGAACAGAAGTAGATTATGGTGATGATGATGATTATTAGTAGCCCCCCTGATACATGGCCTCTGTGAAAGCAGATTCCTTTGAGAGGAATAAGGTGGGCAAAGTTGATACTTCATGGGATTGTAATGCCCATTATTATCTATCTATACTTCCCCATCTTTCTCTCTCCTAGTAAAAATTTAAAGTATAATAATTTTCTTAATAAATATATAAATAGTTAAACATGTGGTGATTCTTAATCGAATTACACAACTTAGAACTAGACTTAAAAACAAATAAACATTATGGGCCCTCTATGATCGATCGTTTTGAACGATTACATGCAAAGCTTTGTGTATTTATGATATAATATGGACATGGGGTGAACCTTAGTTAAACAATGCACTGTTTAAAGATTAACTTAAATTTATTTCAAGCTGTATTTCAAGATATATACAAACATATTAAACGAATATTATGTTAAATAATATAAGAGCTAAATATTCTTAGTTAATAAAATTCCATCAACATATTTATTGAAAGCTAGTTTTAAAGCTTTATATTCTTACAAGTTTGTCTTTTACTAGGTCAAGTTTAGCATTCAAAATGATGACTTTGTTGTAGGTGTTAAAGAGAGACATTAAAAAAAGGACAATGAAATTGAACATGATAGAGAGAGAGAGTACAAAAACACAATAACCATCCACAGACACACAATAATAAAGAAGTGATACTCAAAAAAGGGGGCCATAAAAGGGATAGGGCATCCCCCACCTCCCCCAACTCATCACAAATCACTTGCCTTTCTCTCTTTCTCCCCCATTGTAGTTTGTGTTCACATCCCAGTCACACCAGAAGACAAGCTAATGGGACCCCACCATCCATCCTCCTCCATGGTCATCAACAATCCCCGCACGCAACTCCTCTCCCTCTCCATCTCCCTCTCCCTCTCCCACTCTTCTTGTGACTGGATGGGTCCCAGAAGAACACACGTGGATTGACTGAAATAACCTTCAAGTTTCCATTGATTACCACCCCCAATTCCTCTGGTTCCATGTTTGGGGGGGGGGGCTGGCTGTTGGAGGACACATCGGTGCAATAGCCTTTCTTTTGCCAAAAGGTTAGGTGGGTTTTTCGAGAGTGACATTTTGGAGTTCTTTTTCGGATAATTCCATATCAGCCCCGTTATTTTAACTTTACCGGATCAACCCTTTTCAAAATCAGCTCTTAAAAATACGTTTTCAGGGGCTGATCCGGCAAAATCAAAACAACGGAGGTTGATATAGAATTATCCCGTTCTTTTTTAGGATAATTGCGTATTAGTCTTCCATTTCAGCGGTTGTGAGTTTTAACTCCTTGAAACACAAAAACGTGCCATATGGCGGCGGAAAATGCGTTTCGGATAATTGATTTATAAACTGTTTAAAATAGGGGGCTATTCTACAATTATTTTTTCTTTTTTTCTAAAAAAAATAAATAAAACTATTAATGTAAAAAAAAAAATTAAAAGAGTTTTTGTGTCATATGTGAGTGAGTTTCTACTTTTTAGAGGGAGAAGAAGAGTTTGGACATAAGTTTGATTGCATTTTGTTATTAAAAAAATTGATAACTTTGACATAGTTTCGGACACATCGGCAGCATCTTTTGTCATTCTAAAATCAAACAAATATATATTCTATTATGAAATGGAATATGTATTTTTGACGGACTATAAACTTACGAATAAAAAAAGCGTGTATTTTTTTTTAGACTGTGCTATAATATTCAAAATTTCCTTTTTAAGTGTTGGCTATTTCGGCCGGCTCCTCATTTATACGTGGCCGTATACTAGAGGTGGCAAAATTACACCCGGTACCCGCGGATCCGTGGGTACCCGTCCAAACGGACGGGTACGGATAAAAATTTTAGTTAAAAATATTGTAACCCGGCAAACATAATGTACCCGTCGATCCGCACCCGTATGACCCATTACCCGTTGACCCGCGGTCGGGTCGATCCGACCCGACCCGTTTGCCACCTCTACCGTATACGCACATTTCTGGCACTTTAGCCGCCCGGTGAATTACAGGAAAGAGAGATGTGATGTCACGATAAAGAAATGCTTATTTTTTTTAACATAACGCGTTTCATTACGACTAAATTGGACAGATTTAAAAGTGACCATTAAGATTTTAAAAAAGATTTATTTTTTTTAAAAAAAAAAAAAAAAAACAACTAAAGCATAGTCCAATGAAATTCGAAACTAGATGATGTAAAGTTGCCTCATCCTTCACTATTGCTGCATGATTAATAAACAATATCTAGAATAGCAAATAAAAAGATAAACTTTTTTTTCTTACTTATATTTATCCAAAAGTTACTTAAAATAAAAATTAAAAAAAAAAACTACTTGACGATGCATGTGCGACATCAATATTTTTTTATTTTTAAAAATTAATTTATATATTTTTTTTAAATAAGGACGGATATACAATTTTCCCTTTATCCAATAAATTTTCTTTTTTTTTTTCATTTTTAAAGAAACGTTTATAATGATCTTTTTTGGAGAAATTTGCATGAATCTACTGTGTTTTGATAAGACGGCAGAAATCTTATTAGGGTAAGTTAGGGCATCCATTTCCAATAATTGGACAGAAAGATACCATGGTAAAGATTTGGGGGTATTTTCGGAAATTCAAGTGGCAAAAATATTTATTTTTTACAATTATTATTCATCTATTTTCTTTCAATTTAGCAAAATTTAGTTTGGTACTGTTGGAAAACTACTATTACATCTTGAGGTATTTTAGGTCCCAAGAAATGAAATAAGTGAATTAAATAAATCTACAAAACAACTTAGGAAGCACGGTAAAAGATAGATATGAGATACGATAATTTTTTAAAAAATAGAACACGAATATAATTTGGACATGGTAAACACAAAATAATGATAATTTAACTTATATTAAATATTTCAACAAAAAATATAATAATATTTAATAATAGAATTTTATATAATATAATATTTATATTATTGTGATAAATGTAAACAATAAGAGTCTCATTACATTAATAAAAAAAATATTTGCCAGTAGTATATTTTTTTTTCAAATAAAAAATAAAAATAATATAAATTTAGACACGTATATCTAAAATTCTTTTTTAAAAAAAGTTCGGATATGTCTGTGGCGTGTCTGATACGTGTCCATGGAATATCATGTCGGATATTGCATGAACACTATATAGGGCGTGTCTGTGGTTTCTACGAGTAAAGTGAAATTAAGATAGAGATATTTTAGACGGTGAAAGGAACTACATAATAATATTTAATAATAATTTAATTTATAAACTTTATCTTTTTAAAAATATTTAAACAATAAGAATTAGATTACATCACAAAAATAAAAATAAAAAAAAATATAATATTTTATTACATAACTATATTATACTACTTATGTTAGTAAAATATGGTATTTCTTTCTCTCAAAATTTTTTAATTTTTAAAAGACATGTATATCGAATATTCTGTTTGACATGTCAAACACACATGCCAGAAATTTTTTTTTTTTTAAGTTCTATTTGTCGGACACTTTCTTAGTGTATCTGCAATATGTCGATGTCTGATACTGCAGGGTGCAAATTTTTGAAGAATATATGCTTCCTAGTTCTTCAAAAAATTAAGTAATACTTAATTTAATTAATTAATTAAAAAATAATAGAAATGTATTTTGGTAATTTGTTGAAGTTTTGAGCCCTTTAATATTTGAATATGGTGACAAAATATAGGTGACAGAGGGCTTGTCTTATGCTTTTGGAGGTGGGTCCTTGTTCAGTGAAAGCTCTAGGCTTTGGTTGATGCTTAGCTAGCAAGAGATAATTTCTCCTCTATTTATTTTATAATAACTATATATTTATTATAACTATTATTATTATTATTTTTAATTATTGTCATTCATTCAATCACTTGCTTTATCTTTTTCATGAGTGATGGTTAAGTGGGCATGGAACATGCTTCTAGAAGCCCTACAATTGGACCCTTAATTTATCAATTTAATTTATTTAAAAAAAAAATTTACAGGGATAAGATGTGGTTCTTTGAAGAAAAGAGACAAGCCACCAAGTAGGGGAAATGGGACAATTTAGGCATAGGAAAGAGGAGACAATTGAAGCCTCTTTCCTTCTTCAAAACCCACCAACAACTCTCTCTCTCTCTCTCTCTCTCTCTCTCTCTCTCTCTCTATATATATATATATATATATATATATATATTCCTTTGTCTAGAATTGACATTACCGGAATTTATGTACTCAATTGGGGTTGGCATTTAGTTATTCGTGTAGAGATATTTTGGTTCTGATTTGCACTTAAATTTCAGATCGGTTCGGTTAGACTTGGAATTAAGTGTTACTTCACTTATTTTATAACCGATAACCTTATATTTTTGGTTGGGCACTCAAATATCGAATCGGTCGGGGTTAAAGCTAAAATTAAGTGTTATATAGCTTATTTTATAACTAAATTTTATATTTTAGGTTAACCCGAACCGATCCCAACATATCCGAATTTTTATCCACTCGGTTTAATTTGGGTTAGAACCAAATTTTGGTCAATTTGGGTCTAGAAAATCTGATTTGGGTCGTCTCTTCAGAGTGCGGGTCTGTGGGTTCACCGAATGCTTAGCCATATCTATGTCTAACCCGAAAGCATTATGGGATGGATTTTGGGCTCTTTTTGGTCATAACTTTTTCGCTATGCCAATGAACATGTCCACTGTTAGAGAATTTTAAGTCTAATAATAGAGAAAAAAGTGATCCCCAATGGAGTGCACTACATGAAGGAAAGTGGAACACATCTATTCATTGAGACTTGAAAAAAGCTCAATTATGTAGGGTTTGCTTATCTTTAGATAGTATAATTTGTAGGGGACCAATTCCTTGGTGAGCTATGAAACATGATTTTTTTTTTTTTCCAATTTAATCACCGAGCCCACTAACAATTCGCCCTACAGGCTGATCGAATTAGTTCGGTCGATGGTCGCCCTTGCCGAAGGTCACGAGTTCGATCCTATGGTCTCGCGAATACTCAACCCAAGAGGAAGGACCGTGGTGGTTCACCCATCATTGATCGGGCTGCGGGTCCACGTAAAGTAAATTTTCTGTACGGCATTGTGTTCTATACGACTATTTGTGCATAGCAGCTCTAAGCATGGATGCAGAGGTTGTTTCTGGCAGTGATCACAAGTTGTTTCTGATGGTGGAGCTTGAATAAGCGTTGCTTTTGATTTGATAGATATATAGACCCTATATAAATATATGGCCATCCTAGAGAAATTTGTTTAGTTAATAAAACAATAAATAAATAAATAAAAACATTCTAATACTTTGAGTCATTAAAAGTCTACTTTGGTCGAGAATGTCCCAATAAATAAGTGTAAATGCACCCCAAATGGGATATATATTTATGAGTGGTGGGTCATTGATGTGATTAATATCTTAATTAATACTATCTTAATAGTCATTATTGACAATTTACATGGCATCTAATCCCTAATTTATAATTCTTTACTTATCTTCCAAGTGCTTCTAAACTCTTATTTAATTTGGATGCTTAATTATATTTTATGAACACAATTCTCATTTTTCACTTGCCACCTAATTATTTATTATTATTATTTTTTTTTTTTGAGGGGGTTGGGGTGGGGGGACAAAATGAGAAATAACGAGACTCGATTCTCGGACCTCTTGGCACTTCTAGCTGCATCTTTTTCGCTGATTACGTCTCTGCACTTAACCTAATTTCTGCGCCTTTGTGCCGCTGCTCTTAATCTATACTTGATGTATATTATAATAATAATAATACGTCATAGTTGCGGATAATTAGGGATCCGGCACAAATCTATTTGAGGTATACAAAGTGATGTTTTGTTAATAGGTTGGTGAGTAGGATTGAGATTCTTTGGTATTAAGAAGGCTTATTATAATGATATTCTCCACCTCCCTTAATAAACTATGAACAATAATAGATTAAGGGCATGGACACAACTTATGTCTTTTTTTTTTTTCTTTTTTTTTATTTGGGAGGAAACAAAGTTTGGTGATGTTTGCGCACCATTTTCTTAGAAAGCGTAAGCATAATAACCATGTAGAATAAGGCACCCGAGCCCAACCACGCCCCGTTGTCCGCCCACTAGTCTGGCACGATGCCGGAGGAGCACTAGCTGGATCGGTCGAGTTCGAAATAGGCCGTTATATCAGACTAACACATTATTTAAAACATCAAAATAGGAAGTGTCATAACATATATAGCCCTAAAAATTTGAATAATCTAACCCAAACTCAGACCCGAAGTAGGCATATTTTCGGATCGACTCAGTTTCTGAGTTTGGATCCGGAAAATGAGCAGCAGCCGACCTGCCAACAGGCCCCTGAATTACATTCTTCTTCTTTTTTTTTTTTTTTTTTTTTTTTTTGGGTCTAAATTATTACATTTACATTACATGAACTTATTAGTTTGTGCATGTGCCTGTGAAGGCCTGCAGCTTCGCCCAGTCGCTCCTCGGCACTCCCTCCGTCCTCAGCACACATCTCGAGAGGGTGTATCTAACGGCATCTATCGCACGGAAGGATGGAGGAGCGTCCCGAGGAGCGACATCGATATAGTCAGGCTGCTGTTACATGATAACAAAAGAAGGAAAGGGACAATGCATGCACATTTTATCTCTTCACTCTTCACTATCAACCATGTGATCTCTCTCTCTCTCTCTCTCTCTCTCTCTCTCTCTCTCTCTCTTCCCCCATATTTATTTATTTAAAAATTATCTTTATTAAATCCGTATCGTAAGCGCACGCTTTACTAAGAACATCAAACTCACAGTAATCTATACATCCAGCTCTAATCGACGTTCTAAAATTCGAAAACAGATATTTAATAAACGGGTCGGAGCTCATATTACGGGATATATAAAATTTTTCAGAAAATCTTACAAGTTATTTCACCCTAAACGGATTCAAATTGCATGTGATGCTTCTTGAGACGCCTCCTATCCAGTTGAACTAACCGCATTCTAAAGAATGAAAGTTTTGGAAATTAAGTATTCTCTCTCATCCATAGCAATTTTAAAAAAAAAAAAAAAAAAACTATGCACCGCTAATTTTTATCTCTAAACCTATCTTTGGTCAAATATAAAAACTTATCCATAAATAAATTTATATAGGAGATATATGACATGGTATAATATCGCTATATCTTTTCGAGTCGCTATATTGTACGGAATGAAATTTTGTAGATTTATATATTCCAACGTTACAGAGCATACCATGTGGCAGACATATTTACAAATACAATCTAGTAGTATTTTAAATGTAAATTCTAGGTATTTATTTATTTATTTGTTTATCAAATGGGTCCACAATTATCTATTTGGCACATTTTGATAAAACATTTGTAGGCTAGTTGAGTATGAAAATAGAACATGTGTTTTGTTTATAAGGGGCTATAGAAGTAGGACGGCAGAGGTCTCAAACACATGTTATGTTATTACTCCATCTACTTAAGTCCCATCTTTTTTTGTTTTTTTTATTATTCAGCGAACAGTAATTACTATTTTTTATCATTTTTTGTGCGATCAAAATCGATTCTGCCACGTAACTCTGATTTTCTACTATTTAGCAATAATTTTTTTCATTCTCTCTTTGTTAAAATCAATCCCGTCGTGTTACTCCTGCATTCAAACTCTAGCTCGCCGTCCTACCGTCGGTGTCAGTTTTCTTGTCACCACCTACGCTGTTGACATGCCGACACTAACTTCATATTTTTTTCATTTCTAAATCAAGATTGAACGCAATCTCAACATTGTCCAATTTTCGATGCACGATGATCTTAGCTCCCACTTTTCGTTATACTTTTTTTTTACTCTTATAATGTCCGCTCTCGATTTCTCTTGAAAATCATTCAGCAATTTGCCATTAACCGGCAACATGTCAATAGAAAAGTCTTCGCTATTTGCTACGGCCAGAATTTAATTAACATTCTCGAACTCTGCTATATTTTATTCTTAAAACTCATTTTGTTTTATAAAAAGAATAGCATATATATATATATATATATATATTATATATATATATATATATATATATATATATATATATTTATATATATTATAGTCATTTTATTAGTTGTTGATGATGTTGAAATTAATTAGAATGGGAATTTAAGAAATGTATACAAGTAAATATCTGTATTAACTGATTTATTTTGTTTTTATTTATTTTCGTAGGAAATTACGAATTCACCATGTGTGTTTTAGTGTTCATTGGAGCTTATTAGTAAAAATTTAGCCTGGCCCAAGCCTATTAATCGTTGATGGGCTACTCAAAATCTAAGCCCAGTAGCACATTTTAGATAGCCCACATTTTAGTTTGGCTCTTTGAGTTTTGACCGTCCGGTGGGGTAAGGATCAAACCCTCGGTCGGTGGAATATGTGTTGGTGCTCTCTGTGAGTTTATTTTTTACGACAATCGTACAAAAAATGGATCAATTACCGACAAAATATTTTCACAATAATATCAAAGTAATAATAATAATAATAATATGACTTATTTTTATTTCTCGTGTGTTTTTTTTAATTATTCTTTTATTTTTAAAAAAAAATGAAACGCACTGAAAGCACTAGTCCCATTTACAAATGTGATGTGATTATTATTATTATTTGTTGGTACGTGATCGTCGTGTTTGATTATTGTACTATATCTTAGGTAGAAATACAATGTATTGAAGGCAATTAATGCCGCTAATTAATAGAATCAACGTTTATTGGAATGTGGTGTGATTATTATCTTAAAGATTTAGGTAGAGATAAACTTAAATATCTAATCTTTAATAATGCTAGCGTAAATAGTTTTTGCAAAGAACTTTTTTTTTACACAAAATATTTTATTAAATAGTAGTCGGACCAATTATGGGAATTTCATATATCAACCCTCATTCGAATATCAGTCCCTAGCTAGTGTTGTTATGTCAGATCCTCTCTCTACACTCTAAAACCCAGCTCTTTCTCTCTGATACTCTCTCCTCACATTTCATTACTTTCTTTTTTTTTACGAATTCTACTGAATGTTTTCTATTTCTCCATTTGCTTGATCCAATTCCAATACAATTCTACGTTTTAAAATCTCTCTGCTATTCGCAGGAAGACATTTTGGAAGGTTAAGAAAATATTTTTTTGGTTTCAAATTTTAGTAATTATAGTAGGAGAAGATTGCGAATAAGAGATAAAAATTCATTTTAAAACTTTTTTATTTTCATTTTTTTTAAAGAATTGTAGTATTTCTAATTGGTGAAGATTGAGGACAAGAGGTGAATTTTATTTTTATTTTGTATTTTCAAGTTTTAAAGTTTTAGTAATTGTAGTAGGAGAAGATTGACACGAAATGAAAATCCTGTTTTAATTCTTTTTATTTTCAGAATGCGCATTTTGCTACACAAAAGTAGGGGTAAAATACATATTTTGACTTTATTTTTTATTTTTTTAACTGGTTGGTTGGCCTAAAGTTGATATGAAATTATTTTAAACTCTGTAAATTGTGTAATTTACAGTGATATCCAGATATATTGGAGAAATGTTTAAATCAGCTGCTTGGTGAGTCTTTTGTTGACACTTAATACCTTGTTATGAAGAAAATTCTAAACATTGATGTCTTTTTCTACAAAATTTCCATGATATGATGTTATTTAGAATTTATTCCATAAATTAGTAGCTTCCGAAGGGAAAAAAATGCTCCCTATTGGATGGTTATTAAAACACAAGGACAGTTTTTTTAGCTATAACAATAAATGAATATATTGTCCTGAATTCTCAGCACTAGTTTCCCTGTATTTGTTTCAAAAAATAATAATAAATAAAATCTCATCCTTTGATAACAGTTCGAAAGAATAATTCTTCTAGAAGGAAAATGGGTAGGCTTTAATAGCTTCTCAATAACCGATGGCTGGTTTTCATAGCTGCAATGTGGGTGCAATCTGTAGCATGAGTTGGTTATATGTTTGGGAGTCTTTCACTAGTAATTAAAAGTTCTTTGGGATATAATCAGAGACAAACTGCAGCATTTTGGGTAGCCAAAGACTTCGCTGATAAGCATAGATTTTGTATTAATACCCTTTATCGTCTACGAATTTGTAACTTTGATTATACAGTATTTCTGATTTAGGTACATAAACTTCTTGCTAGGAAAAAATGTAATGCTTTGTTATCATCAGGTGAAATGAATGTAGTTTTAGAAGCTTTAGAAGGGTGCTCTAAGATTGTCCAGATTAGTAGGTTTTGAGTTTTTTATTGATTATTTCCATTGGTATTTCATTTTGGAGTGTATTCGTAGATTATCCATTTTCACAGTGTTCTGTAAGGAGGAAGTCTAACTGTGTTAGTATAGCCTATGAGCTTTTAATATATACGATTTTGACGATGCAAAATTTGCATTTTTTCTATTTCAGATGATTTCCTCTTCACTATATATATATATATATATATATATATCATCATCAAGAATGTAGATACTAGTCTTTCGCTAGTTTTGTGAATTATACCCTCAATAAATAAACAACAGTACATTCTCTAGCTTTCAAATCGAGAAAGTATGGGTTCTTTCCTAGAGCAAATACGGATGGAAAGCACTATTTCGCTAAATTTTGTGGGTACTGATATTTTAAATCCTGTGCTATATATCTAGTTTATATTTGAATCTTACGCATTTATTGAGCCACAATAATAGCATTTTGTACCTTACTTTTTTCAGGTCGCATAGCAAGTGGCATACGATTATGAAGCAGAGAAAACAAACTCATATACACAATTCTTCGCCTGTTGGCAGAGTTATTACAATATGGATAAAAGTTTTTCCTGGAAGTATTCTTCAAAGGCGACGGGACTGTTTGCTTCTTTTCTACCTTCCACGATAATGTTTGCGATTTTGTATCATTGCAGTTATTCTGAGCTCTATTCTCATTTACAGAACAAGGAGAGTCTACGCAAATCTGTATAGGAGATCTCCTACGTAATTATCTTCGGATTTCAGCATTCGAAGTTCTATTCTTTTGCAAATTAACGTCCGTTGGAAGGCTTTTTTTTGCTTCCAATTCGATAATTTTCTTCTTCTAAATGTTTTAGCGTATGAGAAACTTGTCGGATAAGATTTTGGTCACATTTTATTGCTATCTGTAATGTTCAAAGTACTTTTGTGTACATGTTTTTATAAACATGAATTCCCTTTTTTTTGTGTTTTTAAAAGATGAAAGTTGGTACCTTCTTTCATTTGTGAGTTCAGATTTTCTATTTTTTTTCTATTTTCTTTGTGATGCTGCATATATTTATTGCAATATTCAAAATTTGAAATTCAGAAGCTTGGCAACAATCTTATCCTGAAGATAATCTGTCTTATCTCACCTGTCAGGTAATGTTATCAGGTGATCAAAACCTTCCTCCTGTATGAGTTTTTCTTATTGTAACATTTTTTGCTATTTTCTTTATTTTTTAAAAGTTTTTGCTAAATTATAAAATGTAAGCATACAGTATAAATCTACTAATTGCTTAAGAATACTGCATAAATAAATTTATCGAAAATGCGATTAAACAAGGAAAATCTACAAAACTGTAGCTGTAAAATTCTGTTCTGACTTTGAGTTTTTGAATTTTGATTCAAATTTTACTGTCCCTTGGAGTAGGAATTAGAAAGGAACTTTGCATTCTTACAGGATTCAAATATTCACATAGAATTGATTTTAGATTTGAGTTTTAAAGACAGAAAAGAGCATTATTTAGGGTAAATTGCAGAATCGGTCCCATACATTTACAATTTGCATTTACTCTCTGTACTTCAAACTTGATAAGATGCTAATCATCCAGGTTGTTTTATCCTGATTTGCATTAACCATTTATGGCAGCCATATTAGATTTAACGCCGTTTATGGCAAACCATCATGATAACTAGATTTTTTTTTTTTTTTTACATAAAAAAAAAAAACTCAAAAAATGAATTTGAAAAAAGACTTTGTCATTGTCCATGTAAAATGATGATAATGCCTCATCTTTCCGATATATTCTATGTTCTTGAAATTTTTGGATGGTTATAGGACAAAGAACATGGATGTCAAAATTTATAATACGGACTTATTTAGAAATTTTTGAAGTAGAGGGGAGCAACATGCAAATAATATGTATAATTGTTTTCCTAATTAAACATTATAGCCCAAAAAAAAATTACATTCATCAATTGTATTAATACATCATTAATTTTCATGATAACTTCTATGACCAACAATTTAACCCAACCCTGGTAAAGGTTGGGTTAAAACTACTACAAATAATGCATTGAAACTTCCATTAGGGTTCCAGTGTTCTTCCCTGTTCTTGTAACCGTCAGCATTGCTACATTAGGTATGTGCTTTTGATTTTCTAATTTTCCACTAATTATTAAAGATTTTTTACTTATTTTGACGCAGTACAAAATTCTTACTCGAGTATCAATGCCTGCATGTTCCATTTTAAATACGGTTTGTTGAAGTGCACACTTTCTTAGAACAATCAATCAGTTTCTAGGGTTTCTATATGCAGAACAATCGCAATTGATATGCACCAAAAGACTTTCTAGGGTTTGATCTTGATGGTTTAACTTCATGCATAAGAGAAAAAGAAGGGGGGGGGGGGGGGGTCAATTAATCTTCAGTCCCTCAAAATTTTCAAGTTTGCTCTTCGCCCCTGTACGTAAGATTCAGCTTAATGTAAGGTCTTTAGCTATGCCCAGACCGAGGTTTGTATTCTCAACCAGGGGACCAGGGTGCTAGTAAATGTTCAGAAAATTATGTTTTTTTTTTAAAAATTTTTAATTGATTTTGAATTTCATGTTTCATTAATTTGTACTCATTATTTTAATACAGTAAAAGAAGAAGAAGAAGAATACCAATGGACTTTGTTAGAGAAGAAGCTGTTAGGGCAAAAGTGATGGCGGAGAAGAAATTTATGATGAACGACATGATTAGAGCTAAACATCTTGCGCTAACATCCCAAAGACTATGCCCTACATTAGAGGGTATTGATCGACTGATCTCAACCATTGATGTTCATGTTGCTTCCCAAATCAAAATCAACGGGCTGACGGATTGGTATGCAGTCCTCTGTTTGGATCCTTCTGCAGATGAAGAAACCATTAAAAAACAGTACAAAAAATTAGCCCTTCAACTTCATCCTGACAAGAACAGGTCTGTTGGATCTGAAGCTGCTTTTAAAACCGTTTACGAGGCTTTTTCTGTGTTATCTGATAAGCGCAAGAGATGGATGTACGATGCAAAGAGGATCGGTAACAGCAAAGGTGACCATCGTTTTTCTAGTACGTATCCCGAGACTAATTCGCAAAATTCTGGTACATTTTGGTCCACTTGCTATGGATGCAATATGCAGTATGAGTATGAAAGGGAGTATATTAACCAAGTATTGGTTTGTCCGACATGTCAAAAGGCCTTTGTAGCTTCTCACCGGGTGGACTTGAATTCTCAACCGCCGAAGCAAAGACATTCTGATTTTAAAACCGAATTCAACAATGCGTATGGCTCATGTAACAATTCTGGTTCATATGGTGAGGAGATAAGGAGAAAATGGGAGCAAGCCCGAGCTTCATCAGTGGAGGAATCCATGAGTACTCGTGGCGGTGATAATGTGGCTGATCGGATTCTTGAGAAAATGAAGAGAGGGGCTCCTACGAAGGAATTTCCGGAAAAGAAGAGTGAATACGCAAAAAGGAAAGTCGGTAATTCGACGAATAACAATTCATCAGGTGCGAGTAATAATGTGGCATCAAAAAGGGCAAGAGGCAATGCTGGTGCAAATAATGCTAGTTTTGTAAATTCGAATAACGGTGTTTCGAGTGATCCAAACAGATACAAAATGCCTACTCGGCGCGAGTTGTCACAGAAAATACGAGGCCTCTTGATAGAAAAGGCAAAGTCATCGATATCAAAGAAGTTAGAAGATTGGAACGCCGCAGCTGCTGCTAAATCTTCTTCGAAAGAGAACGAAAAGGAAAATGAAGAACATAAAGATACTCAGAGCAGGAAAGAAGTAAAGATGCATAGTATAACAAAGATGGAAGGAACTAGCAAGGATGAAAGTGATTCATATAATGAAGCTAAAGAATTTGAAGTCCCTGACCCAGATTTCCATAACTTTGACGGTGATCGTTTGGAAAGATCTATCAAAGGGGATGAGATATGGGCAACTTATGATGACGAAGATGGGATGCCGCGGTATTATGCATATGTTCAGAGAGTTGTATCTTTGAAGCCTTTTAAGGTTAGGATGTCCTATCTTACTTCAAAATCTAACATCGAGTTTGGATCGTTAGATTGGGTTAGCTCTGGTTTTGCGAAGACATGTGGAGAGTTCCGAGTAAGTAAGTATGTAATTAATGATGCAATAAATATATTCTCGCACAAGGTCGAATACGAAAAAGGCGCACGCGGAGTTATTAAAATTTTGCCAAAGAAAGGTGATATATGGGCTCTTTATCAAAACTGGTCCTCCGATTGGGATGAACATACACACGATGACGTGATGTACAAGTATGATATTGCGGAAGTGATCGAGGACTATACGGAAGAAAAAGGCGTCTTAGTTGCACCATTAGTTAAAGTCCCGCGATTTAAAACTGTGTTCAACCGTCATCCCGATGAAAATGAATTTATTAAGATCCCGAGAGAAGAAATGTTTCGATTTTCTCATCAAGTTCCTAGCTATTTGCTTACCGGCGAAGAAGGTAAGAATGCTCCAAAGGGTTATATTGAGCTTGACCCTGCAGCTGTTCCTTTAGAATTTCTTCAGGTAGTCTCAGAAACCAAGGAAGATGATGAGCTGATGATTAATACAGAAAAAGAAAGCGTTTAATCTTGCCTTTTTCATTGGTCAGTTAACTGAAATCACTGTCTTAAAATTGCTAAATGTGTATGGAAATACAATACATAGTTGTCAGTTTTACTGTTTCATCGTAATGTCGTTTATTAAACGAAAAAAACTGCGAAGATGATTAGCAAGAATGTTGACATCCATGCTTGTATTGTTGTAATAATCATTTTATATTGTATGCGTATGCGTATGAATAAAAATATTAATACATTTATCTGCATTATTGTTATCAGTAAACAAGGACGCCGATTTTGACATATACTTTTACTCCATTCCTCACTGGAATTTTCTAACTTCTGATTATTGAATGTGCACATGGAGCTTTCATTATCTTAATTTAATCTTTGATAAATCTCCAAATTTACTAGGTTTGGTAGCATAAAATTTATGCGATATGCTGATTGCTCTTCTTCTTAAGTGCTTATGGGATCCAATATCATAAACAGGAAGACGAATTTTACGCGTTTACACGTTTCATATCAGGATCGGTTTTGCTTTTTAACAATGTTGAAGGGTATGAGATCTTTATGTTTGCAGGCTTGACCAAGTAAGTTATGCTTACCCTATCTTTTTTTTTTTTTTCTTTCTTTTTTGTTTTACTGCACACTTGTTACCATATTTTGGTTACTTCAAGAGCAAAACGCACTACTCAATATATATATATATATATATATAATATATATATAATATATAATATATATATATATATATATATTCTCCTATTGCATTGCTAGTTTGCTGCTGATTCATTCATCAGTCATTGCTAAAGTTGTTTGAAGTGATAATCATTTACTTTCTTTATTATGCAGCTTTAGAAACTTATTTTGTACTTTTTAGCTTTTTTTATTTTATTTCAATGAAGAAACTTGGAGCTACTCATGATCAGGATTTTTACTTTTTCTTTTTTTTTTCGATATTATCAACTCATCTTTGAATGCACAAACACTATAATTATCTCAAAAAGCTGCAATTTTTATTGATGTTGCATCTCCAATAAATAGTAGATCTACTATACTTATTGCTCAATGTTTTCTTCTTATTTCATATCTTTGGTGTGAGGTCGTCCATACCATAGACTGCAGAGTTCAAACCCGCAGTCTCGCTAATGAATTGCTAAAATAAATTTTATCCGAAGCGACGAGACTGGCGTCCGGTTTGCCGATGCTCCAACTTGAGGGGGAGTATCGGGATCGGCATGCACTTAGCTATCCACCTTCCATATTGAGTTGGAAATTGCTCACACTGTATCTACTAAAGTTTTTCAGGATTATGAAACAAGTGGTTTCATTTGCTTGCATTATTGGGTGTTAAAAGTAATTTATTAATATAACTGGATGTTTTTTTTTATGAGAATAAATAAGAAATTATCATGCAAGAAAGAACTTTTTAGATACTGCACTTTGAGAATCCATGATGGAGACTTGTCAGTTAATAATGGAGGCTCCACATACTTACCTTTTGGAAAAATAATGCAGGAACAAGTCAGACAAGTTAGGTTACAATAATTCATGTCTTTTTCTGAGATAACGAGGCAAAATTTTTTATGCACCAACCTCCAATTTACTAGAAATATTATTTTTTGATCATGATCTATCAGCATGTATTTGGACCAGAAATGTCGGTCAGAATATAAAATCCAAGTTTGGTGTGCATTCCGAGCAAGGCGTGAAATACTGGCGTTTTGTCCAGTCACTATATTAGTAAGTCCAACTGAAAACTTACTGGAATTTATTCTCCATTTCATGATCACCCGTAGGTTTCGAACCTGCTCTGTGTTCTTCAATAGGTTAAAATAATTCATGTCATACTTGCACTTTCTTGCTTTACTTGCTTCTTAAGCTTTATTATTATTGTGGCCTGGCTGCTGAGATTCCAAAACAAGATTTGCTGACTGTTCAATATATGAATTTCTTTAATATATATATATATATATATATATATATATATATATATATATATATATATAAAGGCTATTCTCATGTCGAGCTGAGAATAGTCTTGATAAACTAACATATCATCCGTTGTTCCTTGATCTAACGGCTGAAATTTAATTTTATATTTAACGGAATAACGATTCACGCCGTTAATTATTTAACGGCGCCGTTATGTGTTAAAATTAAATCTCAGTCGTTAGATCAAGAAGATCAACGGCTGAGATGTTAACTTACCAAAGCTATTCTTAGCTTGACCTGAAAATAACCTTTCTATGTATATATATAACAAATTTATATCTGATTTATTTCTTGAAGATAGATTATACATATAGGGAAAGAGTACATGGTTTTTGTTTGTTGCTTAATAGATTGGAAATAAATAAATAAATATCAGATTGTGTTGAGTTCTAAAGGGTTCATCTTTAACATAATGGTTCTTAAAGATGAATTCTTTTCTGGTTAGTTGTGTACTTCCCTATATATTTAATTCAACCTCCTTATTTTACACAACCATTAATCAAATAGCACATTTTTTATTTTATTTTAAAAGTAAAAGAAAGAGTCCATTCAGCTCCATGTTGTATCCAAAAAGTGGCAAAACCACAATCAAATAATTTATTTTACTTTTTTATAACCAATAATAAAAAAAAATCATTTTGAATCCCTATACGAATCAAATACGAACCCTGCGATCTTTTCCTTAGCAGGCTAGTCCCACGAACCCTAGGACGTTACACGTAACCTTACCCGGAGGTCCCACCCTTCCATGCATATGGGCCCGATATTCAGACGTACACGTAGGAATCAATTGAAAACAACCACTTCTCGGACTCGGGCAGGTATCATGAGACACTATATATCGTTCCGCCACCTAGGCCGTCCCCGGGGGGCCACACACTACCTCTCTTTCTCTTCTCACCCTCTATTTAAGCAGCCTTCTTGCATTGCTCTATGTTCACCTCTACTGTAAATCCTCCATATCTCTGAAAATTATTATATCTTTATGCAAAAATGGACCCTGTGATGATGGAGAAGCTTCAAGCCATGAAGATGTACAGGAGGAGGAGAAGCTTCTACTATACATCAACTATATTTCAGTTCTCTTTCACTACTATATTTCTTGGGCTGTTCCTCTCGAGTCCAATATGGCTTCCTAATCTCTACTACTGCACCAAATTCTTCCTTTTTTATGTCTCTAAGATGGCCGCCATGTTCTTCATCTGCAACCTCATTGTAGTACTCCTCGCAAGCGATATGAAGCTCAAGATGCCACCGAAGGAACACGATATCTACGAAGAATACGTCGAGAGCAGCAGGAGAATGCAGACGGGGTCGGTTCGGGAACCGAGGGTTGGCAGTAAGAGTGGTTGCTTTGAGAAGCCATTAATGGAAGCAGAAGATGAGGTGGAGGAGGAAGAAGAAGTTGAAGAAGGTGAGGTGGAGATCAACTTAGATGAGTTGAACAAGAAAGTTGAGGATTTCATTGCAAGAGTGACCGAACAAAGAAACTTTGAAAAAAGATTGCTTGCTACTGGATGAGAATGGAAGGAGGCAGGGCTTTTATATATATATATATATATATATATATATATAATATATATATATATATATATATATATATATATATATATATATATGTATGTATGTATATTCTGGGTGTTGATTATCCAGGCAGCCTCCTTTTACATATGACTGTGTACATCCATCATCTATAGACTCTGGACTATCGGACAAAAAATTGGGTTGTTGTGATGCTTCAGTTGAACTTTATTTTTTTTTTTTTTTATTTTTAACTGAAAAATAATTGAAAAATAGAGAAGTGGATATATATATATATATACATAATCGAATTTTTTTTGGAGATTATCGTCAGAAAATTTTATACGTAACTGGTCTATTTTAGTTTGACCATTATAAGATAAATTCGTATATAACAATGATCCATATTCCACCAATTAAGAAATCCTAATCTTTCAATTTTGACAGGCCCGATTCCCGAAGGTTTGTGTTACTCTTCATGGAATATAGAAGTGATAAATTTTTTCACGCATCTGCAGATGAAATTTGCATCATTTTAACATGAGACTTTCATTTTATGAGGTGAAAGCGACAACCATCCATAAGTGTCCTAAACTATATAATCGATTTTTTAAGGTGATTTGTGATGTTGGGACTGAATACTGTCCTACGACGCACCCGCAATATGCGTGCCAAAAGATAACTAGAAATAATTTTTAAAATGTATATATAGTAAAATTTATAACTTCTTTAATTTATAATTAGAAAATATTTTAATTCTCTCAATCATACCAATTTATTATATTAATATATTTTTTTAAGTGAAAATAAAAATAGATCTTAAAAAACCCTAATCCACGAATAAAACGAATATAATCTGAGAATCAATCAGATAAAAAGAAAAACAAAATGGACGGTTATAACTTTATATGGAAGATAAAATATATAATATTTATAATAACTATCTTATATATAATTTAAATTTATTTAACTAATTAAATTATTATATTGTGATATAAGATACCACGAAATCTCTCTTACCCTTTAGTATTATAAATTAATAATTTCAAGTTTTATTTTATTTATTGAATTCATTTCATAGAATGAACCCCGTATAGTCTCTGTTATGATACAATATATTAATCACAAATGGCGGAGTGCTGCTATTTACTTCAAATTTTAAGCCGGTATAATTCGCAAGGCTACATCCACCTATTTGGAACTCCATTATCATGGGCCCACTTAGGCCCATTAGTAACTCATCTGGCCCATGAGGCTTAGAACCATGATTTTTTTTTTTTTTTTTTTTTTTTTTTTTTTTTTTTTGGATGAAAATAGAACCATGATTTCTCTAATTTGCATTTCTACATTATGGACAGTTATTATGAACTTATTCTTCTTCTTTTTTGTTCTTTTTTTTTTTGAGATTATCGTGAAAAAATTCTATTCCTAACCGGTCCAATTTTGTGCGACCGTCATAACATATAAAGTTACTGATAGCACCGAGTCATATTCTACCAACCAATGAGTCACAATCTTTCTATTTGGACAGGCCCGAAGGTACGTATTATCCTCTACTAGGTACTGAGGGGATAAATCTTCCATATCCTTACAGATGACGCTTATGAAATTCGAATCTGATACCTCTACTTTATAAAGTGGAAGCCTTAAATATAGACATATTTTTCAATATATAAGATACAAAGCCGAGCTGAGTTTGTAAATTTGGATAAACAGGTGCTTATTCTGAACAATGCTATAAAGACTGTATTAATGCTAATTCTGAATTTATTTTAAATAACAGTAAAAAATTGTAAAAGTAATAAACATTTTAGCCTTCGGCATGGATGCCACTTAAATTTGACATATATCCAATGTGGTATGTATGACATATGTCGACACATATGCTTGTTTTCCAAAAAAAAAAAAAAAAAAAAACAAAAACAAATTACTAATGCTCCTAAACATCGTAATTAAGCGGATGCCATCAGGCATCTATGTTTCCAAATAGACATACTATGTTGGGCCAAATAGACAACTAGCCAAACCGTCTATGTTGGGCCAACAGGCGACCAATGGGCGATCACAGGCGTCCAATGGGCGATCACAGGCATGGCCCAAGCACGCTAACCAGCAGAGCCAATGCGGTCAAGATGCCTGGCCGTCTAAGAGTTTGAGTCCCACCGACAGAGTTGATGAACTTCACTCAAAGAGGCAGCTTGCATAGGAATAATATTCATATTATTTGCAACAATATAAAAATTTAAGTTTAGGAAATTTAATGAACAACAGGAAGATCAATCAAGAAATCTGTTTCTTATTCTATCCCCCGCGCTCTCTTACTCTCCTCTCGGCTCCGCCTTCCCTTGGTCTCCTAATCTTCTATTTTTGGTTGTTATAGAAGCGTTCTTCCAAAATTAAATTGAACTATCTGCTACTCTAAATCTTAATTATGCGATATAAAAGTGAAGATTTTGGTGAACATGTTGGATATCACTGTTATAATTATCAAACGAGTGTAATATGATAGTAAACAGATACAGTCAAGTTAGAAAAGGTTTTAGTTCGAGTACTTCAATCGTGTATTTGAGATGGAATCAACTGTCTTAAATGCACGTATTCGTCTCGATCTTGATTAATTAGAAAAAAAAATATGATCCAAATGCGGTTATGTCAAAACCAAGTACATGAACGTGATTTGTATGTCAAGTTATTATGTCCATTTTCTCCAACAATTGCATAGAAAAAATGCCAGAGTTAGCTAAAGTTGTACTAGTTTAGTTGTGTTAGACCATGTCACACCAAACACCATATTCAGCCAATGAAAAAAAAGAGCTAACTTTTACGTGCAATTAAACATATATATATATATATATATATAATATATATATATATATATATATATATATATATATATATATATATATATATAAGAGAACAACCAAATTGCTATCATTAATGAACATTATCAGGGTCCAACTATTAAAATATATTTATTATTCATCTTGTCCAATAGAACTCAACCCAATAAGCAATCAAAGATGAATTTTTATAGGTTCCAAACTTCTAAGATTTTTTTTAAAAAAAAATATTTAATATAAAAATAAATTTTAATAAAATTTATAATTTTAAATAGTATTGACTATATTTTAATACGGTACAGCTGACTCTATGGGTCGCTACTCAAAACAGGACCCTGATCAGAGCTTAAAAAACACAACTTTGGGTCACCTTCTGCCCCTTCTCAACCCCCAAAGAAACCAACTTTCTCACGATTTAAAATTACAATTTGCCCTTCGGAGCTCCCAAGAGCCCCAATTTTACCCCTCTCGTCGATGCCTCCGATGTCATCTTTCTCTTCTTCTTAAAACTAGACGAACTATAATTTCTTCTTCATCATCATCACAGAAGAAGAAGAAGAAGAAGAAGAAGTTGAAATCTTGGAGAAGAAAGAAGAGAACTTATGGCTCTTTCATGCCCAAAATGCCCCTCATCTTCCCACTTTGTCACTGGTTATTCTTCTTCTTCCTCTTCGTCTCGCCGTCTCGCGGCTTCTCTTCGCGCCGCCACGTGTAGACCTCGAATCTCCAAATTGGTCGCAGCGAAGTTGCAGAAAGGTCGAGACTTTGCTGTTGTTTGTGCCGAAGAAGGTTAAAGTTGCTTCCTTCTTATTTGATCTTTGATTTATTCATATATTCATGTTATTTAGTGAAAATTGGGAGTTAGGATTAAATTTTAAGTGTTCTTACATATATTAACATGTTGGTTGAATATTAATGGTTGTTTAGATTAACTGATTTATTCTTTTAGTTTTTAAAAACAGTTACAGTTTTTGTAATTCTGTTTATTAATTATCTCTTGCTTTTTATGTTTCTTATTTTGATTCACATATGAATCTATGCTTTTCTTTATATGATTCGTACCAACATGTTCTTGTTATTTAGCAAGTAGTTGGAACCATGTTCTGGATGTTGCAACTTACAATGATAACCAATATGGTTATTATGAATGGACGTTTAGATGGATGGAGTATATATTTTAGTTAAATAGATACTTAAAGAACTAGTGATGTTTGTTTAGAAATAGTTTGATTTGTTATGTACACTGCTTTTAGGAGTCATGTTTTGGATTTGCTCATTGCTGCAGCATGTCAGAAATTTGGTAAGATGGAAAGTATTCCAACAGATACTTATGCAAAAAGTAATTTCTTATTCAATTATTTTCGTGTATGTTCCCGCATGCTTCTATTTGAGAATTCCCAAATATATTTTTTTTATTTTTATTTTTGGGAAATTGGTTTTAGCTGCGTCCAGCGTTTCTCGTCGAGTTACAGAGAGTATTCCAATAGAGAAGGTTGAAAATGGCAGCATACCGATCATACCTTCTGATGATGAAGAATTTGGAGATCTAGTAGACTTTAAATCCAATGAGAACGAATCAACCGTTAGTATCACTGTGGTTGGAGCATCTGGAGACCTTGCAAAGAAAAAGATATTCCCTGCTTTGTTTGCACTCTATTATGAAGATTGCCTCCCAAAGGTGTGTCTCTTCCTAATTTATGTAATTTGAAAGAGAAAAGCTTTGTACCTCTAAGGTCCCTTTTGGTTGGGGGGTAAAAGGGTGTAAACAGTTACCTGGATATTCTTTACTCCTCCTTACCCACGTTTGGTTCAGGGGTAAAACGTATAGGACGGTAAGTTTTACCCCCAAATGGGGGTAAGACACGAGAGACTCTCTCTCTCTCTCGCCCGCGAACTCGTCTCTCTCTCTCTCTCTCTCTCTCTCTCTCTCTCTCTCTCTCTCTCTCTCTCTCTCTCTTGTCTCTCACGCACTCGTCTCTCTATCTTCTCTCTCTCGCTCAGTCATTGCCATTGAACGTCTCGCCGTCGTCGAACGCCTCTCTTGTCTCTCTCGCTCTCGTCTCTCTCTCTTGCTCGCAGACGACGAAGACGGAGGCGAAGCTCGAGGAGGGTGAGGATGACTCATGCGGGTGATCAACGGAGACGTGTGTGGTCTTGACGGCAGCAACAGACCACGACGACACCTGAGGCTAAACATTCAACGACAATGCGAGGACGAGGTCGGCACTCAACGGAGAGGGTGATGCTCAGGGACGAAATCGACAGCGATGATGGTGCTCGGCAGGAACGACGACGACGGCCAGGTTGTTGATCGGGGCCGAAGACGGGGGGAGGGCCGGTGCTCAGCGTGTTTGTGTCTTTTTTTTTTCAATAGGTGGGTATTGTTTACCCCCAAACCAAATGAGGGTATTGTTTATCCTTACCAGGGTGTAAATACTTACTTGGGTATTGGTTACTATTACACCCATTTCAAACACCACCTAAGCATATCTAAGGCGGGGGGTATCTCCACTGCATGTTTTAATTTATCATGGGTCCCATTGCTTTAAATTGTGGTTGGTATGACTCCCCACTTCAATTTAGATATTTCTTTGGACGTGTACTAAGCGGTATTTAGCATTCCTCAAGTTGAAGCACTGTTTTTCTTAATTGCTTGGATTGTTCATTCAAGATGGCAATGTTGTACCTAGTCTGATGTATCAATGATGATGACGTTGGAATTTTTTTTTTCTGCAGCATTTTACGATTTTCGGTTATGCTCGTACCAAGATGACAGATGATGAGTTAAGAAAAATGGTCAGCAAAACACTCACGTGCAGAATAGATAAAAGGTTACTATGTGTGTTGCTGTACATTGTCTTTCTCGTTCTTTTTGGCGGCCGTTTGATTATAATTTTATATTAAATTATCTTTTGGCAACTAGGGCAAATTGTAATGACAAGATGGAAGAATTTCTGCAACGATGCTTCTATCATGCTGGCCAGTACGATTCTCAGGATAGTTTTGCAGAGCTAGACAAGAAGCTGAAAGAGCACGAGGTAATGCTTATGAATTCTGATACAAATATAATTTCAATAGTGCCTTTTTGAGTCTGCAAATGTTTTTTGTAGCGTAAATGTGTTTTTTTCCTTTTATACGGGCCAAAACTTCTAAGTATTTTTGTTCCTTATACATTTTGTTTGAGAAATAAATTCTTGTGGCTTTCAACATTTATGCGTCTTTGAATCATTGGCATTGAACCATAGATTCTTCCTTATCCAGTTCTGTTTTCTTCTTTTTTGGGTCCCCTTCCGAGTTAAAATGTGCATATTTGATGATTGATTATATACATTAACAGTAGTGAAGTAGGAAAAAAACAGAGACCTTACTAACGGAATTTTTTTTTTTTTTTTTGGGGCAGGGTGGAAGGGTTTCCAACCGCCTATTCTACTTGTCCATTCCACCAAATATATTTATTGATGTAGCAAAATGTGCTAGTACATCAGCTTCTTCTGCGAAAGGATGGACAAGGGTTATAGTTGAAAAGCCTTTTGGTCGAGACTCAGAATCCTCTGCTGCTCTTACGAGAGGTTTGAAACAGTATCTCAAAGAGGATCAAATTTTCAGGTCAGTCATTCATTCAGTTGGTGCTATTTGTATGCACGATGGGTTTCATGGTTTTCGGTGTTCTAGCCCCTTGGATGTGCATTGGGATGGTGCCTAATGCAATCCGCATCCAAGGACCAGGATCATTGTAAAATTCTTCCATGAAATCCAGTCGATAGGAAAGTACCGTCTCTCTCTCTCTCTCTCTCTAATATATATATATATATATATATATATATATATATATATTATATATATATATATATATATTATATATATATATATAATATATAAATATATATATAATTCTCAGCTCGACCTGAGAATAGTCTTTGTAAGCTAACATCTCAGCAATTGATCTCCTTTTATCTAACGGCTGAGATTTAATTTTAACACTTAACGATGCCGTTAAATACTTAACGGCGTCCATCGTTATTCCGTTAAGTGTGAAATTAAATCGCAGCCGTTAGATCAAGGAGATCAATGGCTGAGATGTTAGTTTACTAAGGCTATTCTCAGGACGTGGAGGGTATATATTTTTATTTGTCCTAACCTAATTTAATGCAATATACCTGTTACTTTAGGATTGATCACTACTTGGGGAAGGAACTGGTGGAGAATCTATCCGTGCTTCGTTTCTCAAACCTCGTATTTGAACCTCTTTGGTCGAGGCAATATATAAGAAATGTGCAGTTCCTCTTCTCGGAGGATTTTGGCACTGAAGGACGTGGAGGGTATGTTCTCGCTCTTATAATCTATACTTTCCCCATAGTGGTAATATGATTCTTATATACTCCCTTATATATACTAATATACATAGGATTCTTGTATATTCCTTTGTCATTGCCAGATACTTTGATAGCTATGGCATCATTAGAGACATTATGCAGAACCACCTTCTTCAAATATTGGCCTTGTTTGCAATGGAAACTCCAGTCAGCTTGGATGCTGAGGACATTAGGAATGAAAAGGTAGAATGTGTGATAAAAATTCTAAATTTTCAATATTATTTTGCTGGATATTATGGAAAGAGGATCTAATTTTCTTGCAGTAACATGTATGTGCCATTTTAAATTATTTACTATTACTGTTAGCACTAACTCGTCTAAGATTTTAACTGGAAAAGCACCAAAATACAAAAGAAAAGCCTACCCTGCAATATGAAGCTTACACTTTCAAGCTTGAAGAAATAGGAGAAAGATGTAACAAATCATGCTTGAATTACTTATCTGCTGAAAGAGATTGTTGAGAATTAAAAATAAACTGTTATGCATGAAAAATAAATTGTCTAAAATAAGCTTTAATAAACCTGTTGGAAATAGTTTACCATTAGTTTATTTCTGATTTCCAACATTATTATTATTATTATTATTTTAGAATAATTTCTAACGGTTTATTTTATCAACTCAGTAGATGATAGTGTGGTTTCTTGCGTAATTCTAAGTAATTTGTTACACATTATCTATTGTATCAGGTGAAAGTCTTACGTTCTATGAAACCACTCCAACTAGAGGATGTGGTGATTGGGCAGTATAAAAGGCATACGAAGGGCGGAGTTACGTACCCTGGTTATACGGATGATAAGACCGTTCCCAACGACAGTCTTACTCCAACCTTCGCCGCAGCTGCACTATTTATCAACAATGCTAGGTGGGATGGGGTACCATTCCTCATGAAAGCTGGGAAAGCGTTGCATACTCGGAGGTAAAATATCCCATTTTTATCTTTTACTCGAGGGTGAAACGTTTTATAATTAAATTGAATTTGGAATTACGAAATGATGTTTTGTATTTTTCCTACACAGAGCGGAAATTAGGGTGCAGTTTAGACATGTCCCTGGTAACTTATACAAAAGGAGCTTTGGAACGGATCTTGACCGAGCTACAAACGAGCTCGTAATCAGGGTGCAGCCTGATGAAGCTATCTACTTAAAGATTAATAACAAGATCCCTGGCCTCGGGATGAGGCTTGATCGTAGTAACCTCAATCTTCATTATGCAGCAAGGTGATAATACAAACTTCTTTTTTCTTCATTATCATTCTTTCTAATCTTGTTATCGATTGTACTACTTCCATGTATCATATTTCACTAGATAGGATATATTTACTTGCATCGTATAAATTATCTGCCATAAATTATAAGCAATCGTCACGAGAACATCAAAGCATGTTTGCTGCATATTAGTTCATAAATGTTTATATATGTTAGCTAAAATGGTAAATAATTTCAGGGGTTTGTTTTAACTACGATGTTCTCAAACAAATAACGCCGTCAACGCTTGTTTTTTTTTTTTTTCACATGATCAAGCTCCAAAAAATGCTACTGGTTATATATATATATATATATATATATATATATATATATATATATATATATATATATTATATATATATATATTTAACAAATCAAAGAAAAAATGAAAAAAAAAAACAGTGTTCCACTTTGTGTGTATAAAAAAATCTGTATCTTTATATTGGACTAAGTTGATTATTGTTGGTACAGATACTCGAAAGAAATCCCAGATGCGTATGAAAGACTTTTGCTCGACGCGATCGAAGGTGAAAGGCGTCTTTTCATTCGTTCGGATGAGCTGGATGCTGCTTGGGCACTCTTCACTCCCCTTCTCAAAGAATTGGAGGAGAAGAAAATTATGCCGGAGTTATATCCTTACGGGAGCAGGGGCCCGGTCGGTGCTCACTATCTTGCCGCCAAATACAACGTCCGTTGGGGCGATATGGGTAGTGATCTCGAGAAGTAGAAAATAGCATGAAATTTCTTTCTTCTTCTTTTTTCATCTTTAGTAATAAACGAAGCATTTGGGACGGCATTTATTTCTTTTTATCGAAACAAATATACGCAAAAGTGAGAGAATTTGGACCTTCCTGCATTTTGGAAATGCATAATAGCAATTTTTGTAAATTATTATTAATGTTATTTTGTCCCAGATAAACAGCTGAAAACTCAGATGCAGGAAAATAAAGGGTTCTTTTTCAATTTTAGTAAAGTTCTAGATGCAACTCTAAAGTTCTAGATGCAACTCTAACTTGGCCTCTAAACATGATACTATTAGTTATATGATATGTGTTAAGTATTTAATTTAGGTTACTTGTGTCTCTCTCGATATTAGTTTTGGATAAAAATAATTAACTACCGAGAATCCATATTTATTTACTTTAATCAAAATTTTAGTAATTTGTAAAAGAAATAAACAAAATAAGGTAATTCTTGAATATTTCTTTATTTTTTATAAATATGATTATTTACAAAATGTTAATAAATAACTAAGATTTAAGTAGCATCTATTTACAACAACATCTATTAGTATATTAAATATTATATCATTTAATTGTATATTCTTCGATCATTTTAAAATTTTAAACTAAATATTAGTTAACTTAAGATGCGGACTAAGCAAAAACTTTTCAAATAAATAAGCACTACAAAATTAGAATTTTGAATTATTTTTTTTTCCCTATGAAAACGACGATTCAAAATAAAATACGATCAAACTCTATTCAAATATTTTTATTTATTAGAGTATTCTTTTTTTAAACAAAAAAAATCTGTCCAGTAATGAAAATTACGGAAATGCCCCCAAATGTCTGCTCTCGTACCCTGTCCCATCGTCGGTGCAGATGGGCCCACGATCGTAGGACAATGACCGGCCCGTTGCGTGCGGCCGCTCATGTTATTGTCCAATTTAGAGACAGACAAAAAGGATCTGCCCAGATGCTGTTTAATATATTAATTAATTTCAACATAAAAAATAGACAACAATTAAAAAAATGAGCATTTTTAACCCTTTAAAATCAATCCTTGGCCTCAAAAATTCCTTTTTTAATGGAGGAGCTCTATTTTTGCAAAAATGAAGTGCAATATCGAATTAGTAAAATGGAAGAATTACAAAATAGAATCTATCAGAAAGAAAACTCTATGAAGTATGGTTATTATATTCATCTTATATTTTAAACCTTATTACTTAGCTTGAATGTCTTTATTAGCTTTTGTTAAATATCAAATTTAGAGCATACGCAACATCGATAACAGTCGAGTTTAAGATACTTAATGCATGCAATAACGGGCGTAAATGAACCAAGATGTTTACAATCAGCTCCCAAGCCACTCCGTACACTCAAGCTCAGCTGATATAACAAACGAGTCAAATTTGAACATAATAAAAGGTTCATTTCATAAGTAAGTCTGAGCGTGGCAGAAAAACTTCAGTTTCGTATATTCAAGATATCAAGTGTTCACAACACTTGACATTTGATAGTATTAATATTACAATACAATCATGGCTCGACAAAATTAGCCGACTAAGCATGTATAAAAAGCTTGTTGAACTTGGCAAGTGTAACCTCATAATGTTAGGCAAGTTCGACAAGTCTTAAGCTCTATTTTGACCCCGAGCTCGATAATTTTTTTAGTGCTCGGAATAGTTATCTGTCTAGCTCAAACTCAGGCTTGGCTTATTTATATCTCTATATATTAAGCGCGAGGGGGAGGGGGGGGTTTGCTACAGTGCACCCCCCCCCTTTCCTTATATATATATATATATATATAATATATATATATATATATTATAAATTAAAAATAATATATACTTTAAAAATAGTAATTAATTGTATATATATATATAATATCTTAATTTTTTTAAATATTAAATATTTTTAAATATATTTTTAAATTTTAAAAAAATTAAATTTTTTTTTTAACACGCATCGTTGGTGATGTTTCCGCTAGTTTATTATAATACAGTATTCTCAAGTGGCAATAATGTTGCAATTTTTTTTTTAAAAAAAAGGTTTAAAATTAGTTGTCACAATCAGAAGTTTGTGCAATTTATTAATAATAAAGGTATATTATTATTATTATAATTTATTATGAATGATTAATTGCATTGACGTTAACACTAGTACTTGAAAATAAGATAATAAGCTCTTGTAGGTCGTCCATTTCTCTTGCTTTCTTCTCCTTCCCGCTCCGCAACGTCGCGCGTGCTCGTTCAACACGCCGGCGGGGCGACGATAGACGGATCTTCGCAAATTTGATTACGTGACCCATAAGCAAGAATCAAGAACAATCGCATATAATCTTCCTTTTTCTTTTTGTTCTTTGTCAAGTTATTATCCAAGAAGGGGAAGAAGAACTAGCGGCGATCAGCTCAATCTCGATTGAAGAAGGTACGTTCGTTCAGATTACGCCCTCAGGTTGTGGTTTATATTTGCGAATTGTTCGTTTTTGTAAATATTTTGGGAGAGATCAGCTAAAATTACGTGGTCTTAAGATTAATTTGTATATTATTTAGGCTCTCTAATATTTAATTTTTGTTTAAAGAGCAAATTTTGTTTTATTTCAAAGTTGTTTAGAGTACTTGCTTTTTGTATCGAAAGTCGAGTTGTCGGCGTCTTTGTGTTCTTAACTTCTAATTTGTTAAGAATTTGGTTTTGCTTAGGATTTGCTTTTATAGAACTGGTCTTCTTAACCTACAGATTCTGCTTGTAAATTCATTTAACCACCCATAAATTCTGTTGTGATTTGGTCTTAATTTCGATTTGTATGTTGTAATCTTAGTATCTGGATTCACTGTTTGATTTTTGTATGAGAAACATATATTGTTTTAGTCCAAAGTGGTTTAAGGAAAGCTTGCTTTTTGTATCTGAATTTGATGATTTTTGTACTTAAGTTTTAATTTGTTCAAATTTGGTTTTTGGGGATTTGCTTTTACGGAACTGTTTTTCTGAACATATACATTCAGTTCTTACTTTTATTTGACAACATGTAGATTCTGTCGAGATTTGCTTCGGAGAATTTCCTTTAGATGCATACTATTATGTGCTTTCGTGTACTGTATCACAACTTATGTCTGTTATGTTTTTTTATGCAGGCCATCATAGGGGAGTATAGAGACAATTTCACTTGCAAAATTCAAAAACCAAAAAGTGAAAAACAAGTCTTGTTAACCAATTGAAGTTTAAGTTTCACTTTAAACACACCAAAAAGTCAAAATGACGATTGAAAGTGTTGCACCACTTAAGAGCAAACATAGTCGCAAGAACAAAGAGATTGCAGATGAGAAGACTCCCTTGTTACCTGTAAAGCATGAGGAAGAAACCTCATTTAGCGAGTTTAATGGCGCCTCTTTTTCTGGAGCAGTATTCAACCTTGCAACAACCATTGTCGGCGCTGGAATCATGTCTTTGCCAAATGCTATGAGAATTTTAGGATTAATTCCAGGAATTGTGATGATTATAGTCGTTGGATTTCTCACTGAAACTTCTATTGATATGATGATAAGATTCACTCGGGCCGGCAAGACGGTTTCATATGGAGGACTTATGGGCGATGCTTTTGGAACGATCGGCAGGATGCTGATCCAAATATGTGTAGTTGTAAATAATATCGGAGTCATGGTTGTCTACATGATCATTATAGGTAAAATACTTCGAGGCTGAGGCACCTTTCTTCTTGAATTGATTTTGTTAAGTACTGATATGTGATTTACATGCAAATTTTAATGTAGACGACAGACCCATTGTTAGAGGCTAAAGCATACCCACTACAATTCTAATATTGGTTTAGTAATCATGATATGCTCAATTTGTAATTTTGTACAGTATGCGCCATAAATGTCACAGTGAAACAAACATCCTGTTACCATTAACAACATTTATCAAATTGGATTAGTCTAGTATGTTTCTCATTATTCGTTAACAGGAGGCTAACTAGCTTTTTTTTTGTTTTTTTTTTTTTTTGACACGAGGTAATGATAGTTTCTATCTTTTACAGATTGTAATTTGCTATGAGCAAGTCCGTCGAACTCGTGATAGTTTCTATCTTTTTAAGTGAGTTGCCCACATGATAATGCAATATATTCTTCATTTTGTTATACGATTTAGTGGATACTCTTTACCTGATTCATTCTTTTAAAAGGGCAACATATTCTGTCGTTTCTTCCTTCTAATTTCAACTTGCAAACAGTTTGGAATATTCATCAGTGATAATACAAGATAATCCCTCTACCTTGTTCTTATGTTTTGTGTTTTTCTAACAATAATTTTGAAGCAACTTCTGCGAGATAGCATCCAAGTTCTTGCTACCCAATTTTTTTTTTTTTTTTCTAGATGATGTTTGTTCAATCTATCAGTCTCTGATATTTTCGTGTTTGATAATTCATAACTCGATATGCTGTTCTGGTTATTTAACATATGATGTGCCGGACTTGTTGAATATCAGTACTTGAATACATATGTAATAACTAAATTCCATTGTTTCTAGGTGATGTGCTGTCTGGAACATCTTCTAGTGGTGTTCACCACTACGGTGTCCTGGAGGGTTGGTTTGGAGAGCATTGGTGGAATGGTCGAGCTGCTGTTCTACTAACTACGACTATTGTTGTATTTACTCCGTTGGTTTGCTTCAAGCGTGTAGGTAAGGTCTTTTTTTTTTTTTTTTAATAATAATCTTCCTTCATATTATTGTTAGTTTCTTTCAAATTATGAAAAGTAAGTTGGGCAATTTTTAAGATACTTCTATTTAATGATTTCGACTTCTTTTTGGCCTTTCAGATTCTTTGAGGTACACATCTGCCTTATCAGTTGCACTAGCCGTTGTTTTTGTTGCAATTACAGCTGGAATAACTATAATCAAGTTAATAGACGGAAGCATAGCAATGCCGAGATTATTTCCCAAATTGACTGATCTGGCATCTGTATGGAACCTTTTCACTGTTGTTCCTGTTCTTGTCACGGCATATATTTGCCACTATAACGGTATGTATTATGAAATAGATTCAGTCTTCCTTTTCGCATCATTTGTATCATTGTATATTACTATAGGATAGGAATCTCAGTTCAAGATTTCCTATTTTTCTCATTTTGCTTTAGAGCTGTCACAACATTGACGTACCACTTCTGAATATCAGATAACTAATTTTTTTTTTTTTTAATTAATTTTTTAAACAAAATAGATGAATTACTTAATTTGAACTGAGACTGTATGAAACAATATAGTTTTATTTCTACTAGGAGCTCTAAAGATTTCCAGTTTAGAGGTGTAGATTTTCTTCACTCTTAACGATCGTATTTGTTTGTTTGGAGTATTTAACAATGCCATGACTGTTATTTTCGGCAGTTCATCCTATCAACAACGAGCTCGAAGATTCCTCACAGATGCAACCTATCGTGCGGACAGCACTAGCACTTTGTTCAGTAGTCTATGTAGCCACAAGTTTATTCGGTTTTCTCCTATTTGGAGAATCAACACTCGATGACGTGCTTTCTAATTTCGACGCTGATCTCGGGATCCCTTATAGTTCTGTTTTCAATGATGTGGTTAGAATAAGTTACGCTCTTCATCTGATGCTCGTGTTTCCCATCGTGTTCTTCGCCCTCCGTCTCAATTTCGACGGGCTCTGTTTCCCTTCATCAAGGCCATTATCTCAGGACAACAAGCGGTTTGCATTCAACACGGCGGTGCTTCTATCTTCCATATTCTTGGCCGCTAATTTTATTCCGAGTATCTGGGATGCCTTCGAATTCACAGGTGCTACAGCTGCTGTTTGCATCGGTTTCATCTTCCCAGCTGCGATTACGCTTAGGTGAGTGATATTGACGATGATAATGATACTTAGGTGATTCTCATGTTAGTATCTTTTTTTATTGTTCATGAAATGAAATATAGGTTATAAGATCATTTTCATGGTTTTTATAAAGGAAAAAACTAGTCACCCCCAATAAACCACACATTAAACCATACACAATTAATCTTCACCACACATTCGTCTCGTGATTTGCACACTTATCTCGCGATCTGCACAAACTATCAAAATTACAGCTATACCCATTGTGATATGTGGGCCTGATATTGCCACGTACGCTATGTGATTTATTGTGTGATTTCTTGGTTGAGCATAGCAAAACCATTTTATAAATTATCATGCCATAACGAATACTATCCTACTGATGTCGTATGGATTTGTTTGTGTTCATGCTGCAACTACTCATGTTCTATGTTGTTAAATTTTCATTCCAAGTTTCCAAAGTAGATTGCTAGATAATTTTCTTCGTCTTTCGTAAAGAATTTCATTCAAAGAATCAAAAAGTGAACAATATGATGTTTCAAGGTGAACTGTTCGACTTTTTGGGAAAAAAAAGGGAATTCTTGGAGAAATTTTAGTGCTCTACTCATTTATAAATTTAGAAGCTGTAGGATTATTCATTTTTCCGGCATCACTTTTTTTCTTTTGTGTCTGTTGCTAGACATATAATCTTGAACTACATCAACATATTTCCTGCTTCTTTTTTTACATAAATCTTCATATTTGAATGATCATCTTATTCTTGCAGGGATCGTCATGGTATAGCAACGAAGAAGGACGTGATCTTAGCGGTTATAATGATCGTTCTTGCAGTTCTTTCGAATGCGATAGCTATATACAGTAATGCGTATTCTCTCTTCCATAGAGGCAAGGTATCAAGCCCTACAAGCGACCTGTGAACATCGCAAACATCATTTCGGACAATAAACGATATTTATTTTGATCATTTTTGCGCTGATTTATATCTAGATCGACGTGTTTATGTATAGTCTGTGATTTTTAATAAAGTCTACTTGAGCTTATCAATTCTAGGTTGAGCTCCCATGTTGTAAACATTACATGTGTTGTACGTTTTAGTCATATTAAATTAAATAGCTACCATGGTTTGTTGGTTTTCTGTGATTTTCTTTTTTCTTTTTTTTTTTTTTTTTTTTTTTTCAAGAAATTGGGCCTGAAATAGCATACCCATGTAGTCATCTTTTCACACTTGAATGGGCCTTGCAGCCACATGTAATAAGTAATATTTATGTCATAATTATATTTAAATGATATTAATTTGAGCAGCTTATCACAAGACTGCCAAATTTTTGTTAAAAAAAAAAAATCAGAGTACTGCAGTAATACTTAAAATTAGAGTAAAAATATAAATTTTCCCTTAATTAGCTCTAAATATCCTTAACCAGCTCAGCAAACAAGTGAAATTTCCAGATCAGCTGTAGCCTTCATCCAGAAAATCTTTCTGCTACGTGTCATAAGAATCTAATCTCCAAGCACGCATGCAACGTCTTGTGTTTCTTCAACTTTCTAGATAGAAACTTTAAAGGCATGGATTCATCTATCCTGCTAGTTCTTCTTCTTCATTCTGATCAGCAAGAGCTGCGACAATAAGAAGATGGATTGGATCAACAGGTTTTTGAATGTGGTGGCGCCGCCGATAGGGTTTGCCACTCTGTTGTTTCTTATCCCTCCTCTGTACCTCTACAAATTCATCCGTGGCTTATTTACTTCACTGTTTCCTGAGAATCTGAAGAACAAGGTCGTCGTCATCACCGGCGCCGCCTCCGGTATCGGAGAGGTCATTTACTCAACTTATTTTCAATTAATTCTACGCTTGGTCGCATGATTTCATCTCATGATTTTCTTAAATTTTCTTTAGCACTTGGCTTACCAATATGCAAGGAAAGGGGCCTTCTTGGTGTTGGTGGCAAGAAGAGAGAGGGCCCTACAAGAGGTCGCAGACCGGGCGCGGGATCTAGGCGCTCCCGACGTGCTCATCCAGGCTGCAGATGTCGCAAAACCTTCTGATTGCCACCGGTTCATCGATGCCACCATAAACCGTTTCGGCCGCATCGATCATCTAGTCAATAACGCCGGCGTAGCTAACGTCTGCTTGTTTGAGGATATCACTGATGCTACCGATTTTAAGCAAATCATGGTAATTCCTCTGTCTCTCAGTCTGAATTTTTTTCAAGAATTTGTTATTTTTTATTTCAAAATCGTTGTGCGATCTCAAATCTTCTTAAAAGAAGCATGCAGAAAGACATTATACAGTATATTTCTCAAAAAAAAAAAAAAAAAAAAAAGAAAAATTATGCATTCTGAAATTTTTATGCATGGTTTGAGTAGGATGTGAACTTCTGGGGCTTCGTCTACGCGACGCAATATGCGATCCCTTACCTGAAGAGAAGCAAAGGAAGGATCGTCGTGAACGCTTCCGGAGGAGCTGTGTATACTGCTCTGCCTCGGATGAGCTTCTACAATGTACGCATACGCTGATCCAGTTAATCTGAAATCTTTACATCATGTTACTACTCGGTGATGATCAAAGATGTCGATTAATATGGATTCTTTTCTGATCAGGCGAGCAAGGCGGCTGTGTTCAACTTCTTCGAGACTTTGAGGATTGAGCTGGCTCCGGATGTTCGAATCACTACCGTCTTTCCCGCCTGGATTGAATCCGAGCTATCAAAGGGAAAGTTTATAACTGAACAAGGGAAGATGGAGGTCGATCAAGAGGCCAGGGATGTAAGAATCCTTCTTCCACACTCCCTTTTTTAATTATCGTTATATTATTGTACATAATTTTCGTATAACAAACATGAGACGCCAAGAAGCCTTCACATATCATGTTTGACTTTTTCGTACCGTAAATTGTACATAAATATACTAGGCTGATGGAGATGTGCACTTTTGCCCTCTCGCGTGCGACCGAGACACTCCAACTGAGTGTAGTGATGTCCGGATAGGGGTGTTCAAAATCTGGTGGATTCGGATCTGGTCAAATCCGGACCCGACTCCACCCTCTCCGGGTCTGGGTGCTAGACTCGACCCGAGCTAGTTTGGGTCCGATCGGGTCGGATCTAATTGAGTCTTGTCGGGTCTAATTTTTTTTAAAAAAATTATTTTTATTTTATATTATATGATAATATATTAATATATAAGGAATATATTTTTTTTTATTATTAAATCTATTACACTAAGATCTCTTATATAAATTTGACGTCTTTCTACACTTAATCAATATATAATATTGGATAATTTCTAATATTTAGTGGACTTGTATTCTATTTCACTTATGGATTAAGTGGCCTAAGTCCACTAAGTGTAAGAACTATGAAATTATTCCATATCAAGTATGGATTAAATTTGGTGGAGTTTTTAGTCTATATAAGAGTCTTTCATATAATAATTTTTATCATCACAAAATATACATATATATTTTATACATATAAATAAATATAATACATACATATATAATATGTATGTGAACTGGTTGAAGGTTCAACTATATATATATATATATATATATATATATATATATATATATATATATATATATATATATGGTGGTCGGGTCGGGTCTCGACGACTTGGACCCAGACCCGACCCAACCCATGGATCCGATAGATCCGACCCAAATTCTTCGGACCGGGTCAGGTCCGTACGGGTCTCCGGGTCGGATATTTTTTTGAACACTCCTATGTTTGGATCAGCCTGCACCATTCGGCGGTCTGGGCCGGCCAGCAATACTGGTACCGGCTCGGCTCATGACCCGTAGAGGAAGGTAAATGGTGCAGACTGGCTCGGCCTGCGGAAAAAAAGAAAAAAGAGAATGCACTAGAATAATTACGGAGCGGGCAGAATTTCTCGGCTCGGATTGCTGCTACAATGCGGGTCGCAGCCCGGCCAGCATTGTTGCCGTGCTGGTTAGGCTTTGGCATGCAGTACCGTTGCCGCATGGGCAAGGCTCTGCCACCGTTCGATCAGGTGGGGGTCTTATGCGAGTAAAATTCTAGCTCCGAATTCGGGCCCTGTATGGCGTTACTATTTTTTGCCGGAGGTCATGTCGGAAGACTTAACGGTGGGAATGAACAGATTCAAATATGTGGAATCCCGGTGGTGTACGCGGAGGACTGCGCAAAGTCCATCGTCAGAGCTTCGTGCAGGGGAGATCGATACGTGACGGTGCCTTCCTGGTTCAGCGTGGCCAAGCTCTGGAGAGCTCTCGCTCCCGAGCTCCTGGACATGATCTTCAGGCTGGTTGCGTTTCCCAAGCCGGGATCGAAGAAACCTCCGGTCAAGGTCATGTTAGATGCTACCGGCGGCAAAGAGATCTTGTATCCTCCATCCCTCAAATCGCCGGAGATCAAAGATGCCTGATCAGTGCTCTGTTCTACAAACCTTCTGTATACTCTGTATATGTAGCAAGACTAGTTAAAATTAGAAAATAAATATGGAGATAAATAAAAAACTCTCTATTATTATGTTTAAAGTCAATATATTCTGAGTTATTGTTATTATTATTATTATTATTATATAATTATGATATAGAATGGTGACTTTTTTTTCAAAATGTCTTATCGTTTGCATGTGGTTGGTATGTGTTCGTGTTTGTTATTTTGTTAGTTTGCAAGCATCTTCATTGACTGCCACCATTTCTCACCCATCCTTCCGTTGGTGCATTTCCTTTTAGTTCTTTCTTTCCTTCATTTTTTTTTTCTTGAAGTTTTTATTTGGATTTAACAAAAAACTATCCCTTTTTTATTATTTATTTATTTTTTTAAGAAAGTTATTGCGAAATTTTGCAAGTGTGGGCGGCCAATTACACTATTGTTAGCCAACCAAGACGGTTTTTTCACAAATTAATCAGAGGGGTTTTATTACACTTACAAAAATAAACTTGTCTTTAGAAAGTCCAAAACCCATATATATATATATATATATATATCGTGATTTAGAAGTTGGCTCATCTAGAGACAAACGTCATTATAAATTTGTTAGGCTGGCATATCAAGATATTTCCGATCATTTTGAAGAAATAACAAACTAGCATATCAAGATTTTTCCGAGATGAATGCGACATAAAATTCACAATCCAAAATAGTCCGAACAATAGCACGAAAATGATATTGATGTAATATTATGGTCTTCTAGCATTTTGAATTTAAACTATCAATTTCATACCCATATGAAGAAAAAAGGAGGGGATGTGGTATACTATTAATGTCATTCTCATGAGTTTAATATTACATACTATTTTATTCAGGTGTTATAAGTTATATATATACCATATTGTATTAAAAATAAAAATAAAATATGTGAGGTGCTAAATATTGGTACATATAAGTGCCAGCCTGCAAGAGTGATCTTTAATAAATCAATAAAAAAAATGTTTCTATGTAATTTATTTATATATTTACATTTATAGTCCTCATTCCATGTGGTAGATGGTTAATTAAAATATTTTAGCTGTTTTTAAATAGAATTATGGGAATAAAGTAATTAAGCACCACTTCTTCATGTAACACACAAAGTTAAAATTTCTTTGTTTTATAATGTTGATTTCTTGTAGATTTCAATTTATCTTTATCTCAATGAAAGTGAGCCAAAAGTGGACATTTTCATCATGTTTTGCCATTTATGAGTATTTTTAATCCGAAAATTAGGTAAATATGTAACATGTTTATCAAGGTATATCATAATTAAAATTTACCAAACTTTTAAGCTTATTTTGTTTAATTCTAAAGATTTTAAACTTTAAAATCTTACCCTTAAATTCACATAAAAACTGGGGCAAAGTCCAATACCGCAGTGGTCGAAAGACGCCGCATTTGGCTGCTCGGTCAAAAGTACCTAGCACCGTCGTTACCATTTCGCAAGAAAATTCATGCAAAGGATACATCAAATATTTAATAAATTAGACTTTTAGAAAGCAATTGATTATTTGTTTTTCCAAAAATAAGAGTGAAAATGAGTTAACATGGATAAGTCAAATGATCTCAATCACATATCCTCACTTCACTTCTCCATCTAATGTATGGGCAGGAGCATGGATGACAGATATTATTATCAAAGTAAGCCCAATTTTATGCCAGGTGTCACCAATGAGAGGCTGCCACCTGTATTTATGAGTCCCTTGCAAGCAATGGTGTCTGCAATAATGTTGTGGTGTGGGGAGAAAAAAGTGAGAGAAATAATGTTAGGAGTTGTGGGGAATCAAATCCATGGATTGTGGGAGGGATTTAATTTTAGGGGCTTTACCGAATCAGTCCCTCCGTTTTTTAAATTTGCGCAAATCAGCACCCGAAAATACGTTTTCGGGGTTGATTTGCTTTTTTTTTTGCAAATCAGCCCCCTAAAACGCGTTTCGGGGGCTGATTTGCGCACTCCCGAAATAGGGGGGCTGATACGCTATTATCCCTTAATTTTAACATGAGAAAAAGTCAGGACAGAAGACCCCACATGCTAATTGGACCACTCCATTAAATCTAACAAAAAAGGAAAAAAAAATATATATGTATTTAAAAAAAAAAAAAGATTCAAGTGGTATAAATATAATTAAATTGTAGAAGTTGAAAATGAAAATGACAGTAGAATCCTCAATTCTTTCTACTTTTGCTGTGCTTATTTGCATGGTGTTGGATCCAAGGGATTGATCCGATAGATATTGTTTTGATTCATCGATCTTCTGCACTTGCGCACCGTGGTGAAACAACAACATCACAGTAATAGGTCCACTGAAGCAGGGTCTAGGAACCGAAAAGACTTTTTGTCAGCCTGAAGAGAGTAAAATCAAAACGTTTGCATACATGAACAATAATTTGCGGACCACAAAATCAACACTAACACGAATCGTGCACATTCTATTTTTATTGATATCAATATGTTATGTGACTTATGTCTATGTAAAATTGTTATCGATATGTGATATTATTTATTTTTTAATGCGAAGTGGCACATTCCCTTTTTTATCATGCAATATAGAATTGTAAAAATTAATTTTTTATTAAAGAATCACAAAAAGTATTTAAGATAAACACATCAACTTTTTTACTTTTATTTATAATATATTTTTTGAAAGCAAAATAGTAAATATAAGTATTCCATTTATAAAATGAAATAATTCAAAAAATATTATACTGTATAAATAATAATATTTAAGTTAATTTTACATTAGTTTGATGTAATTTTGCTCTTGAAATATTTTCGACAAAATTTACATTTTTAACTAGTATTTGTTTGAGCAGCATGCTTCCAAACTAAAATTTTAACTTTTTACTGCCTACAGTAAAAGTGAAGTCTTTTTCATTCTACCTACCCACTCATTCATTGAAGTTTTCACCACTCACACATTCCTTCAACTTCATAGCAGCCTCTCTCTCTCTCTCTCTCTCTCTCTCCAGCCATTCTCTTCTCAACCCGACCGAGACCCCTCTCTCTCCCTCTCTCTCTCTCTCTCTCCAAGGTCCCAAAGATTTAATCTTTTTGAATTTTGGAACTAAAGATCCAATTTTTGTTAATTCCAGCAACAAAAGGCCCAAATTTTATTCCCAAATTGTGATCTTTTCTCTCTGTTAATGGATCCCAAGAGCTCTACAAACCTTCCCCACAACAACAACAAGAACAACGACAAAAACAACAACAAAGCTGATCTTCCTCCAAGCCTCACCATGGATCCTCCTCCTAGTCACACACCCGGCCATCCTTCCTCTTCTTCTAGTGCTATTACGACTACTGCTGCTGCTTCTGCTGGTGACGGCGGCGGCGAGAAGAAGCAGCTGGGACCTCGCCGGAGCTCAAACAAAGATAGACACACCAAAGTCGACGGGCGAGGTCGCCGGATTCGCATGCCGGCGTTGTGCGCCGCCAGAATATTCCAACTAACCCGCGAGCTAGGCCACAAATCCGACGGCGAAACCATCCAGTGGCTTCTACAGCAGGCTGAGCCGGCGATCATCAACGCCACCGGCTCCGGCACCATCCCCGCCTCAGCCCTCGCCGCCGCCGCCGCCACGTCGTCGTCATCGAAGCACCTGTCCCACCACCATGGCATATGGCCTGTAGGGCCCACCGGGGGTAATTTGGGAATTATTGGGGATGCACCGCCTCCTGTCGGGGCTGGTTTGGGGAATTTGATGCCGCCGAGGATCGGATTTCACCACGGCGGGTTCGAGACTAATTTGGGAACTCTGAGTTTCGGGTCGATGCTTAGCGGGCATCACCCTTTACCCGGATTGGAGCTCGGTTTATCTCAAGATGGTCAATTGGGTGTAATCAATCCACAAGCAATTAGCCAATTTTATCAGCAGATCAATCAAGGTAGAGGTTTTGGTGGTGTTGGTGTGCAGTTGCAGCATAATTCTAATAATCAGCAGCAACATCAACATACCCAGCAATCACAGCAGCAACAATCTCCCTCCGGAAAAGATGATTCCCAAGGATCAAGATAATAAATTTATATGATTAATTACTGGAAATATTCGAAATTGGTCGGTTGCTTGTCACAGAGATTAATCAGATCAGATGGTGCTGCAATTGCCGAATTGACCGGATATATTGGTTGGTTTCTATGTCTTATGTTTTAATGGAATTTTTGAGGTTTAGTATGATTATTCGGATGGTTGCGCGATACGTGATACCTATGTATTCGGATATTAAACTTGGTCTGCAGATGTAGGTACAATTTACTTCTCGTCGATCGTGAGATTTCCGGTCTCTTGCAGATTTAACAGCAAACTCTTTCGAATATCTTAATTGCAGGTGTTAGTTCAAGGAAGTAGAATAGCTCGGAGACGGAACTGAATTCTAACCTATTTCAAGGTTAGAAATCATTAGCAATGCGATTGGTTTGTTTCGTGTATGAAAAATCTTGACTTTGTAAATTCGGAGATGCCTGTAAAATGTGCTTGTTGATGAGTTGTTGTTAAGGCTTCCTGTACAAAAGAGTTTTAAGTTGCATCGATGGTTAATAACTTTATATAAATTTTCATATTTGGTTTGTCTTTCGCCATCATCTTTATATCTCCTGCAATTTTTATATTTGTTATTCAGCAATGCGCATCGTAGAAGTTAAAGATATCAACTTTTTTAAGAAGAATATTTTTTTTCTTTTTCTTTTTCTTTTTTTTGGCTTTTGGGAAGATTTAACAAGAATCTTTCTGATATATGGAGGAAGCACTTCAGTTTGCAGTAAAAGTTGAACTGCTGATCGCCATGGAGGAGCTCTCTAAACTTGGAGAAAGATGAAGCGTTTTCGCGATGAAACCGATGTAATCGCAACTCCTGATTTCTTGTTTATGTAGAGTACTGCATTCTCTTTGAAATTCAACCATTTATCTTCACAGTTCTGCAGCAAATTCTATCAAAGGCTGAGTAGGCCAATCTGTTTGTCTTCAAAATCTTGCATTACTTGGGTTTGATCAGATCTTGTTCTTGAGTTTGATTCTGAGTTTCAAAGTATGTAAAGATCATGAAATTGAGGATAAATTCAATTCATAATCCCCCTGTGTAAGCTCCAAGTGAATGAATATAAGAAGCATTCTTTAGAATATTTTAAAAAACCTTTTTGATACAAAAAGAACATAATATAATATTTTAGATGAATGAAGAAAAGTTGCATGAACAATTCTCTAAAGAATGAACAATGCTACATCTAAATTCAGCTCTAAATTAATCCTACTATACATTAAACAAACAGCAAGGAAAATTGGAACCTTATATTCGACCTTTTTTTTTTTAAAGATTTTCAGTTAGATCTGTAAAATATATCTTAAACGGAGGCGTGTGGCACCGAAAATCACCGCGGCATTTAAAAGAGAGATTACAAATACAAATTCAAAATTATGGCCAAATCTACGGTACAAAATATATGATATGACTTAGTTCCTCACATGCCACTTTATGTGTAATTATTAGAGATAAAATTAGAGGTGCAAAGCATTTTTCAATCGTTCGATCTCAGTCCTGGTGTCGCCGGCCTCCTATAGCATCCAGAATAGCTTTGGATGTTATAGCCCGTGGCGGAGGCGGTCGCGGGTGCTTCAGGCAATCGATGAGCCTAGTAAAAAAATTGGCGACCGGACGACACCAAAGCAAAACAAGCCCGATCTGTCCCACGATGCCTCCTGTAGCCGCCACTATCGCGAGAGGCTCCATCGCCCGGCGGAGATCAAAGAAATTTATGAATTCTCTGAGATTGTTGAGCAGATGAAGAGGAAACTGGGATTCCTTATGATAAAAAAGAGATGGAAAGACAATGTTATATATATAAAAGCTTATACAGATGGCTGCAGTTTAAAATTAGGGTTTTTGGTTGTAACTATGTAACCTCCAAGTCCCCTAATAATGATAAAAAGCAGTTTCTAAACTAAATTTAAAAAAATAGTAAATGGTTGAATTTTCAATTTTTACTGCAACTGTTTCTCTTTTTAAATATAGTAAATCAAACTGAATACAGCATGTAACACATATTCAGAGTCTCCTTGTACACATAATTTTTTGACGCCAAAAACGACATTTTCAGGTACAAAAAGTACACACAAGCAGACATCATAATCATTCGATATCATTTATTAGAAACTCGTCGAACTTAAAAATGATCCCGAGTGCTCAAATCTATATCTAGCAGTTGAACGCTAAGCGCAGCAAAATTGAGGACAGGAGGAGAATTCTTGGGAGATTTTAGTTCAGGAGCAATGCTAGATGCCTCTAAATTTATATCTAAAGAAATCTCTAGCTACATTAGAGCCGTCCAAACCTGTGTCTCAAATACTTTTTGAACACTTTTAGAGATTTCTTTGGAGATAATATTCAGAGGTATACAAAGCTTGTCTTAGTTTAGGCCGTAGGAAGTTCGCCACAGTCGCTGATGACCACATTCTTGCGTGGGCGGTCCCCGCGGTCGGTCTCCTGTGACTCGATCAGCTTGACAACGTCCATTCCTTCCAACACCTGCCCAAATACCACATGCCTCTGGTCCAACCATGGTGTCTGTACGGGGCACGAACATAAAACAACACGAAAACAAGATCACATCGTCAGTTCATTTGCAGAGATGCTGTGCTTGCGTTCAAGTAGTAGCTGATGCTAGAGCTCCCAAAATTTGTACCAAATTTCACCCACAAAGCCAAACATCGACTTCACTCTTTAGCAGCAGAGCGTTCTGCTCAGACAAAGTTTTGGGAGGAACTTTGGGGGCTCTAGTGTTGTTTGTAGGTGCTAACAAATGATAAATGCAGCAGGGTGTGTGCCCTGTCTGAGACGCAACAGGAACTTTGGCAGGACATTCAACATCAGTATTACAGCTTGTGTCGGAATTAGTCACTAAAATCTAAGCCCAGTTGATCCAGATGTCCTAATTTGAAAGTGATTTCAAATTTAGGTCTGGCGAGATATATGTAATGCTTTAAACTTTTGTACCAAGACATCCGAACCAATTGCAGGACATGTTCATGGGGAGTGTGATTATTAAGGAACATGAACTTTTATTGTATTAAAAAAAAAAAAAAGCTTTCCATTTAGCTGCTCCATATGGAAACGATATTTAATTAGAATATATGGTTCCAGAAATTATCAAGTTGTATTGAGGATGCATAAAATAACAAAGTATCAAGTCGAGCATTTCAAGCATATAGATTTTACAAGCACATGATCATGGTCATTGCTCGAAGCTGAGAGTCAGTTAGCTTGGAAACATGGCGTAGGGCTTTGCAGGGACTCAACTTTTGGAAACAGGAACGTAAACAGATTTCATGTCAAGTTCATTAGGCCTACATGCCTATGTAAATAGGATAATAATGTTAAAAAAAAAATCCCACTTTTCAAAACTCGTACAAATCAACCCTACTTTTTCAACTTTTTTTTAAAAAAAAAAAAAATCCTGGCTGGATACTCCAAGATGTTCTTGACGCCTAGTTTAGTATTGCAAACGGCTATTGTACTGCTGCCAACTTGTATTGTAGTGTTTTAGCTGAAATATTCCGGACGAACTAATAAAATGTTCAGGCGAGCTAAACAAGCGTTCCGAGCGAGCAAAAAAAGTATTTTCGAAAGCTAACTCTGTCATTCAAGGGGTTGATTACTTCTAGTTTTGCAAAGCAGGGCTTTTTTTGACAAAGCCCCACGTAAATATTGACATGCCTATTCACATACAATGATTTAAGAATCTCTTTGGCCATGACGCGACATGGAGAACGCCTATGTCACATGATGGGACTTAAACTAGATCAAATAACCGGGTATAATGTAAGTCATCAATAGAGTGGATTACCTTGACGGTGCAAATGAAGAACTGGCTCCCATTTGTGTTTGGCCCCGCATTAGCCATGCTAACAACACCTGGTCCAACGTGCGACACTGCCAAAAATCAAAATGTTTCAGTATTGCACCCTCCAGTTAAGTTCTTAGAAGTCGTACAAGATCATAAGCTTACACTTAAAGTTCTCATCTTTAAAGGTACGACCATATATACTTTTACCTCCAGTTCCCTGCCATCAAGACAACATTTTAAGCCATGAATATCAAGATTAACATAACTGATTATCGTCTCTTCCCCTGTAATGGTAAATTTTGATACCACCTTAAATTGAAAGAATGGTGAATAACTATCTGTAAAAATTTCCCTAGGAAGAATGCCACATCAGAGTCATTCCCCTCGTGACTCGCACACACAGCTCTACCATGACTGCAGTAGCATATAACTCAGATGTACGAATCCCCGCCAAGCAGGTGCTTGAGATTTACACATCGTTATTAACTGTTTCGTTATTCGCCTAGGAAATTTAATAAAATATGTCCTATTAAACTCTTCATCTACATCCATAAGAATGGTATCCACTTCTCTCTAACTTCAGAAAATAAAAGTATGGACTTCCGCTCCCACTTACCCACTGTATAAACCAGCACAGCACACCTTCAATCAAGCAGCCTCATCTTTATCTACCGAAGTCAATATACTCCATCTTGTTATTATCAGATCAAGTCCAAATAGATCTATGGAGTTTACTAAACCACACAAGTCTTAGAACTCAACTTTCACCAAATGTAGTCCCCAAAAATTACACTTTTCAAAACTCGTACAAATCAACCGTGGCTTATCAACTTTTGCCCTCTAGCTTTTATTTTTCGATATATTGTTGTCCCACCATATCCTTTGATTACATGGAACATGGTTTCAACATCCGTTACGCTGATACTTTATCAACTAAAAACAAACCTTATGCAAAACAATAACCAAGTACTGTATAAATTTAAATATGAGAAAAACAAACAGAGTACCCACATTGCCCTTATCAAAATCTCCACCCTGAATCATAAACTCTTTGATGACACGATGAAATGCAGATCCCTTGTACCCAAAGCCCTTCTCACCTGAAGAAGTGCATAATGAACATTACTCGACATTGTTGTAACCAAACTTGAAGTATGAAGTATTTCTAATATCACGTAAAGCGAAACATGCCTGTACAAAGAGCACGGAAGTTCTCTGCTGTCTGAGGGACATCATCCCCATAAAGACCAATCACAATTCTTCCGACAAAGCTTCCTACTGGGTTTCCAATGCTTATATCAAAGTATACCTTCTGAGTAACCTTGGACTGCAATTCAGCTTCCTGAAATCTCATTTAAATCAGAGTCTAGTACAAGAATAAAAACTGATAGCTTAATCGAGAGCTTAAAGCAGACAATAGGTGAAGTAGTCAGGTTCTAATGAGAAAAAACAAATACCTTCAACGTAATATTGGATCGTTATTTCACATCATCTGGAACTACGGTTTACAGAATTCAGGTTCCTAAAGTTACATTGGAATCACAGTCTAGTACGAAGGCATAAAACTGACAGCTTAATCAAAAGATCTGAGAATCAGCGTTAAAAAAAAAAAAGAACAATATATTCAACAAATTATCACATCATCTTGCATGCTCGTCTTCTTTTAAAGAATGTTGGGCCGTCATCTTACACTATTAACAATTACTAGCAGAGAATGAAGTAGATAAGTTACTAAATAATCTAAAGTAGAGAAGATCGGGGAGACCGTTGCTGCGGCATGAGGCGGAGTGAAATGGAAGGCTCTTCTCGAGGAAGGCGACGGCGGAGAAAGACGGAACGAGCTGGAGGAGATTGCGGCGGGTGAGTTCTCCGACGGTCTCCGGAGGCGGAGTACGCCGCCAGACGCCGCCGACGAGTGGCTTATGAGCTGGCGGTGGGTCCCTGAGGCCGCTACGATGCTCTGCACATAGTTTGCAGAAAAATGTAAGTCCAAGGGCGAGAATTGGAGAGAGAGAGAGAGAGGGAGGAGCTTACGAGGGATGTGAAGCAGGAGGACGCCGCCATTAATGGGATTAGAGACCTCGGAGGAGCGGAGGATTCGAAAATGGCAGCGCCAGGAGACAATAATAGTAGATAAACGGATATCGAGCGGATGAAAATGTGGTGATTTGTGATTAATATAGTTAGAGGTGTCCATTAATATACGTTCAAATTTTCTAGAGAAGTCCTCGCGTTTTCTAAAAATAATGCTCTCGTCCAACATGTTAGCCAGATCTAGCGAATAAAACTATTTTGTGCTCGAATATTTAATTAAAAAAATCCTCACAAATTTATCCATTACGATATAAAAAATATATTTCAAATTCGGTCAGTTTTATCTGGCGCGATAGTATTCTTATAAATCACACTTTCCGCGACCTTAACTAAGAATTTTTCTTTATTCATTTAATTTAATACATAAACTTCCCTTTTGAATTGAACGGATGTATATAAATATTGAAATATAGTCCAAGATTGTCATTAAAAAAAAAAAAGAAAAAAAAAAACCTGAATTTTACTTCAAAGTATTTTCCAAAATATGTTTTCTTTCAAAATTGACAATTCGATTTTAGTTTCATAAATTAATATAAATATTCGGAAAGTTGAGTGCATGAGCGCACATTCAAACAAAGTGACCAATAACACATCTTTTTTCTATTGCAAAAAAAAAAAAAAAGAAAAAAAGAAAAAAGAAGCAAGATGAACAAACAAACAAGAAGTCACCACCTTCATCTAGTTCATGTCAAACAGGAGAGGTTCAATATGTATCTACTATGGCTAGAAATTTAACAAATATCGTCTTTAACAAGCTGGTAACACGATTCGCGGCCATAAATGTCTCTTTCTTTTCTTCTAGCATTGAACACGAATAATTTGAACCGGTTCACGGGTACATATCGATATAGGTCATCTAGAATTCAAATCAAGCTCCCCTCCATCTCCATCCTCTTGCTCGTTCTCGTCGTTGAGAAAATCTTCTTCGGGGTCGTCATCTCTCTCGGCATCATCGTCGTCGTTAGTATTGCTATTCCAACCATGAACCATTTCATGGCTATGGTTTTCATCCTGGCCATGATGGTTCTCATCTTCATCATTCGCACGAGCCCTGATTGGTGCTGGCCTGGAAATCAATTCAGCTCGGGCCTGTGCTGCTTCGAATGCCCGAGCTTGCTCCGCTTGAGCGATCGCCATCCTCATCTTTTCCTTGGATTCAATCTCGGCTTTCAGCTCGAAAATAGCATGTCTCTCATCCTGCATCAGAGCCTGCTCTATCATCAGCCTTTCCTCCGACCGGAACTCACCCAGAGCACGTTTTCTCGACATTATGTTGAAAGCAAGGACTTGTTTCTCGAAAGTGCCTGTGAATTCTGCGATCTTGTTGAGAATGTTTTGATCCCACTGTTGGAGGCGCGATTGGACCTGGCCACTCGTGTCGCTCTCGAGTATACGATCATCTTCTTCTGCTTCATAGTCCGCAACGACATGATAGGGCAACAACCTGAACTATTTACCCCAATCCATAAATAGCTCAAAGAAAATTTCTGCATGATAAAGCAGAAAAAAAAATACATAGATTCAAAAAGTACTCTTACCTTAGCCGAATTCTCTTAAAGCAATTTCGCTACCCAAAACAAATAAAATAAAAAAATAAGTATATATATATATATATATATATATATATATATATATATATATATATATATATCCTACATGGTGTTGAAAACATTATTATTAGCTAGAAAACCTCATGTTTATCATAGACCAGATGTCCTGGAAATAGGCAAAATTACTGTTTAGACACGGTCAATCCGAATCAAACATTCCATCACTAACTGTGTAACAATACCTGATCTAACCAGTAGGGTATAAATAGTATCATGGGGGTTTGCTTCTAGAAATACTTCATAGCTGCAAAAATATACCATCGAGATAACATGAACAATAATATTAAGTTACAAGTATGTAACTAACATAGAACTTAGCTCTTATACCAACATGGATCTTCCCTTTCTCAATGAATTCGGCTTAATTGACTAGCTAATCATCATACCTCATGAGAGCCAAAACTAGAATTTTTTATTTTATTTTATTTTTTATTTTTATTTTTTTGGTGCGGAGAAGTCACTGGCACACCATGTTCTTTATTCTCAAATTTGAACAAAGGCAAACCTTTGTTTACAACCACCCAACAAACTTTAGTTCCTCCCCCTGTAAAATGAGGATAACTAGATAACCTAATTTGTAGCTTTATGTTGTAGTTGAGCAGTAAAGCCACATACTGGTCACTAGATAAGGAACCTCCATGTTATCTGCATAACTTGTACAGCAGTTACCTATTCCACTCAAAGAAGCATAATGAAGTCGTATAATGCACAATTTCAACAATGAATATAGCAAACTGGGGACGTGTTTAGTGTAAAATAACTAAGTACGTAGGCCACCCTGCGCCTAATATGAATGAACCAAAATAAAATCATTGGTCCAAAATCTAAAAATCGAAATTAAAAAAAAAAAGAGCCTAATAATAACTTGAAGAAAGATATTCAATATCTGCTAATGTAAGTATTTCTTCAACCAGCCATAGAAAGCAAAAGATCATACTCCAAACATATACCATTTGCAAATTCTCGTTAACCATAACAAAATGGTAATCAGCAAATGTTTCTCTTCTAATGGTGGCCATCCATACTCCATAGAAAGTACATTTTACTTTCACACTACTTGTCTCATGAATCACATAAGACTGAACTATTCCATTGTAGTCAGCAATTTTATGCAACCGTTATGTATCCCAAGTCCTAACCTAGAAACTTAATTGTCATATAGTTAGTACATTTCTTTTTTTTTTCAACATAATTGCCATATAGTTGGTACATTTCTTCTTTTTTTTTCATATATATTATATATATATACATATATATATATATATATATATATATATATTATATATATTATATATATATATATATTTGACAGTTCTAGTATTTTTTATCTAGAATAACGCAATGGTACTAAACAAAATAAAAGAAGACCCTAGACACAACAAACAATTTTATCTATATATATATATATATATATATATATATAATTGACAGTTCTAGAATTTTTATCTATATAACGCAATGGTACTAGACAAAAATAAAAGAAGACCCTAGACACAACAAACAATTATTATATATATATATATATATATAACAATGCACATTTTAGAACGTATTCAATATTGCGTCCTGTTAGAATCTAGATTTTCCAAGAATTGGTAACAAAGATCCTAACCAACAAGTCTGCTAAGCCCAACCTAGAAATGAGTAAGATCCTTCACAGAGCAAAAAAAATATGCCTCAGACCATTGGAACTTTGTGAACCAAATTGTACTACACAAGAAACTTGCCCTTCTACAACGTCGTAATTAGATTCACCAAAATAATTTCAGAAACTTTCACTAAGAATAAAACCGTATAAAAAGATCATGATGACAGGCTGCTCCAACCTACAAACATGTTGTATTCTCAAGATACAAGTTTTAGAGCTTCACGGTTTGCTATATCATCTTTTTTGGGTTGGCATCCTCTTTAAATGTGGTACCTTGTCTTTACCTTGCATTCGCAATTATGTTATCCTTGGTGTTGCAGAAGTTCAATGTTGTGCCACATATAAGAATCAAAGCACCTGAACATGCAGCCAATGCAGACTATGGCACAGCTCCAAAACATATTTACGACCTAATAGTATGTACAAGGACACAAATTTAACTCATGAAAACAAAGGTCTTAGTTGTAAGTTAACACGCCAAGATTGCATCTAACCTAAGACACTCAAAAGTATTGCATCACAAATTTACACACACTCACTCGTAAGTTATGAGTATCTTTATGACTTAAAACTATTAAAGATGATGATCAGCATCAACACTTGAAAACATTGATCAATATTTTAAGTTTTTTAAGCTGATGAAGACCTCCAAGAAAAGCCCTAACTCAAAATTGCTTTAAATTTAAATCACAATTAGGAGTAATGTCCAACGGCTATCAAAGATCAAGTTAAACCCAACATGAGGGATCACTTGTACATCAAATTTGAAACTCTACTTGGAACATATCTAAAGAAATCGAACCTGAGAACGGCATCTTCGAGGGAGGCGAACGGGCGTTTGAAATCTGGATTGCAGACCTGGGCGGCATCCTGCTGCGCCATCTCCACCTCTACCCCTACTCCTCCTCCAGGCCGTCCGATCCCCACTCCAATTACGGATCTAGACGTACCATGTTGCTGCTGGTGTTGTAATTGCTGTTGTAACTGTTGTTGTTGTTGCTGGATTTGCTGTTGCAGATGCTGCTGCTGTTGTTGGTGGAGGTGGAGGTTGCGGACGCCGGGAGCGCGGAGGTGATCGTCGATGTTGGAGGGGAATCGAGAGATAGCTTGCTGCTGCTGCTGGAACTGCTGCTGGAGGCTCATCGGAGGACCACCGACCGGTCGCTGAAGATTCATCATCGGTTGAGAAACTGGCCGCTGCTGGTTCTGCTGATTCTGATGCTGTTGGAGCTGCTGTTGTTGTTGTCGAAATTGTTGGAGGAGACGGAGCTGGTGAGCGTGTTGTTGAAGGAGGAGTTGCTGGTGTTGCTGCTGCTGCTGCTGCTGGCTCATCGTCCCCCCGGCAGCCGTGGAGGTCGCCGGAGCAGCGGCGCTGTTCCCATCCTCCACACCCATGCCTGGTCCGCAAGCGGCTCCAAAGGCAACCCAGATCGACTTCCACTAATTGTGATCTTGCTCGGATCAATATTTATGGCTTATTATACACCGGCACCCAAAACGCTGATAGCCAAGACATTATCTAACAAAAAGAAAATTAGATTTAATTTTTGTAATAAACATATAGGTGTTCTTTTAAAAATTATTGCTTATATATTTACAATTTCGTTTTTCTTTTAAAAATTGTTTATATATTTTTCATTTTTCTTTTCAAAATTAAGGCTTATATATTTACAATTTCCATATATAAAAAAGCACAATTATAGTACATCTTTAGTTGAAAAATGTTCGAGTGCAATTATATCCCTTTATTGAGCAAACAATTTTGAAAATTTTATCAATGTCACAGTTCATAGATCTTAATTATATACTGTTTGGTATTATATTAGTTTTACTAGGACAAGAATATTAATTGTTTTCATTTAGCTAATTTTTTGTAGAAATTTAGTAGTGTTTAATTAAATTGATTTTGCCAATACTTGTTACCAAACTCCCCCTACAGCGACAACCCAGTTTAACCAGTTCAGATAAACCAGTTCAGGGTCTTCTCATATAAGACTACAACACAATATCATCAACATTGATACGACAACAAACTTCACACCAACATCGATAGCTGGTATCTAAAACAATCTCTCACAGAAGAAAATACAAAGTTCTTACACTTAAATCAAAATAAAATAAAAGTTCTATCCTACATGGATGTCTCAGACTCCACATGAATATCAATCCATGTGTTCAAGAGGATCACAAGCAATCACGAAGATCACAAGAACAATGGTATACTTTGTAAAATTAGGAAAGAAGGCAGGTTTGTATGGAATATCGAAACAAATTACCGAATAATTGCAATTTACATATTTCCACTGTACAGAAATCCTTTACCTTCCGAAAACTCACAGGCGGGCTCTGCGGACTTCCCAAAACTGAACCCTAACTCTATAAGATCTGATATCTAATTGGTAAACATTTTTTTTTTAAAATAAAAAAAAAACCTGGAAAAATGATGTTACACTCCCTTTCCGCAAGAAGAAAAAACTACACATAGGATCTGTACACAGCCTAGACGGAGCTGATCGAGTGAATTACAGAAGGAAAAAATACAGGGGAACACGTCGTCAGTCATCAAGTCGCTGAATCTCACCCATCATGATCCGGTTACTCTGAACCTTGAAACCAAGGAGAGAAGGGTCAATTTGCCTCCCCTTCTTCCCTTTTTTCTTACCACTTTTGCCGCCGGCACCAGTATCAGCGGATTCCTGTGCACCAGAAGTGGGATCAGCCTCCGTAATTGAAGGCTTCTTTGTGCTCCTGAGCATGTCTACAAATGTAGCTTCAGGTGCGTCGGCATCACCGGAGGAGACAGTACGGGGAAACCTAGCGTCTTTCTTGCTCGGAACTTGTGTATCTGTTAGCTGGGAACCAATATTCCCCCTCGGTTCCTTCCTTCCCTCTGTCATACAAGTCAAACAAAAACAATGATCCAATTTAAGTAAACAAAATATAACAATGAAATAACGCCATGCTTCTCATTTAGTTGTTATATGCACATATAGATTCGATCTAAAATTTCCATTACTTATATTAGCTAATCTGATCATTGAATTCAGATCGGAAAGATGCCCAACTCAATCATCAAATAGATAAAATCCATCTGCAACCAAATGGAGCATTATCATTTTCCGTGGAACCAAGGGTTTTTCTAGGTGAAAATTTTGGTCATTTGTCAGTCTTTCTTCTATTAATCATCATTAAAAAATAACACGAAGGCGGTAATCGAAACAAACACATACCTTCATAAGACAGGTTCTTTCCTTTGACGGACAAATCCGAATCTACATCTGATGGTACGACTTGCGATGCTACCACAAGAGGATCAATCGCACGGTTCAAAGAGGTGCTTTCAGTGTGTCCAAGGACAACAGGCCCAGGCATTCTGCACATTAGTAACCCTTTAGTTTATTAGCTCCTTAAGCAGCTCAAAATTGAAGTTGGTCTTCAAATAACTCCTATAGAAACCCTCCATATGGCTGCCTTTGCTATTTCCTTATTACAGGAATATCTACATGCTTTTGTATCTTGTCTCAACCCCACGGTAAATTCATAAATAGAGTTCGATGCACGGAATATAATAGACTATAGTCATTATCTGAAATATAATAACCTTAGACAGATATAATGCCGAACTACAAATTTTCTATAGGAAAGCTAACCAGTCAGATAAAATCATTACGTATAGGATCCAGACAAGATAAACCACATAGGAGTAACTAGCTTAAGCAGTACATACTCTACAAATTATGCTAATGGTTAACAACATTATAGCTTTACCGCATTCTACTTCAAGTTGCAGACTGCACTTCCCCATGGCATTATGACTCAAAATGATCATAACAACTCGTAAACATTAAGATTGGTTGGTAACCGAAATTTATCAGAATTGATCTTACAACAACACAAGTAATCTTACCGGTCGGTAGGCAGCTCTTCACAAAAATCATTCCCGGCTTCATACTTGTATAGACCAGCACTTCCACCTGCATCCAATATTTAAGACTAATCTGATGACAAGGTCAAACAATAAAACACAACTTTTTTAACACCATCTCTCAAGCAACTTACCCAGGTTTGAAAGAGAAACATGCTTAATAGACGAATTGATCTTTAACCCTCCAGGCAAAGTAGAGGCCCCAGCCTGCTCTGCTGCACTATCCAGTGGATCAAGAACTGATCTGTTTGCCATCACACTTTTAGAGCGTTCAATCCTGTTCACCTCAACATCTGATAAGCCTACTCTTCCTGCTGTTTCATTTGCAAGGCCATCAATTCCTGAAAGAATATGAGGAGATTCGATTACCCCGGATCGAGATCGCAAGTTTAATCTTCCACTACCGGCAAAACTACTGCCATCTTGAACCATAGCCACATGTGACAGTCGTTCCTGCCCTAGGCCAATCAGACGGGAACCTTCAGCATAAGTCTCGCCACTAGTAGATTTATCGGCAAGGAAGTTAAACTGACGGTAGTCTGATGCAGGCTGAGGAAAGAGCCTAGACTGGTCACTGATCCCATAGGATGACGAGGGAGGGCTATCATCCTGAAGGGCCAGCCTTTGATGAAGCAAATCTGCTAGTCCTGGGTTAGAGCTCTCAACATTCCTTGGAAGTGATCCCCAGACATTTGGGTCATCAAAAGCAATGTTTCCCTGTAAGCCTCTTTGCTGCAACTCTGCTTCAAGACACAACCTATTCAAGTGCGACTCCAAGTTTGATTCTACCAAACTATTTGGTAAAGGTCCATTGGACTTGGACAAATGGCCACTAATCAAATCCGCTTGTGATATAAATTGGTTTGCAGAGAGATAAGGTGGATGGTTGCCAGAATGAAATCGACCTTCACTTTCTGCAAAATTCGTCTGGCCGTGCCGCTCATGTACATCTGCACCTTGAAATCGTGACAATGTATCTATAAAATCTGAATTCGCCCGATGGATACCAGTTGATAACGGTACTGTCCTCTCAAACGGTTGACCACTCTGCTCAAAGAGGCCACGCTGGACACGTTCCTGCAAAGAGAGATTCCGCTCAAGATGATTAGCAAGATCAAAAGATGATGACCTCTGTGAAGGCTGTAAAAAGTCAAGCGTGGTACGTCCGGTAGGATGTCCCTGGTGCGAATTAGTCAGTCCTCTTACAAATTGACCTGATTCATCAACTGGCCAATCCCCACCAACATGCCTGTCATCTTCCACGAGAAGCTGGTGTTGTCGCAGGGCCACCTGCCGTGCTTGCAATTGCTCGTGCCGGAGCCCTAAAAGTATTTCTTGATCCAGAGGAAGCATCTGCCTTTGTTTAGAATGTGATAATGAATCTATAAGATCGCCGTGCTGATTATGATGAACGTTACGTCCAAATCTTGAATCAATAATGTGTTCCAAAGGGGGGACATGATGACGAGTGAGCTGCTGTTGCTGTAACTCTTGTAATACACGCTGTCTAAAGAGTACCTGATCAAGCACATCATTTTTATGATGAGACTCAAGGAGCTGTTGTTGCAACAGTTGCTCGTGGAGCAATTGCTGCTGCTGCTGCTGTTGATGTTGATGCCATAACTGCATTTGATGCTGACGAAGTTGCTGTTCTTGTTGTAATTCTTGTTGCTTCTGCAATTGTTGCAGCCGCTCCTGCTGCAACTGCAATTTCAAAAAATGTTCCAACTCTGACAGGGAATTATTCAAAGACTGCTGCTGATGCTCAAAGAGTGGCCCATTAATATGCATGTTCTGTTTAAGAGAAAGCTGCTGCAGTTGTTGGAACTGCAACTTTTGCAGTGATTGCTCTTCAAGATTGAACTGGTTGGCTTCAGCATCAAATTGCGATAAACGTCCAGCATCATGTAGGAGATTATGACTAGCATTTCTTCCATAGCTACTAGACCAAGCATCATGTATGTGATTTTGGCTATCAATGCTGGAAATATTGGACGATAGGGGTCGCTTAGATTGAGCTCCTTCAAGCTCCGACCACAACAAGCCAAGAGGATGTATTTCATTGCTAGGAACCGTGCTGCGTGCATTCATTTCTGCAATATCGCCTGACAAAAAGTGTTGATCACCCGGCAGTCTTGAATTATCATTAAGGCTATTATCGAGGGCCCCATGGCCCCCACCTGTGCTTCCAGATCCACTTGCAGGCCTTCCAGTATAAATGACTTCTACAACCGTAAATCAACTTTAGTTAGTCCAAGAAAAAGATTAAAAAGTATATAATTAATAGACAAAAGTAGAAATTTAATTAACATAATAAAAACAAAACCTTCACTATCTTGTCCAGACGTATCGTCGTAAGTTACTTTTTCTGTACCAGGAAAGCCAGACAATGTTTGCATACTGGAATTTGTTAACTTTCTAAATCTAGGATCAGCATGGCCTTCTTGTTCAGAAACCATGGGATCATTCTGAAGGTCCTCAAATCTTGCTGTGGCCCATTGTTGGTTATCAATGTTAGAGGAAGTGATCAAATCTGGAGCAGCTGGATTTGCAAAGTCATTACTTTTAGCGAGTTCCAAGGTTTCGAAACTCACACCAGCATCGGTTACAGGGCTAGCCTGCCTTTTCAGTTTCAGATGTGGCATAACCTCCCCAAGGGGCAGGAAAGGTGTACCTTCTGGAGCATCTGATAAGCATACAGGTAAATCCATGCCAAAAAAACCTTGTTCAAACCATGAGATGATATCAAGACCAAGAAAAGGGCCTTGAATTTCTCCCTGGGGATCCCTGTATAACAAGCCCATTTCCTCAGGAACAACCTGGTCCCAAGAGTTACCTACTCCATTCCTGATTTTATATTGACCATCTTCTGATCTTGGAATTTCTGGGATGATTGTAGCAAATAAAGAGTTTGAATCATCAGGTAATTTACTACTAACATCAAAAGAATTAGGCAGATCAATGCCTTCAGCCATTGAATTCTTAACAAGTTGTGGATCGTCATCATACTTATCAACATCTAATATGCTTTTATCAATTTTCTTTTGCACAGAATCAGTGATAGGACCCAGAATCCTACTACCATCCCATGTTATATCAGCATGACTACTCTTTATTGAAGTATTCATAACATCTCCACCACTTGAATCTGCAAAAGAAAAGCACCTATTAGTATAATTCCAACAGTAATCATTTCAGTATGCGAAATCTATCCATGGTTATAGTTGGGAACTAAGATATGATTGCTTTACCGGTTAGGGATTCTGACTCTTTCTTCTTAGCAGCAAATCCTGCATTTCACACAGACCTCTTCAGTTTAAAATACTATACCTATATCTAAGATAGCCTATGATACTCCACAAAAAATGTGATTGCCAATATATCCTGAATTAAACAGAAGAAAAAATATCCTGCTTACCTCTTTCGCCATCACTAGATCGGAGCACCTTCTCCTTATTTAAGTAGCATTCTTCACTGCCATAAACCCTTCCCAGCCATATATCTTCCAAGAGAGTCTACAAAAGAAGGAATAAGTAAATTATATGAAGCGAAAGGGGGGGTGGGGGAGGATGGGATTGCTAATTAGAGAAGACGGAAAGAAATCTAATCTAAAGGACATTACTTTTTACTAGAAAGGGAGAGATGAGCAGCCTAAGGGAGAGTATTACACAATGCAATCAGTCAATGAAAACAAAAGTTAGTAAAACCAGTAGAAAATAGCAAAAAGACAGTCGATTGTAAATCTGGTAGTACCTCTTCCTCCTGATCAGGTACCACAAAGGCCAGTGGCTCCACTACCCCAGAAACTGTTAAGGGGGGAACTTCATCAACACTTTCAGGTATATCATTGAAAGATGATGTTACTTTATGCTTCCTGTAGATGTCAAGAAGCCTTGCCCTTGGATAGCGAAATGTATTCATAGATGAAGGAGAGTGCCCCTGTAAGGATTCAGTCCTACTTAAGGGTGAACCAATTGGCCCTGACAGGGATCTACCTGATCCAGTCGACCTACCCCTTCCAGGAGCAAATCCCACATATGAAACCTCTGACCGGCCCCTGTCTTGTCCAAAGCCTGGAGCTGCACGATATACTGCTGAACCAGTAGGATGAGCTTCCTGGCGGTGGCGTGGCCTCCATTTATCACGAGAATCAGACTCTGACAGCGGACGGCTTGTGCTGCCAAATGCCTGCTTGTCATTATGAGTTTCCTCCTTGTCCATGTCTGTCTTTCTCTCGGCCCGAGAATCCTTGTCCTCAGGACCCCACCTTGATGACCATTTACTGTCACGCCTACTTTCATGCGTGCAGCTACGAGAAGAGATTTCATGCCACCTATCAGAAGGCAACCCCCTCGAATCAGCTGCTTCTCGTGTAGGAATGATGTCGGAACGGCGATCATTTTTACGATACTCACTGTCCCGATCGCTTTCTTTTCTGCGTTCTCTCCTTCCAAGCAGTCCAGTCTCCCTTTCCTCATCACGCCAACGGCGGTTGCCATCATCAGTTATGTTTCTCCTCCAATCTTTCTTTTCTTGGGATCCCTCCAAGCGCCAGCCATCTTTTTGGATAGAATCTGATGGGGATCCATGGGACAATAGAGTTGGCGCACGAGCATCCTATCATATGCAAAAAAGCTACTTCATCAGCTCACAGTGTAGTTGGGCAACTATCAGCTCAAACTGAAGATTTGTAACAACAGAAAAGACACCTTTATTGAGTACGTGTATAACATAGAATACCATGGGAGTCACCTTAATTGCATCCACGATAAAGGTAAAATTACTTTGGGAAAACAACCAAGGCTAAACCACTATAGTAAGTTCGAAGAAAAGAATAACAATCTTTTTAATATAGGAGCACATTGTTAGATTATCGTGGGAAAACCCAGCCAGCAAACGGCCCACTTTGTGCGACAGCACAAATTGATCTATCAACTAATAGGGTACAGCAGTATCAGCCATAACTTGGATACAGTAATAATACTGAAATGCCATCAAGACAAGTATCATTGAATGTATTCAAAAAGTTGTAATCTCTTCCTACGATCATCACTTCCTAGTAGCAATAAAACCCAGAAAAACGAGTAAGATCTTACTAGAACATAGAAACAGCATGGCTCAACTAATGACAAAATATCGGGTACAATAACCAAGAAAAGAGAACATACATACCCCAGTCACAGAAGCAAGGCCAGCTTTGCTTTCAACCGGCTTAGCATAAAGCCACTGCGGAGATAATGGTATGCTATCAGCAATCATTTGATCTGCAACAAGGACAAACATTCATAAAAATGCAACATATCAAATGCGTTCTACAACAAAAAAGATATCGCAAGATATGGTTTCGATTATTTAACTACATGTACAAATCCTAGTTTTCAAGAAAAAAGAATATAATGTCTCTAAAAAGTTTAAGGGGCCTACAAAATATAATATTGAACAAACATAAACAGTACTAGATGTAAATAAAATTGAAAATTACAAAAAAAATAACACCGATGGCATCCATATCCATGTCTATGATAATGCCCTAATGCTATCATTCTGCAATTCAGAGGACTGCCATTAAAGATGTTGCAACTTAAGAATAAAAGTTAATGCAGAAATTAAATTCAGATTTAAGTCAACATTAAGAATAAAACCTTTGCTGCCGTCGAGGTAGCTCTGAAGTCCCTTATCCTCATCATTTCCTCCAGTCACATCATCTGCCAACAAAATAACATTTCATAATGATGGTTAAAATAACTATTACATCCAAATCTTATACAACTAACAACAAATCCTTTATCCAACAAGGTTGGGTTTAATACATGAATCCTCAAAGCCCCATGCTCTACTTGAGATATTGTCTTCACTTAAGTCAAGTGAAAGGAAATCATTCCTGTTTAGACCCAAGGCCTTCAACTCAAGCCTTCTACTATGATATTAACACTTAACTACCATATAAACCTCTCAAATATGAAGAAACCAGACGAAGATCTACCACAGAACTTAATACTTGAACAAAACCTAAAAAATAAGATCTCGTAACACCTAATTAACATCTACAAACAAATTTCAAATTACTAAGCCAGTAACACCAAAATTCTTTGCTCCATAACACTGCTAAAAACTACACAGAGAAACAGCCCAAGCGGAGTCCGACAATTAAACTCAGGCAATTAAACTTCAACTAGCTACACAGAGAAATTAATACCATTAGCAACGGCCCAGGCGGAGGCGGCGGATGGCTTGGTGACGAGGAGATCGTCGGGGAGATGGAGCTTTCCTTCGGCCATCTCTCAGCGATGGGAGCCAAATTAGGGTTTCCTGCGACGAGAAATCTGAAATGCGCTGCACGCAATCGAGATCGATCGCGGTGGAAGGGAAGCAATCTGAGAGCTAGGGTTTTGAGATTTCGAAGATTTGGAATCGCAGGGGGAGGGGAGGAGTGAAGTGTGAAGAAGATTGAGGAGGAAAAGGAGAGGATTATAAGCGGGGAAACTCTGAAGGAAAGAGAAGTTGTGATTAAAAAAAAAAAAAGAAGGTATTATTATTGATATAAAAAAGGTATTTATTTATTGAAAATACAACTCCGGCTCCAAATTTTACTGATCCATATATTAAAAATAAAATTATCTTTAAAAAACTAAATATAAAAATTATATTTTTAATAGCATCTATAATTTTTATATTAAAATTTTAAAAATACTATTCATATCTGTTTTCTCCTACCTTCAACTCCTCGGCATCTCTAATTAAAGCCAAACTCACGAATTAGTATTTTCAATTTTTAAAAAGGAAAAAATAAATCCTAGAGCTCCCAAATTTATGGAGAATTATGCATTCTTTGCAAATAGTATCGAAGAAGAAGATGAATCAAATCAGATAAATTTTTCTATTATTCATTCAATTATTATTATTATTCAAAAAAAAAAAAAAAAAAGAGGCAATTTTGGTCGGTGAAACCTCACGGTCCTCACTGTTGTCTTAGAAGCGCTGATCGAACATAAAATCACTGCCTTATGTACAAGTTAAAGGACCAAATTATAACCTTTAATTTTAAAAAAAATGACAAACCATATCGATTTTATAGGAAAACAATAATCTTACTTAAGAGCAAGAAATAAACTACAAGAAGTTTGTCCTCGAGCTTATGCCCTCCTCCAATAATCTATCAATCCAAAGATTCCAAACTCTTCTTTCGGAGCTTATTAGATTTTTATAATTTATGTTGACCTTTTGTTAATGTTTTCTATAGGCTTTTGAGCAACAAATTCTAATTTGATTTAATTTACTCTAAGATGAAAAAATGTAATCGTAAAATATTTAATTATAATTAGACATTTTGATTTGTAATATGAAGTGCTTCAACTTATTTTTTATGGCAGCACATGTTACAGCCACATCAATTATTTTTTATTTTCAGGAGCTGATTTATACAGCCACTGGAATGAAAGGACTGATATGCTTTTTATTATAAAAATTTTGTTTTTTTCATTTTTCTTAAATAATTTTGAATGCACTTTTTTTGTATTCTATAATAAATTTAATATTTTATTTATTTTGTATATTTTGTTGTTCCTCTATCAGTGTTGGTACTTCCGATAAGTATATTTTTGACCGATTATAATTAACAAAGCATATTACAAATAAACCCTGTTAGGCTTAAGTTTTTCTATAAATTTCCCAGTTGATCTTAATTGAGAGGAATTAGTCATTATAATCTTCAATTTTACAAGTCACCCACTGGGAAATGTTACTAAGATTTATAATTAAAAAAAAAAACTACTAAAATATTAGGGAAAGGAGGGAGGAATGCAGCTTTACAATTGAAATTGATATATTTTAACAAGCCACTGCTAACAAGAAAGACCCAATTAGACAGGGAAAAAAGGGAAAAAAAAACACATTTTTCACGGCAAATTTGTGCAGGTCTATGCTAAGCTGATAAATATATATATATATATATATATATAAGTAGAAATTTGCATTTATACTGTTTATATACGCAATCCTTGTCTTTTATTTGAAATGAATTGAAGAACAAATGCTCAAAAAATGGGGAAAAAATAGCCGCCAGGTAGATACATGTGTAATTGTGATGTTCAATTCCAATTGTATGGGATCATTTTAATCCTGCATGAGTAGAAACAATAAGGTTAGGGTAGCCATACACCATACACCATACAATGAAGAACATTTGCTGCAAACCACTATCAGAGGCAAGAGCTGAGTCCTCGAAAGCAAAACACAATCTCGAGACGATTTGCTTTCAAGGGCCGAGATCTTGCCGATCAGCCACCTCATAAAAGTTCGCATCAATTAAAAGATTATGATTAGGAACTTACAATTCCATCCGTTTAATTCTTTTCCAAAAGATTTTCTTTTCTATATTTTTTGTGAATCGAATACAATTTTCATAATGAACTCAAGAGTAACTCACTTGTCTTTGTGTTACTATCCAGGGTCACAGGACAATCATCATCCATGGTGCCAAAATACCTGTCTCCAAACTCGCCCATCCCGGGGATGACTCGAAATTCATCATTTAGACCCGAGTCTATCTCTGATGTTACTATTTTTATTCTGGGAAATCTTTGGGAGACGACATGCACCCCTTGAGGAGCCTATTCATCATACATTAACAACAAAGTTAAATACATAAGAAACATCTGCAAGGGTATTGTCTCAGGTATACAAGAAAAAGTGCCGCATATAAAGTCGTAATCATAAGGTTACGTTCACAATTCAATTTCAATATGGCCAAAGCAGAATGGGCATGACACAGTTTATAGCATGGGGGATAATGTCATAAAAACCACGCTTTACAATCAGCCCCTGTTTTTTTCATAATTATTATAAATCAACCAAAAACACATACTTATAAGTATTTTTTGCAAAAAAAATGAATACCAAATTTTTTTTTTTTGGTCAAGCAAAAAAATAAATTTTGATGTGCTCTACAACTTTTGTATTCAAAGTACTTCTAAAAAATGTCACTAAATAGGTGTTTACAGCTCGAAGTCTTGACTGGTTACAAAAATTTAAGACCTCGAAACATTTAGTCAGAAATATTTTTTAAAAAAGAATGGATAACAAAGTTGTAGAGCACATAAAGATCTATTCTTTTAGTATTCAATTTTTTTTTTCAAAAAAACTTACACACACACACACACACACATATATATATATATATATATATGTGTGTGTGTGTGTGTGTGTGTGAGCGCGCGTGCGTGTGTTAGAGTGATTTTGTAAGTTGTTCAAAAAAGCAAAGACTTTTTTGTCAACGTTTTGCAAAGCGTGGGCTTTTTCGACAAAATCCCTAAAAGCTGACAAATGAAGTATACAGTTGTTTCTCGTGCAAATTTGCACAGGTGCATTTTAACCTAACATTTTCTGCATATTAACTACTCAAGATTTAAGACAAAAATTGGAAGAAACGACGCTCACATAATTTCCCCAAATCTGAAAATAATTGGGCATGGACATGGTAGTATCTATCGTTTTGTATATCCATAATAACTACAAAAATAGAAATAACGAACATAAACACGAACAGCAAAAACTTACAGAAATCAAATTGAGAAAAATGATGTTAGACTCCTGGACCCCCTTCTGTAGAAGCAACAAAATAGCTTGTACTGCAGAGTTCCCTATATACATATATACCAAGTATAAGAATTAGCCAAAAAAAAAAAAAAAATCATTTCAAATTTCTTTTCACCAATAGAATTCCATGGTTATCAGTTTACATCCCTTTAAAGTGATTTTATATTGAAATGATTCTCAAGTTTAATAAGTGACAGCACTGATCAAAGGTTCCAGTTCAGTGTTAAATGCTACTAACTCTTTAGGAGTGCGATTGTGATACTAAATTGCTGAGAGCAATTTGATGGGAATTATGGTTTCCTATTAATTTACGAGCTTAGAGAAATAACTAGATACCATTTATTAGGGCTTCAGAGCCCCTGCCTGCCCGGATTAGGGTTGGCATAGTAGCCAAGTAGACCTAGATTCCTTCATAAAGTAAATTAAACCGTCTAGAACTATTCCAATACAACTCTTACTCAATAAGGAGTCTCCAAAAAGAACTCGTAGTCAATCTAGGACTCCTTAATATAAATTTAATATTTTATTTTATTCCACACATAACTACATCTCAATATTCAGAAGGAATAGCATGCCTTATCAATAACACTAACTTCCTGCATATACCAGGAAGTAGTAGGAATTAGGTATCTTATCACAGGCAACTACTGGAAAAGAGAAGTGCAGAAGCAGTTCAATTTTTGTTTAACTAACCTGTGCCTAATATTGGATCCAGCAGCAACACATGCCTGTCTGAGATATCTTTCGGCAGGTTTTGGTAGACCAGCTATAACACGCAAATTGTCAGCGAAATATCAATTAACATGCCAGTTTATGAGGCTTGTTCTAACCTGTTCACCATTGTCTCCTTCGCGATGAATAAGGATCTTCCCAATCTTTACACCTTTACAACATGCTCTTAGAGCATTCTCCATACTCTCCCCGCTGAAATCAAATAATCACACATTTAGGTAAGCATAAAACCTAGACAAGCAAAACACAGATTACAAGATCAACTGCATTTATATGCTGAGACTTCATGACTGTTGGTGCAGTCCTTGTAAGCTCAAGCGGCATGCATTATCCCAACTTTTACATTAAATGCTGTCGTTACGTTCTTAGTCTCCCTATTATATTTTATTTATACACTAATGTAGAAGTATTTAAATTCCTGTTCCTGTACCTACCTACATACATCTTAGCGACAATTGCTCAAACCAATATAGAGCTAGCAAAAAACAGGGTTAGAATCACGTCCATGCATAATGCTATAACTGTTATCTTGAGTTTGTGAAAATTGGTTCATGAAACAACTTTGTTCAAGATATTGTGAGAAAATATGGAACGTCTACAAAAGATTGTCAACATTGAATTTTGAAAAATAAGAATTAATGAAATCCTTTTACAAGAACGGAAGGATCAACAAATCAATAACCCTAAGATTTTGTAATAAAGTTGTCATAATGCAGCAACCACCCTGTGAAATAAAAAACAATCGTGTATAAGCCATACCTTCTGATTATTGAGATGCCACACAACCTTTTGGCAAATTCAACTCCGGTATATACAGATCCTGAAAGTTAATTCATCATTCTCATTTTCCAGGGATTTGTTTGTCATAAAGAAACAATTAATGTACCAACAACGTTGGCCTAGTTGGTCAGCAGAGCTGGGTGTTATGGGAGAACCGCGACATGTCTCTCATAATTCATAAATGGTAGGTCGGAGGTTCAAATTCTATCAAACGTGAGTTGGGAGGGAGTACCATACCACTCCGTTTCCGGTCGAGATGTAGGATAGAAACCGAACTCGATGGTCACGGACCCAAAAAAAAAACAATTAATGTAACATTGTGAAAAATGCCAATGTTTTCCTCGTCTTTTCCGTCCCCCTAATAGTCGCTTGTTCTTAAGTCGTAACAAATTAGAAATTACACATTAAGGTGGTGTTTGGTTAAAAAAATAACAAGGAATTGGATCCTTCCAATTGATGGTGTTTCGTTCATGCTATAGCTCAGGACTGGAAATCATTTCCACTCCATAGGGAATATGATTCCGGGAGTGATGAGTTTTTTGATTCCCAAACCCCCATAGTAATATTAGATAATCCATTCCCATTCACAATCCTTATTAAACCAAACATGACAAGGATAACATCCATTCCCATTCCGAATCTAGTGTATTTCCATTCCGATTCTCATTCCTATACAAACCTCCAACCAAAAGTCATAAGCGTCAATCTTTGGCATACAAAATAAGGTATCCCAATCCAATATGAAACACATAAAATACTATCAATACATTACTCTCTTGATGTAGTGTCTTAATAATAAACAGAGGAAGAGTAATGCTTCTGCGGTTTTCAAATATCCCGTGACACATAAGACTTGTCATGTTTGACGATCCTTCGTTATAGAATGTACATTTGTAGTTCCTAGAATACCCAAAGCACATCAGATAGATCAGGCAGCTTCGGAACCAAATAACTAAACTTAGTGCTTACCGGTTGGAGTGATCACCTGCTTTTCTTTAAATGGAAGATGCCCCAGACCATGCTCAACAACCTGTTTCAAACAGAACTCAATACTACTTATTCAACTCAATAGATAGGGGACCTTCTGATTCAGAGTTGGTTCCTTAAGAATAAAGGAAGCTATTGTTCTATCAAGGAGTAAATGACATTGCTAAGGGAAAAAAAAAAGAGATTGAAGAACACCAGGTGTAGGGTACTAACCAGTCGAATTAATCTATCAGCATAGAAAATAAAATCATGCTTCGCAGTTTGGGCATCACGTATAAGTGTATGCATCCCACGTATCTGTAGAAATCCAAAAAGAAGCATGAATCAATTATGAAGATAAAGTATGATATAACTAACACAAGGTTTAAGAATGCCTCGTGGCACTTATGTTGCAAGCGACTATAAATTAATATCACCAACAGGCAGCAGCCAACTATACATACCTGAAAAGTAGAGTGAATGACATATAAATTTGGATATATTTTACAGAGATCATGTTGACCAAGTTTTGTGCGAATATGCTGTACAATTAAATCGATCGCGACATGATTATCACCACCACGCGGTATAATAATATCTGCATACTTCTTTGTGGGGAGTATAAAGTCATCAAATGCTGGCTTCACAAACTTCGAATACTGCAATGTACAAAAGCACATGATAAATAAATATATGAGCCAGAACAAATAGAGAGAATTCATAACCTCAGACTAGCAACATCAAGACGAGACTGTACCAGCAAAATGCTAACAAGCAGGTGTAAAAAAGTATAACGCACATCAAAACATGCGCCTCGTTTGTTATGCCAAAAATTGAGTTCTTTTGCATGCGGCAAAGTTCAAAAGAGTTCGTCCCCATACTACACGTCAAAGATCAACAAATATATACACAACATTTTCGCTTTAGAAAGTACCAGCAAGAGCCTTTTTAAGAATTAGGTAACAGCAAGAACTGAGAACGTTTGATTGCCACAAAAATGTGCAATGATGATGCATCTATCTGTTATTCACCTATCCAGGCAGAATGGAGACTACACATCACAATTCACATCACTAGTCATCAAGACTTGGTGAAAGTTTACTCTCCAACAGCAAACATAAAAAACAGCAGGCTCTATAACCCATTTCGTCTTCGCACTACGTTGAACTTGAGAAACATAACTAGATCATAGGTTTAACACACAGCAAAGTAACCCAAATGTTCATTAAATAAATTCTTCCTTTCATAGTTTGTTTTATTTTGTGTAAAATTAAAATTGGGGAAAACACATATAAATATCAGCCTACCTGGTCCAATACTGTCCCAATATCTCTTCCTTTCTCAAATGTATCACGACGTATCCTTCTTGATAAGCGCACGTCAGCATCTGCAAAAAGTACTCTTCACATGAACAAGACAGCAACATGCAGCATATTTTGAGAAGTAAAAACTAATATATAAGCCACATTAGTTAGGACAAAACAGGGTTATACCGTTTTATTTGTAAGTTGTAACACATAGACATTTTAAGAAGACCATACCCTGAGCAGTGCAGGATCTTCCTAGCATTTTACCAGGGTGTCTTCGTGATCATTTTACCTGGCCCTTCCAACAAGTAATCTCTGCCTAACGCCAACCAGTACCCTTGGCTACCTCTAAACAAACCAGCTCAGTGGTAGTTCTAAGCCCCCCCCCCCCCTTTCTTCTTCCCTCTACCCCTAAACATCGTTTACAGTGTCGTCCCCCTCCCGCCTGGCTTATTTATCTGATGATGATGCAATTAAACTTGTAGTACTAGGTGAGGAAACTCAAAGGTCTAATGACACAGTAACTTAACTCCAAAAAATCAATGATAGATAGTGAGGAGACGGCAATGGTGGGCAGCAGACAGGTCAGGGAAGGAGGCACAATGAACACAAATTCGGTGACTAGGAGGTGAGAGATAATAGTGTTAACCAACTCTAACAAGGACAATCATACACATAAAAGCAAAGGACATGAATGATATGTGTGTATGCATCTAAAGCCTAGTTACGGATAAAACAGCTCAAAGAATGAAAAAAAAAAAAACACCTGTATCGACGAATATCTTCATGTTCATTAATTCACGAACACGAGGATCATGGAATACCAAAATTCCTTCCAAGATGATAACATCTGACGGATTGACCTGAAAAGGAGCAAAGAAAATTCGGTTTTTCTTGAAATTAACACAAATGATGACTCATGTGACACGAATAGACAGGAAATAGCTACTAGCTACTAAAATAAAAGGCACAATCAAAGTCTTAAAATTAAGTACCAACTCCTGTCCACATATTATAAAATGAGTAAACTTAAACATAGCAAGCACTTGTCTTCACAGTTAAGATGATCGTAATATGATAATTAAGAATTCGAGGTTTTGATAGTAAAACATATATGTAAAGATGCAACTATTGAACTAAGAATAGCATGGAACTAAGTAAGATAGGTCCAGTGCTCGTTAAACAAATTGATAATCACAGCAAAAGAGCGCGAGGAAATGGCAATCAGCTAGGTAAATATACAGATAGATAGCTAGGTAATATAGAGATCTTTATCTTATATAACGAGATTAAAAAAAATTAAACTTTCAAAAGTAAGAAAAAAGAAAGAAACAATTCAAACTTCATATACACGTCAAGAGTCAGAATTAAGAAAAGTTTCTAATAGGGTCTGTTGGAATAATTGGAACAGCAACAAGTAAAATTTTATCACGTGTACAATTACCAAGAGTTAATTTATGAAATGAACAACATCCACAAATTAAAAGAAGCATGCAAAACCACATAATATTGAAAATTAAACAAATTTTTCATACTTTTTTATATGGCATTGGTATACCTTTCGAGCTGGCAATTTGCTCTTGTGGGTCTTGAAATCGTAATTTGGTATATCAACAGCTTGGCCCTGCTTTAGATTCCCCATACAACTTAGTAATTTCTCTGTATCGAATGCGTCTGCAAAAGCAGCGTGCAATCTCGTAACAACAATCATCCGCGTCTCCATAGAAATAGGTATTATTCTATATAGAAGAAACTTTGGACCTTCTGCTAGGAATTAATAAACCAAGAAGGACCAAAGATCTATTGAGTCCACCCAACTAAGCTGGTGACAATGGAAAGAGCCTTTGTCACATCATCCAAGATGAGAACTTGTTATCAAATGCTATTGACAATGGAATCCATTGTAAATGTCGCCTTAGTCACATTATCCATATGGTATTGGCAAACTGAGGAAATAAGGGAGCTGCCACCTATATTTTACAAGGGAACTAGAAAAGCTAAAGATGAGCTCGAGTTCGTTTTGTCATTTATTAGCACGGAAGGGTCTAATGACTCTAATCAGCACCCTGCCATGCATCAAAACAGGCAGCTGTCCTAGAAAGTAAATGGCACTACTCCTAGATCAATCAGTTTCTAAAATGGTAAGTGACGTCCACTTTTGTCGTGAAGGTAAGTGCATAGGTCGAAGGTGATGTGAGGATGAAGGCGGTTTAGCCATTCTCTCTTTTTGATCTTTAGTTTTTGTTTGTTGGTAAAATAAGCGTGTGCAAGGGTTTGAACCATACACAATGATATAAGCGGGTCCGCGTGCCTCAGGCTTAGAGATTGCCAAGTTCTAAGAAGAAGGAACTTGACTATGGGCTCGTGTCCAAGAGTGTATTATACATGAGATACATCAAAGGAAAAAGAAGAAAATCTTATACCTCAAGGCTCGGTATCATGTTCTTGATTGTGACCATTGAAGAATGGGGTGAGAGAAAGAGGCTCCTCTAACCAATAATTTACATCATTGTTCAAAATAGAACAAAAATATCATTATGATGAGCATAAATTAGACAAGATTTGGAGTTGCCTCCAAGATTCTCGAAAGACTACGTTGAGTGCGAATTGGATGAAATCCTATTCAATGACATAGATAGCTATTTTTTCATGCCACCTAATCTAAACCATAGTAATAGTAAATTTGGACTTCTTGATGAGCGTTGTGAATGTGACTTCTTGATGGGCATTTTGGACCATTGGACTCCTTGCTTGCAACCCTTGAAGAATTGGGTGAGGAAAAGAAAGGCTCATAACCAATAATTTACATCATCGTACAAAATAGAACATAAACATCATTATGATGAGCATACGGGGGTAATTGCTCCAAGATTCTCGAAAGATTATGTTGAGTACGAATTGGGTGGAACGAATTGGGTGGAATCCTATTCAATGACACATATAGCTATTTTTCATGCGAACCACTAATCTAAACCATAGTTATAGTGAATTTGGACTTCTTAATGGCCATTTTGGCCCATTGATAGCCCATAAGGGATCATTGATAGGCTTCACCGACCTGAACTTCATTCAAGGTTCAATAAAATTGATCTTTACCCTAATTAAGCTTACAATTGACTAATTAAATGGTCATGTGCAAACCAGACACAGTTAAGGTTAATCAAACCAATTACATGGAAATCTATGATACGTCATTGATTAAAAAGTTCATTGCAGTCGCCCCTGGCTGGATAGCTTAAGTGGTGGAGTGGGCGGCTCATAAACCGTTCACGAGTTTGCGTCCCAACCGATGCAATAACAGAAATTTTGTTGAGTTTTCCAAAAAAATATTATGAAGGTCGTGGCGAATATCGAGGCAATGCACGTACGGAAGTTTACTTTCTAACCATAGTCCAAGAACTGTGATTAAAAATCTAAATCTAGTGAAATAATCCGGTATTTGCCAAATGAGAGGTTTCGCCTCATTATCTCAAACAAAAAGCTGAATGCAGCCTAAAATTCGCCATTTCGACAAAATGGGGTTACAACACAAGAATGCTGAAATCATCTCTGAAAATTTTTCAGCTCACTAGATACCAAGTAAGACTCAAGCAGCTCAAAATAACTTTAATTGTAAATCAAGAAAATTACAAGTATTAATACGTGTAGCAAAATCAAATGAGAAGAAATTAATTTGAGGTTTGGTAGTATCATCATCCAAAATATAGGAGCTTATCTGGTTGCTTTCACAAATCTAATAAATCCCAAGCAGCCATGATTTACTACAACGTAAACCACCAGGCAATGATGAAAAAAAAAGACAAGTTTGGGCATAAATCAAATTAGAACTTCAAAGGGACATACGGCTACTCCCCACTTGACCGTTGTAACTTGCCAAAACATAAAAATACAAAGAATATATTTGCTTGCTAGTTCCAGGGAGTTCACTTTCTAACTTGCTACTTTCTTCTAGTCTTAAATTACATGAACATTTAGATTTTGCATCCCCGAACTATTCAATTTGAACTTGCATTCTCAAAACCGTAAGAATCCAATCCTTATTGTTTCTTAACCACCATGGTATAACATCTACTAACATGTCATGATCGCAACTTGTTAATACAAATACCCGAGGCTTTTTATTAAAGATTGGTAATGAGAAAAAAAAAAGACATGAAAATAGGTTGAGAATGATAAATGCGTTTGCACATGTATACAAGTTCAGGAATTGTAATCTGTAAGGCGAAACAAGCAAAAAAAAAAAAGAAGAAAGAGTTTTGGTAAAATTCATCAACTAACTCAATAGTGTATCCAATTCGTTACCTGGATGATCAAAATTGTATTCATGAACTTGAGCTAATTCCTCTTCACTCAAATCAAAATAAAAAGATTCCTGTAATGTCATCAGCCAATATAACCGTTTATAGTTAAAAGCCATTTTCACAAGCGGCATGTCAGAAAAAATAACAAATGCAAAGTTGTTTAATAAACAAGTCATAGTTATATGTGTGCTTATTTTAGAAGACAAACAAATTCTCAAAATTGATGTTGACCGATGATGTTTGTTAGCAATTTAACAAATGGGAACAAATGATAAACAACAAAATATCATTGGTGACACTTATAACACAAAATCGTTATATTAGATGAAGACGTTTTTACATGCTATGTAAACCTTGAAAAGAAACAAACTTCATTATAGTACCGCTTCAACCAGCAATAGACACACTCATACACATATCTAGCCTTGTTGGACATAGGTACAAGTATTGTATCAAAACATCCAAACTTAAGTATCAATAGAACTCATCCTATGGCTAGTGGTGTGTAGTACAGTTAGCTGTTTAAGTTACTACAAATTAGAGTCATGAATCTTCGCATGCTAATTGCAATCTCGTATATCAATCTACCACTTTGACATACAAGTTAATACTTAATCATTATTATCGTAGGGAAAACTTTTCTAACTAATTAGATGCAACTTTTGGGTAAAACAATTGAAGCATCAAGAAATTATGCTATTCCTTGCCTCCACCCACAGTTGTCAGGGTGCTTGCTCAAGTTTTTTAGCCTGAACGCAAAGTTTTTTAGCCTGAACACACATTCACTTGAGCATAAATAATTAATTCCCCAATAAGAAAGAAATAGTTGGCAAGACACTTTCCTTGCTTATACTCAAAATACATAGGACAGTACAACAAAAGACTATGGCATCCGAATAAACATTTACATTTAGTCAAGAACAACTTTTTTGAGAAATGCTATTCTTCATGGTCATTTTGACCCTGAAGAAAGCAAGGCCGATGTGGCACAATGCCACGTCAGCATATCTTTATTATTCTTTGATATTAAATGTTTTGGAAAAAAATAAATTTAATGCAATTTTTTTGATAAGTGTGAAATAATTATTTCCAACACATTGAGATGTATGAATAATTAATTTTTAAGTATTTTATTAAATACTTCGGTTGATGTGGCACAATGCCACATCAGCCTTGATTTCTTCAGGGTCAAAATGACCCTGAAGAATATCATTTCTCAACTTTTTTAGGAAATGACTTTATAGTATTCCGCTCACTCCGTGTTACAGAAATTGGATGAGATGATCGTAGATTGCCCTGCAGGGCCACTCTTCAGGTAGAATATCCATTTCACATGATGGAACTCTACCCATTTTGGAAAGAGCCTAACTGCATCAAAGCCAAACAATTAGGTTTTTTTTTAAATTGTTATATTGGCAAGTTCCATACTATATGACATTCAAAATTCTAAGTTACAGCCTCGAAGATCTTTATAGTATGGCCTTATGATCACTATTTCGGTACATGAAGACAACGTACGTCAACAAAATTTTAAATTAGTTAAAGCAAAGCTACCTCTAAATGTGATTAACATATCCATAATCAAAATGTTTTGATACATCATATCTTAATCATCTAGGAAAATAAAACATTTAATTCCAAAAAGCTACAATTATTACTATTTGATAAAACAACAACTAATGAAAAAGTCCAAATGAATGTCCCTACTTGGTTCACAAGGACAACACGCTGGTCATGAAGTTGGTCTATGATCATACTGCACACAGAGGTCTTCCCTGCGGCGGCACCACCTGCGACACCTGTATTTTCCAAAGACATAATGTTTAACCGACGATTGGGTAGAAGAATATTCAACTCAGCTCCAAATACAATTCTCTTGAAAAACAACTTTCATAGATCAAAACGCTAAAAACGGAATGTAAATTTTGCTTATTCAGGGACCTAACATATTGAATATACAATCTAAATGTCTACTTTTAAGTGTTAGGATAGCCCATTGGCGATGATGCATTAGAACAATCAGAAAGCTAGAGAATATGATATCAAGACAGGATGTTCGATAATATTCATTTAAATATATGTTAGTTGAATTACAGTAAACAATGATAATATTCATTTAAATCAGAACCTAACCAATGACAGTAAAAAATGATCAATACTGAAACTAACCAATTACAAAAGGTTGTCGGTATGCATTTCCAGCAGACGAGGTTGTAGGTTCCTCGGTGTTGGATTTTCTAGTTTCCACTCCATTTAGGTGAAGTCCTGAGAAATGTACTCCTGCTGAATTATCTAATACAACTACTGAATTAGAGCTCATGTTGAGAAATCTGACCTGTAAAACCATATCAGCAATTAGAGAAAAGGGGAAAAAATCGAAGAAAAGCTATACGCAAAAGATACATCTGTGCAAATAAGAAAAAAGGTCAAACGGGTACATAAGTATGAAATATTTCAAAATCCCAAAGGTCAAGTGCAGTAAGAGCCTGAGCAATTATAACCCAAGCCTGCAACTCCAACAGTATGAAAACGGTAACTAACTAAATACAGGTAATCAGGATGTTAAGTACAATGCAGTGCTATTGAAACGGGGATCCTTCATACTTCATACTCTTAGAGTACCCCATTTTGTAAAGGATTCCAACACATTTCCCATTTGAAAACCAAATGGGTTAAAAAAGGGATTCGAATACATCTTTCATTGTACACCAACAATCGTGAAGGTTTTACTGTCTAATTGGCAATATTAATGCAAATCAAACATGTTGTGGATAAATATAGATGGTCCAACTTATACTTAAGATCAGAGTTTTAAAAGCGGCGGCACGCTTGGTGCCGCCCGGCACCGTCCCCCCCCCCCCCCCTCTCTCTCTCTCTCTCTCTCTCTCTCTCTCTCTCTCTCTCTCTCTCTCTCTCTCTCTCTCTCTCTCTCTCTCTCTCTCTCTCTCTCTCTCTCTCTCTCTCGTGCGGGCAAGCGTCTTTTTTTTTTAAGGGCACGGGCTGCCGATCTGCCGGTCGCGCGCCTGCACCCTTAATTTATTTTTTATGACTTTTTAAAAAGTTTAAAAAAAAATTTTAAAAATTAAAAATTAATTTTTATTATCGGCACGACAGGCACGGCACGGTCGGCACGTCTCGAATTTAATATTTACCGAAACTCGGCACGAAACGGCATTTAAAACCTTACTTAAGATCACCACTTTGATGATCTGGTAAATCTGCAGAATAAAGAAAACAAGCTATCTAACCAGGCTGATTAATAACTAAATTCATTACATGTGTCTATTTCGCAGCCTGATCAATCTCATTGAATTTGTTTCACATCAAATGAGGAAATATTTAAACAAACAAAAAAAGAGACTATAAGGATTGCGTCAGTCATCGTTTTGCAGCGAAAATGCACTGGATCATAGCCAAATCAGACCATCTATTTCATATCCCTGAGATCTATACACTTAGCTAAGTCGTCTCAAAAGCGACAAAATCAAACCAAAACTACTGCGAAGGTATGGATCAACAACACCTCCAATTAGCATCACTCCCTTTGATGTCACAATCGATATCTCATTCCCCCCTTCTTATAGAAGAAACTAGCAAAGGTCATACGTATAATTCAAAACGCTTATATAGCAGCGGGAGGCGGCAATGTAGGATCTTGAAGCAAAAACATTAATCAATTATCCGTGAAGATCAAAATAGTAAAGAAATAAACGATGACACAATAAATATGTGCGCAGAAGAAATCGTGATGTGTGGATGGCCGCCGCATTACGGATCTAGATACTACAGTATAAATGGATAAGTACCGGGCGACGATTTTCTCCTGCCACGGCGGGGGAAGCGGCGGCGGCGAACTCCCGCGAGCAGTGAGAGAGAGAGAGAGAGAGAGAGAGAGAGAGAGAGAGAGAGAGAGAGGAGAAAGAAGCCGGTGGGAGCATTTTCTCCGCATATATAAGCGGAGAGCGAGAAAGAGAAGGGCGTGAATCCTCTCCAGAATCCCACCTTACATCCGGTGAACGGCTACGATGATTCCGGCCGATCCAACGGCATAAATAAAATGCTTAAACACGAGGCACGTTAACCTACCTCTTCGTATGCGTTTACCTTATCATGTTCCACCCCATCACATACAGTACAGAGCCCACTATTTTCTGATGGAGATTGCTACCTCTCTCATAAATTAGTCTATAATTGAGTATAAAGTTTAATTTTTTGCTGATAGTTTATTTTTATTAGCATCTAAATAATTTTAATTTCAAATAAATAATTTCAATAATGACTTCTACATATAAAAGATTTTGGTTACAGATGAATTCACATTCATTAAAATTAGTCTATTAGACAATATATATATATATATATTAATATTATCTTTCAAAAATCTTAAACACAAATTTTATAATCAATGAAACCAAAAATATAATATTGTATTCCTAATTTTCTGTGGGCATTTTTTACCGTTTAGAATCCCGCATGACAAAATATCTTTAATTTGATAAAGAACGCGGAAGGCCTATTGGATATCCAGTAGATTCAGATGGGCCCCACAATCTAATTCAATATTCGTACGTATGGTAGCCCCAGTCCTGTGGTCCTGCCTTCGAACAGTTGGCTAAATGAGGTGTTCGCTGTTCTGCAATGGACAGCAGCTTACCTCGGTCTTGTGGAGTGTCCACGTCTGCCACGTGCAGTGGGGTTGGATCCAACGCAGACAGCGGCTTACCGGCGGTTGATAGACGGCCCAAAAGAATCGGGGATCCCAAAAAAAAGAGGGCGTGATTGGTGCAAAATTAGACAATATAACTTTTGTAACCTAAGAATTTAATTTTGGAAAATTGCATTTCAGTCCTCCGCTTTTTATATTCCGATTCAGTTTTCCGAAACAAATTTTCACATCGAGGTGGCGCATTGCCGAGAGGCCGAATCATACGATCGCAAATCTTGGAGGATTGACTTGTAATATTCTATTTAATTTTTATTTTTAAATTTAAATAAAGAAATTAAGTGAAATAATAGTTCTTTTTAACCCATCTCTCGTTAGGATTTAAATTTTTAAAAAGGAAATTACTTATAAGTTCTTTTTTTTTCAATCTTACTTATCAGTTATCCTAACTTTTGTTCTTTCTTATCAGCCCCTCTCCAATTTTCTAAATACATCGCACCCCTTCACTTTTTTGTTTCGGACAGAAATACTCCTATTATCCTATATATATTTTATTATTTGACACCCTAAAACACATATTTAAAAAATATTTTTTTAAAAAAATACTTCTAAATAGATATTTTAGGAGTCTGAATAGTTAATGGATCGACCCACTAACCGCTGGAATAAAAAATTTTCAAAAATATCTATTTTAAAGTATTTTTAAGAACAATTTTTAATGTAAAAAGTTGTAGATCTTAACGAAGTTTACAAATTTTATGTTTCAAATTTTTTTAAAAAATATTTCTAAATAAATATTTTGAAACTCCAAAGAATTAATAAATACATGAGTATTTTTTTCCAGAAAAATAAATTTTTGGGCACGTGAGGCTGATCAATAAGAAATATTGAGTGGGAGTTGATCATAAGCAATTCAATAATATTAATTAACCGAATCAATACTGATTGGTACATTATGAGAATCCTTAGGAACGCAAATCAAAAGATTTGGATAACATATCCGTCGAATATCGGTATAATGCTATATAATAATATATATATATATATATGTCACCTGTTTTCAATTTCATGTCATTTTTATTTTTGTAAATATTAATAGCTGTCTTAAATATATTCATTTCAGAAAATTTTGAACTTTTAAAAAAACCTATGTTTTGGCTTGTTTTGTTGTTTTTATTAAAATTTTAAAAGATTAATCTAAAAAAATATTTTTGAACTCAAAATTTTTTGTATTTAAATTGTTTAGTATATCAATTATATATTTTTTTATAAATTATTTACACACATAATGTTAGAGGGTGTTGACCGAAAGCCATCCTTATGTTGATAGAATTAACCGCTATTATTCCAAAATATATACATCTCTATTTGTTAGTTCAGCTGACATGCTCGTTCTTTCATGATAAATTTTATAATATTTCAAATATGAGTTTAATTATTTGCAATATACTTATTAAAATTTATATTATAAATATTTTTAAATTTTAAAAGTTAGAAACTTTTATAGAAAAAAAAAACGTAACTCAATAATTTTTAAAAATTGGCAAAAAATATCATAGAAAGTTAATAGTATAAATATTATTTTAATTATACATATTCTTTCATCTATATATTTGATTTATTATTTTGAAATATTTTGACTTAGATAGTTATTAATTTATTAATTTATAATTTAATTTTTTTAAAAAATATATTAAATGTAAATTTTGATATATTAATTGTTAGTTATAAACTTAGACGCGAAAATGTAAAGCAGAGTAAAGCGGAGTTATATTAAACTATATTTTGATATATATTTATATATATATCTACAATAATGTAAAGCGGAGTTATATCTCTGTTTTGTTACCACGTGTTCATCCTAAAGCGGTGCTATGCCGCGTGTCCATCCTAAAACGGTGCTATAAAATGATGTGTCTAATCTCTAAGGGATGCATATGCTCGTGAAATGATGCATATATTTATGAAAGGATGCAACCATTTACCTCATGAAAATATGCATATGTTCATGAAAGGATGCAGCCATTCGCCTTTATATATAGCAGTTATTACTATTTCTTCGGAACGATTTACTCCCAATCCTAATAATTGTTAAGCTATTTTGATCGTTCGGTTGTTCAAGTATGTTATCAACATACCTATATTCAAGTTCATGTATATCTTATATCTGATAAAATGTCTACTCCAACTTTTTCTTTTTATTAATTATTGAAATTATCTCTGCGACATACTTTATTAAACTGTGATATGTATTTCTTTTAACACCTTCTGCTAAAAAAAAAGTTCAAATGTCAACATCCGAAGTTGTTATCCCCATCAATTTCAAACACATTTTGAATAAGATAATCAAAAAGATTGAATTACTAAAAAAACAACATTTAGCTATGAGATGAAAGATGGTTTCTTCCTTACTTGTGTGACATTTAAAATAAAGGAGAACGAAACATTGAACTTCTTCGGTGAAAAGCGTTTCTCATTAAAAGAATCTGAACGTATAGCCTGTGAAGTAGCGATTGAGGCGTTATCGGTTGTTCACAAAATTACCATTAAAGATGTCAGCTACTCGGAGATGTTAAAGGAAAATGCCGCATTTTTAAGTCTTCAGGAAGTGTACGATGAACTACTAGACAGATACAAGCAGATAGATGATGAAGTTAATGCAATGTACTCACCTATCATCTATAAGGACTAGCAAAATGGGTAATCGAGACAAAAATAATTTATAGACAATTTCCTATAAAAGTATGCTTTGCAATGATGATAAACAAAACTTAAGGATAAACACTAAAAAAAGTGGAATTGTACCTATCAAAACCAATTTTTACTCATGGACAATTGTATGTTGCCATTTCACGGTCAAATCACAAAAAGGATTGAAAATACTTATTGAGAATTACGACAATAGATTTCAAGAATATACAAAGAATATTGTGTATCATAAATTTTTCCAAAATCTGCAAAAGAGTGCAAAAATTATTGATCATTGTGGATAAGATGAAGAACTGAAGAATTTACAGCGACACAGTGGATATTACATCATCACATCATTTACGGCATGAGGACCTACAAATAATTTTCTTTTAATGTAATTTACAATATAATTATTATTTATAAAATAAAATTTTTATTATAAGTGTCAAATATTTAGCATTTCAACTGCTTTAATAAAGTTTATCACTCTATTATAAAATAAAAAAATTATGATAAATTATTTAAAAATAAATAAAAATTTATACAAATAGTTCGTGCATTGCACGGGTCTTATACTAGTATATATAAATTTCAAAGAAATTCTGAAGAAATTTGAAATTTTTTTGAAACACGTTTGGATAATTTCATCGTCCCGCTCCCAATAAGTTTTCAGTCTAATCCCGCGCCCAAACATAAACCCCATCCTTCATTTCATTTCTAGGGTTTTTCTCCCTCTCATCGATCGATCGATTTCCATGGCGTCTGACATCTCCGAAGAGAAGAAGCATTCCGACGATAATCCACCCCCCGGCGACGAACCCATGGATGCTGAGAAGAAGGGGGATGAGAAAGTAGAAGAAGAAGTTGAGGAGGAGGAGAAGATTCCGGCGACGAGCAGCGAGAGGAAGCGGCGGCGCAGCACGTCTGAGCGTACGCCTCCGACCGTCGAGCGGCCGTCTAGGGAGCGAAAGGCTGTCGAGAGGTATTCTGAGGTCTTGTCCCCCCGCAAGTCCGCATCCAAAGCCCTAGCCATTTCACAGGTGAATTCAGTGTCTCAGGATAGGTCTTCTTTCTGTGTATTTGATACTCGTAATGAATTATTAAGTAGTCGTTTATCACTGTTTTACACGTTTCAGGGTTCTGGGACCAAACTTAAGGACATTCCAAATGGTAATTCTTGCCGCACTTTTTGGCCTTACATGTTAGTAGATGGTTTTGATTTACTAGGTGTTACTGAATGCCATTTGAAGATTGATGTTTTATGGATGTGAATGTTTTTTATCCATGTATTTTGCTAAGGGGTTGGTTTCAAGTGCACAAGGTAACGGATTGTAGAACTTGGTATAGATTCAGGGCAAATTATGATGATTGTTCAGAATCGGTAGGCTGTTTATGCTGCATATGTAGCTTTGGGATGTGAAATTGTCAGGTTTTTTTTTTTTAGAAACGCTAGTTCTTTGAGATGTTTAATAAGGCCAAGTTGTTTAAATTGAATAATTATCGTCTCAGAATTGGATGATCAATAGTTTAAACCCTTCACAAATCAGTGAATGAGATGAAGAAGTTTGTCTGAAAATGAAGACAAAGCAAATGCTTAAAAGACCTGAAAGAAGCCTTTTTAGCTTGATGGTTATCGGAATATTTGATTAGAACGCATGAGTTTGTCAAAGGAGTGGCCTTCCTAAACTATATTAATGTTTCCTCTCGGATAGCTATACTCCAATAGTTTAATTTTCTTTCTTCTATCCTTTTCAATAGTTTTGGATGTTTAATCTAATGACATGGTTTTGGTGAATAACTATGTCTTTTAGAAGTGCAAATCACACTTTGATTTTTCTGATTTTGTTTAGTGTTTTAGTGTTTTTCAAGCTTTCAAAGAGAAAGGCTGATGAAAATCTTCAATCTCTTCATAGCATACTTTTCGGAAAGAAAGCAACCGTAAGTGCCCTTTCCTAAGATTTTTAATGGGGAGGATTCAGTCCTCCTTGCCTTGTAGAACTCCATGAGTGCTTTAGAATAATGTTGGATGCTTCACTCAGGCTCATTCTTTGAAGCGAAACATTTTCCAATTCTCTGGTTTTGTGTGGGCTGACAATGAGGTAATAACATTTCCTTCTTAGTGAATCACATTTGTACCTTATTAGGGGTTTAGTGATTCTTGTATTTTGGATACATTCATTAGTGTGACCTTCTTTCAGGAGAAACAACTGACAAAAGTCAAGGAAAAGCTAGACAAGCTTAACAAAGATAAACTAATTGATTTTTGTGAGATGCTTGATATACCTATCCAGAAAGCTTCTACTAAAAAGGTTTTCTGTTTGCAAGTATGCGGGTTTTTTTTCCTTCCTCTTTCTATGTTGCAGAAATGTTTTAATCATCATTTTTGTTCTTTCTTTATAGGAAGACGTCTCTGCAAAGCTACTGGAATTTCTTGGATCTCCTCATGTTACAAGAGATGTCATACTTGCTGAGAAAGAAGAGGTTTTGAGATTCTAGTCCATGTATTAATCATTATTTCTCTTGGTCTTGTTGTAGCAGCATGTTAATCGTTTATTTGTAGCAACGCAAACGCCAAGGAAAAAGCAAAGGAAGAAATAAGTCGTCAAAAAGTGAATCAAAGGTTAGCATTGTTAGCCTTATTTTGGATTTGTGAGAGGTGAATTTTGGCTTGTTTCTTTTCCGTCTTCAAGATAGCATTTCATCTGACTTAAACTGAAATGATTTTTTCTGAAAGATCGATGCACATTATGAGTAATTATGTAACTATGCTGTCAAGTTTAGAACCACATATGCCCCAGTAATATGCTTATCTTACTACATGACATCTCGTCTGATGGAAAACCTGTCTAGAATAAGTGGCTTGTTTTATGTTTCAAAAACTTATGTTTTCTGTTTAGTTTGGTCACATGCAGTGTTTTTATCCGTTTTAGCAATCTAGTGGTTTTAGTATATTGTTAAAAAATCTCTCTTGTTGTTTCAGTTTATTGGAATGTCTTCTCTTGAACTGGGGTGCTCATTAGTTGAAATTCTAAATATGAACATGACTCCTATTGTGCCCTTTGGTCCTGTTGAGAGCAAATAGTGCAACCCAAACATTCATTTAAAGTGTTCTTGCTTTTGACCGGTTGTGGATTTAGAAACCGTAAAATAATTGAAGGAGCTTCGTATTCAACTGAATTTGGAGGCGCTTTACTGGAAGACATTAAGCGCCTAATAAATTCTTTTTATAGTTAGAGGTTAACTGCCTCAATATTTGAAGCTAATGAAATGTATGTGATGTATGGTTGGTGTTCAAGGGAATTCAATACTTAAAGTAGATTGTAAGCTTGCTGCACTTGCCTTTTGTTGGTGGTGTTGATATTCCTTGCTTATTTCTTTACTCGCAATTCATTTTGTGCAAATTGGATTAACTCAGCACGGTAAAACTGGATCAGTTCTACCGTTTAGCTTAGTAAAGTGCATTGCTGCTCCTTCATTATGAGCCTCATAATGACAAAGTTTAAAATATGGGGCCGTATAGCCCCCCATCCCCACTGAATAAACTTTTGGGATCTTTACAAGCTGAAATATTCCTGAATTCTTTCTGTGCTGATTTGTTTTGGCTTTATTTGGGGAATAAATGCTTACATGCTGGTTATAACTCAAGGATGATCTGCAGCTTGAGACTTTATCAATCCTTCACATTTAATCCTCCTTTTTTTTCATATCAAGTGAGTTCCCTTTATTTGTCCTTTGCTATGGTTCTTTATGCAGAAGCGAAGGAAGAGTGCTGATAGTGAACAGGAGGAGAAGAAGACTACTGTTACATCTGATGATGAAAAAGCGGATGATGGTGATTCCCCTAGCTCGGAAGATGCCTTGTCTGACAAGGAAGAAACAAAATCGGCAGAGGAGGGAGATCATAGTCTTAGTGAAAAGGAAGATGAAGAGGATGAACCGGAAGAGCCTGTGCCAAGCAAGAAGAGTTCTTCTAAAAAGCCGGGCAGTGAGGTGAAGCCTTCACCTGCCAGGAAGGATTCTTCTGAGAAATCTAAGAAAAGCTCCTCAAAGTCCAGCTCAAAGAAATCATCTTCGATATCAGAGGAGGAAAAGAGCTTACATGCCAAAAGCAGTGAAGGATCTTCCAAAGATTCTAAAGGAAGTAGCTTGCAGCCCAAAAGAAAGAATAAAGCTTCATCCTCTGAAAATGAACCTACTAAAAGTGCCAACTACAGTGCAAAAGGATCTCGAAGAAAGAATGCATCTAAAGATAATACTGATTCAGAAACAGCTCTTCCATCTAAGTCTGTAAGACAAAGCAGGGAGAAGAATCAGACAAGTGGTGGTACAGCAACTGATTCCAAGAAAGGGGGCAGTAGAAAACCAGCAAAGTCTGGCTCAGGTTCTATAGGAAAGGAAAAAGGTTCGCCCATAATAGTTTCTTATTTTAAAGTGCCACTGTTCTGATTCTATCATAATATCGTCTTCGGCAAGGGAAAGAGAATTTTCGTAGACTTGTGTTTGATTTGCTGTAAAAACATCAGTATCATCCTGTTTTTAACTAATTCAGCTTTATTATGAAGCAATTGCCACTGCTAGTATTTGATTCTAAATAGCTAATATCCTTGCAACACAATTACGTCTAACATCTACTGAATTCAACAGTTCGGGACGAATTAACATGTTATGTAGGCTTGCTTGATATAATGTTAGATGCCTCTCTTTTGTACTGAATGTATGATGTTTTTTATTACATCTTTTACAGGGAAAGCTAAGAATAGTGGCAGTGCTCGTAAAGGACCTAGCCGTGAGGAATTGTATACTGTCGTGGCTGATATTTTGAAAGAAGTAGATTTCAATACGGTGAGCAGTATTTTGTTCTTATGCTCAACGTATTTGCATATTATTCTTGCTTTGTGTTTTGATTTTATTTATTTATTTATTGGTTTTACAGGCTACATTGGCTGATATTATCAAGCAATTAGGTAAGTGTATTACTTTCTTTCTTGCCTAATCTATAGGAAGTTATGCTAGTGTTATAATCTTATGCTGCAACAGTGTTTGGACTTTGGATTAAATACTGTGTTAGGTTTGGTAAATTTTTTAGCGAACTCGATCTAAAATTAGGAAGAGCGGCTGATTAATGACTAAGAGAAGTCCCAGCAGCAGTCATGGTGGTGGTTCGAACAAGTACCCATGCATAAATATAAGCATGCAGAAGCTAAATATTTAGTTCTTCATAATAATAATACACACACACACACACATGCATACATACAACAACAACAATCCAATCAAGAATCCTACGTTGTATGCAGCCATCCCAGAAGGACGTTATTTCCGTGGAACTCTCAGCCTAAAAAATGCAAATCCAAGACACACAAGCACGCACGTACATGATTTCACAGAACAAGAAACTTCCGCTGAGCATATCCAACACAAGCATAAATCACGCACATATAATAATACTAAAAGTATATAAAGGCAGGTACGGATGAATAAAAATAAAAATAAAATAGGAAGAAAAGTAGGGCAAAATAAAATAAAATAAAAGGTGCAATGTTATTTAAATTTTGATGTAACGCAAATTTTATGCCGGCATTCAGTTCAATCGAAAACTCAGTCTTCGTCCACTCCTAGAAAAGTAAGGTCATGTAGGACGATTTCTCTTCAACTGTTTTTAGGCCGACTCTCTGTCCTTCTCCACTCATTTATCCAGCTTTCACTCATCTAGCTGGTGTACATACATACATACATACATATATTTAGTTACTTATTTAAAATATTACTTAGTTGAAGAAGTTTATAAATTCTGTTTGTTGCTTAAACATGTATATTTGATTTGATTTTCTTAGAGCCCTGGAGAAGCCAATAATATTATTTTCTTATTATTTTTAATTTATTTATAAAAACAATCACTGCCTAAGATGTATAGATATGACAAGGCTATGTTTGGAAAACTAATTTGCTGTTGAAGTTTGATGGAAGATGGCCTGCGCATGGAGAATGGAGTATTATAGTGGAATCTCCAACTCTATGGCTCCATTTTACATATTTTTCTGAACCCAACTTTGATCTAGATAGATTGATTCCAGGGGCTCATTTTAAGATGGATATGATGGATCGAAAAGCAGAGGTAAAGAAAATCATTGAAGAAGTGATGGATAGCATGACAGATAGTGATGATGAGGACGAAGAAAGCGATGGCAAGGAAGAAGAAGAAGAAGATGATGCCAAGGATGATAAAGATGCAAAGGATGATAAAGCGCCTGCCGAAGACAGCGGCGAAGAGTAGATAGATGAGTTTCCGAGTAGTCGCTTCTTCTGCCATGAATAGTACATGATCATTTTTCTTAGGGTATCGATTGTCGGACCACTTTCTGGCTACGATTAAGGAGACGTTTTGGTGGAATTCTCTCATCTACTTGCTTATGCAGAGTGTAGGCGGGCAACTGTACCATATGGTAGGTGATTCTGTACTTTTTCATGTGGAAGTTTCTGTTGTAACAATCTTTCATTTTAATCGTCGTATCTTTGAGAATCGATCTCTGTAATGTTTCCTTGTACAATGTACACTAACAAAAAGATCGTTAACCTTGTATCAAAGATGTGCCTTTCCTCGATCTTATATTATACGAGAAGGTGTGATTGCTAGAGGTCTCAAAAAATCACCCAATAATAATTTAAGTAAACTACAAGCATCATATGGTCTTTGAACAGTGCAAGTTTACTTCTCATGATTTTGTGAGTGAAACTCAGAGAAATTTTGGTAGCTTTATCAGTTTCGCGTTACTTATAATTGTTGTTATGTATAATGTAAATAAATTTATGAAAAATTTCTTATAATTTTGTTGATGATGTTACTTGTTTCACGTTGAAAAATTACAGTCTTCTAGTGAACTATGTGATACTTAGAAAAAACGGTGATTAGTTTGCACCTCGTTAACTTTCTGCATCTTGTACTGCTCTTCGAATTAGGCGTCGACTGGTGTACTGCTCTTCGAATTAGGCGTCGACTGGTGTACTGCTCTTCGAATTAGGCGTCGACTGGTGTACTGCTCTTCGAATTAGGCGTTTCTTATAATTGTTGTTTGGTTGTGATTCGGAAATTAGATAGGATTGAAGTTGAGGGACTTACAATCGATTGTTTTGGATGGTTATTGGAGAATGAAGAAAAAAGAAGAAGTTAGCAGTGGGTTTAGGTAGTATGAAGGTTAGCATAAGCTTATTCTCACCACAATTTTTGGATTTTATTTCTATAATAATTTATTGTTTATTTTTTATTTTCAATGTAATGTAAATGTCTAAATAGTGAATTTCTAGTAATTAGGATGATCCGTCACATTCAATATTTTTAGCATTATACGGCTAACATAATAACAAAATTAACTGGATAATTATATATCAACCCATTCATATATACTGCTGTTCCAAATAAATTAATATTTTTTTTAATAATTACTAAATCAAGCAAACTTACACACATGTACTTGTATTTATTTTTTTTTTTAAACATAGATATAAAAAAATAGTTTTGCTGTACTTTACAGCCTTTGTACTCCATTTTTTTTTTTTTTTTTTTTTTTTTTTTAACCTCTATATGGATATTCGAGGCTCCAAAGTCTTTATTATTTTTGAAAAAATGTTGTAGCCTCAAAATATTCATTTGGGAGTATTTTTTTAAAGAAAAAATTGAATTTTTTTTTAAAGCACACAAATAATTTTTTATATTTAAATTTTTTCAAAAGATAATTATACAAAATGGATTTTCTATTGATTATGCAAATTCGTTTTGATAAAAATAGGGGCTTATTTGGAAAATTTTATAAAGTAGGGGTTTTTTCGACAAATTCTCAAAAATAAATTATGAAGATTAATTAGTCTTTGTAATTTCATCAAGAATTAGATTAACTATCATAAGAAGGAGTTATCAATTAAATTTTGTTATTCCAAATAATAGTTGCATCGCAAGATATATGGGTGATTCAATAGGAAGTGAATATGTATTTTTGACAAATATACGTACGCATATCGTAGATATATGTATTTTTGCGACAACGCCTACGTACATACACATAGGAAAATACAAATGATACACACAAAAAAGAAAAAAAAAAAGAAAAAAAGAAAATACAAGACCCACTTCATAATAATATCCATAAAATACAGGCCCTAATTTCTTGAAACTACAGCTGCCACAATACATGGAATAAGCTGCCATTGATCTCAGTAGCGTCCCATGGAAAGCACCGGCCGGGCGGGGCTGAGAAGCTTATAGCCGGCCGGCGATTGGCTCCTCGGGAATCCACACCTCGCCGGAGAAGCCAGCACCACCTCCTGGTCCATCTCCCATATAACGCTCAAGAACTCGTCTACGTTGCACGGGAGCTCCAGTGGGCCGAAGGTGTGGTGCCCGTACTCCGTCTCCGCCTCCTCCAGGAGTGCCCGGAAAAGAGGGTGGTTCGCTCCCTCCGCCCGCACGTTGAACCGCTCCCGCATCGGCCCCACGTACACCGTGAAACAACCTTCCGGCGCCATCAAAGCCTTCTTTTTATCCCCACCGCCACCGGCCGTGATATTCCGGCCTACTGAGACGCCGTCCGTCGGCGGCCGGCGGCTTCCCAAGGACTTGCATCGCTCAAGGGTCTTCCTAAGTAAACCCTTTTTGGAGCCCTTCTCCAACTTGCTTGCCATGTAAACCCTCTCTCTCTCTCTCTCTCTCTCTCTCTCTCTCTCTCTATATATATATATATATATATATAAATATGAAGAAGATCAAATAGAGATTGATCTGCGGCTTACTTCAGAAGTATCAAAGATACCAGTTCAAGATTTTCATGAGAGTTTGATCCGAAGAATGCTAAAAAAAAAAAAAAAAGCTGAAAATATTGGAATAATTGGAAATTAAGTTAAGAGGGATATCTGCTGGCTAGCCTCTGTCGTAAACTTGGTAGAACATGACCTCCCTTGGAACAGTGGAATTACTCATTGCAGCTGCTCCTTCTTGCACCTGAAAGACATGAAAATTATAGAGAAAATTGGAGAGAAAAATTTTGATATTTCGGAAGAAAGAAGAGATCGATGGTGTTCGATGGAGTAGACTTTGTTATGCTAAGGCTTCCTATGTACATATATATATACTTCAAATTATATATTATTAATTAGGAATATTAATAATTATTAAAGTCGATGTGTACTACACGAGATGTTAATTCCCAAATTAACTTGCGTAAATGAGAGGGAGAAGGTATGCAAGCATCAGCTATCTAATTAGGTTTACTTGGACCATGCTCTATCTTTCAATGTATATGTGAATATAAAATGTCAACGCCACTTAAACAAACCGACAACTCTCTCTTAATCATATCCCCATAATGTATACAAGTTATGTAGATATATGTGTATGATATGAATTCATGCATATATGCCGAGGTGCATGCATGAAAACATGCATGCATATGGTTGATTTTTGTTTTATATCGAATAAATATTTAAACAAAAAAATATAGTATAAGCGAGAAAATGGAGTAAATGTGCACATATATTTTAAGATAGAGATTTGTCGATAGTACCGATCTTACCTCCCTTCACCAAAATGCGTCATATCTTTCGTAGATGTAGGAAGAATTTCTCGTCCTACGACGTAAATGAGTTTGCCTTCGAATCAATCCTTACTTCCCTAGATATGTTTGTGCGCACAAATATATATATTTGTATAAATAAGATGCATATATATTAAATCATATATTTGATGTACCACTGAAAAGATCATTTCACCACACGCGCCTGCATAAAATTTACAAGTCAATCTTAACTTAGATACTCTCTTTAATTAAGAATAAATTATTACTATGATCTCCAACAAAAAACAAATATTACCCGAATTTATAAATAATAACTACTATTATTTGTTATTATCATATATATATATATATATATATATATAATATAATAATATATATATATATATATATAGATTATAAACCATAATTAGATAAAGGACAGATGACTAGGTCTATGGATCCTTTATTTAAGAACAACTTGGCTGCACCAAACTCTTCCTAGAGATCTATGTGCATCTCACCCACTATTAAATTTTTTTGATAAAATTAATAATCTTTTAAACCATGATTAATATTTAGTTGAGTATATTCTATACAATTAAAAAATTATATAGCATAGTTAATGGAGTAATTAAGTGTACACTAAGATCTCTAAAGGTTTAATAATTTAAGAGTGATCAATATCATTCTGACTCAATTCACCAAAATACGTCATCTCTTTCGTAGAGTTGTAATTTTTTATTTTGAGATTATCGTGGTGAAACATGTAATACAAGCGCACGTCTCCGTAGAGACCTCAAACTCGCGAGAAATCCCCCACGCCCTGTCCCGATCGACGCTCTGGGATTCGAGTATAGGCATTCCATGAACGGGGGCTCCTGTCACATGGTACATAGAATTTTTCCTTTAGAAAATCCTGCGGGGTGAATTCATAGAGTTGTGATTTAATTTGCCTTTGTGTGTGTGTATATTATATATATATACATATATATATAAGTTACACGTATATGCATGAGAGTTAGATGTGAAATTCTGTGCAAATTAGTATCATGCTTTTTTATTATTATGAACAATTATTATTATAATTGTTATTTTTCATAAATCATAGAGATAAGTTTAGTAAATCATAACTTGATAGTTACACAATAGATGATTTGATTAAACGAACAACTTGCTTGCACCATCTGTTCCTAGGGATCTATGTGAATCACTCACAATTATAAATAAATGATTTTTTTTTAAAAAAAAAAAAGAAATCATTGTATTAATTGTTTACACGACGACATGAAACCTCCCCCTTTCATATCATATGAGTGTTGGGGAAGGAAGGTTAGAAACTTTGGCATCTTAATTAGCATCCTCAATTATAAAAAAAAAAAAAAAAAAAAAAAACAAAAAAAAGTTCACAAGGTGAATATTATGTGTTCAACAAGAACTTGGACTTGTTAATTGTTAAAAAATATTTTTAATCTATCCAAGTTGCGTCATTAGGTCGGCAATTATAGAGCGACACTCGCAATTAAATAGAGACATTCTACATAATCATAGCTATTTTTAGTCTTACATGTGGCTGCGTCGAAGAGAAGCTAATTTTCTCCGTGGCAATTGCCTGTCAAATAAATTTATAATTTTTTTCCTTCCATTAATTGGGAACCGAACAAAATTAAAATTTTTAAACAAATTTCCAAAATGTCGCTGCTAAGTTGCAGTTTAAAACGAATTTTGAAGAAAATTTATTTGTATTAGATGAAAAAATTGTATCTTTTTCCAACAACTACTTCAATAATGCAGTTTTCTAATGTAAGGGAGTGCCCACTGTTTGGATTTGGATTCCAAAGTCTGACTTTCATCCATAAATTCCATATTAAATAGTTCATAAACACATTTTGGGTCACAAAAAAACAAACCTTTATTGACTTGCATGGTTCATCTAATTGTGAAATTCATGGACCAGCAGATTAAATTATATTATACTAGTTTTGAACCTGTACGATACACAGTTGTTAGTCACCGATATAAATAATAATATTAAAAACTTCTTATATTTTAATATAAAATTAATAAATATTTTTATTAAAATATTATATATATATATAATACTATTCGAAAGTTTATTTTATTTTAAATATATTAATTTTATATAAATTTATATTTAATTTTACTAAAATATTATATTATATTTATCACATATAATTAGAAAAAAAAATACCAAATTACATATCAAATGTTACGACTTTGATACCCATTTGTATATATTATATATAATTATATATAATTATTAAGAATTAGATGATGACTTTTAAAATTCTTCATTACATAGCAAAAGTTACGACTTTGATCACCCATTTTATATATTGTATATAATTGTATAGATTATTAAAAATTTGATAATGACCTTTCAAATTCTTCTAAATCATTATCATTTATCTTTAATATATAAAATAAAATATTATAAATTATATTTAGTTTGTATATTTAATAAAATTATTATTAATACATTAAATATACATTGAATTCACACCTTAATTAAATATGTGATTAATTACATGTTTATTATATATAAGTGATACATGTCAAATGGTAAGATAACAGAGACGCCATGTGGCATATTGTGAGTTATAAGAAGTGCCACATGTCGCTCAACTATTTTGATACCGAATTTTATATATATATATATATATATATATATATATATTACCGGGATTGGATGAAGGGTTACAGCAGGACCTAACAAGTCAACTAAACTACATTTGGAATAAATTATGATTTGAACCTGATACTGGATCGGCCTAGGAGCCCAAAAGAAGGGATATCAGAGGCCTTTCATAGAAAAGCCCAATTGGCCCGTCTAGCAGATTGGGTCGGCTTGGTCTACCTAATTATGGCAAGTCCAATAAGTTAATCAAACGGCCGTTGACGATATGACACCTTGCAGCTGGTAAATGCCTCTGTCACATCCACTAGTTGACGTTGTACTTGTACACGTGCACGAATAGGTGGGAAATGTGCTGTTATCGGGGATCAACTTGCCATCTACCTCTACCAACCAACGATCGGTACTTCGAGCAACTACAGGCGATGCTAGCATTGCAGCTTGTAGGAAGAGACCGTCGTGGAGCTCGGCAATTTCACAACCAATACAAGCATGCCCATGATTCCACTCTACCTTCGGTTGCACCTATCTCGAGACATGATTCGTACTCATCCGACCACTGGCCTAACCAAACCCTCAACCCTTTGTTTGTTCTGTATTTTAGCTTGGAATCAGTTTAACTGTTTAACCGCTGGGGAAAATAAAACTTAATTGGGCCGAAATTAGTTATGGTGGGCCTTATAATCTTTTGCTGAGGCCCATTGTTCTCGGAAATTGTAAGGCTTAGCGCAAGTCTGGTGATTCATAGCCATTCTCACTAGCTATACCAGCTACAAAATAGAGAAAAATACAAACTAAATAAAATATAATTTTCAATTAGTTAATTTAACTAAAAGAATAGTCTTTTTTTTTTGGGCCAGCTTTGCATGGATAGATAGATAGTTACTATATATTATTTTGTATTTTGGTTAATAGAATAAAAATCAGCGACAAATTAAAATAAATATTAAATTTATAATTAGTTGGATGGATTTGTCTCCTTTAAATTACATCGTCGAGGCAGCCAGTGCCATTGCTCCACGTCATAATTCCTTAATCATAATTTATTTTACTTCTACTAATCTAATCACTAATGACAAAGCTAGATAAGCATGCATAACCTCGTTGGAATAAAATTATAGGAACTAGGCAAAGTCCTTCCAAGGGCTCAAATCCTCGGGCAAATCCAAGGCGGAGGCGGGCCATGCCCGACGATGCTACCGACACCACAACCGTCTTTTCATCCAGCTTCGAGATTTCCTTTACGACATCCCCCTAACCGCCACTTTCGTCTAATGCGAAATGATATTTCCCCTACGCCCCGATGCTTAGGGTTTAAGTGTTGCTTCACAAGACGATGCTTTGATGGTCGGCCGCGTCAAACTGTATATTCTCGCATAGGCAGTATACTATGCATATCTAATATTTATGTACACATTTTCACTCTAAATTCAAATTATCATCCATCAGCTCATCATATGTCTTGAGTTATTCTATCACCTAACAAATCATCCCACCATTATTTAAATCTATTTAGAAATAAAAAAAAAATTTAGAGATGCATAGCAATTTTATTTTCTGATATATATATATATATATATATATATATATATATATATATATATATTATATCCTAGAGTAATCCTTATATGTAACACTTATATCACGACAACATATGTATTGGCGTCCTTTTTCTAATAAATGATGAAGTATCATTCTATATATTTGGTATGTGCTATAGTTTTATAGTTCATAGGATTTTATTCATCAATAAGTTAGAGCTTATTAGAAAATATTATCCATTTGTTTGGTGAAGTTTAATTTTATTCATCTAATGCTGTGCCAGTCTATTTCTCGCCACCTTTTTTGGCGTTACAAATCTTGTTGCAGATTAATTTTTAATTCATTAAAAATGGTTATATATAAAATAATGGTTATATATAAAATAATAATAATAATAATAATAATAATAAAAAGCTGGAGAAGAAGACAGATGAACCCTAGCTCTCTGAGCGTGCGGAAATGCTGTCTATATTATGAGAGTCACAATCCTTTGCTTCTCTTTCGGGAGAGACTACGTACAAAATTCAAACCTTCTCTCTCGATCGACTGTAATTTGCATGAAACTTGATACGAAGCGAGTTCCGGGGTTAGTTATTTCCGGAAGACGTTTCGATTTTTTGGAACTGACTTCCCCGGCCACTTTTCTCCATTGTTAGCTAGCTAAGAGTGTTGGCGAAGACAGTCATGAGTTCTCTATGTGGTAGTACGGAACGCTTGACAAGCGGCGAGACTGCATCCACCGTTTCCGTTAAGTTACCGCCGGCGTCGCCGACAACCTCCGTGTCCGAATCTAACATCGTTGCCTCCGCCTGCGTAGACGGCTCCGTCTCAAATGATCTAGACAAGATCACGGGCGGCGTTGCATCCTCCTCACATGATGCGCTCAAGTCCGCTATGGAAGCGATAACGTTCGACGGCGACGACGACTTGGATGTTGAAGTTCAGTCGCCGGACCTGGCGATCTGGGAGATGCTGATCGCCGATCAGATTGACTCCGGCGTGGATTTCATGATCTCGTCGCCGAGGGCATCGGACTTCATGATGTGCTCGCCGAGGAGAGACTTCATGTTGATGGGTTCACCTAAAAGAGAATACAGCATGATCTCATCACCCAAGAGAGAGTTCATGGTGATCTCCTCGCCCAAGAAAGATTTCATGGTGATTTCTTCACCGAAGAGAGACTATATAATCTCTTCTTCACCTGCGAAGAGATTTTCATCACCAGCTTCTAATATCATGAACTCTGTAAATCTTCATAACAACAACAGCAGTAATAATAATAATTTAGGAGAGAGTCCGTTGCGAAAGATGTGTAATAGCTCAAACGCTAACTACAACGACCACGTGGAAAATCTCGCTTTGCCGGCGATCGAGAGCTTCCTCGGAGGCTACCAATTGGAAAGTAACTACTCAGCAGCCGGCGGTGAGGCGTACCCGGAGGCGGCGGGAGTGACTGTGGCAGATGATTTTTCCGGCGTAGAGTGCAGTACCGGGAATAACGCGATGGCGGCGGCGGGGCTGCCGTCTCTATTCGAATGCCTATCGATGCCGGAGCCGGAGTTCTGCGAGTCTGCCATCCGCGATACGACGGTGGTGGCTGGGGGATTACCGATACGGGGTGATCATGGTGATGTTTATCGATCGAGTCATCAACAATTTACAACATCTGAAGATACAGTTTTAATGGCGCAGCCAGCTGATCATCATCATGGAGAAGAGCAGCTGCAAGAAGCTTCATCGTATCATGGATTGCTTGGTTATCTACTTTCCGCAGAGCCTGAGCAGGTATAACTTTATATACTTAAAAATTTTATTTTATTTTGCTTAATTAGATTAATTCCATTTCCACATGAAAACTGAGCCGAAATTAAGCACGTAAAGTTAATTAACTATACGAGCATGCATGCATCGAATATATGTTTGTAGGAGGAGCAAGATAGCGGGCTAGAGCTGGTGCACATGCTGTTGGCGTGCGCGGAAGCGGTGGCGAAATCCGACTACCGGTCGGCGCGCAGCCAGCTCCACCGCCTCAGCTTCTTCGTCTCCTTCGTCGGCGACTCGATGCACCGCGTCGCCGCCTGCTTCGCAAACGCTCTCTCCGCGCGCATCGTCGCCGCCATCGTACCGTGTGCTCCGCCGCCGCCGCCGCCGCTCTTACAACACCCCGACGAGGTCCTCAAAATCTACCAGATCCTCTACCAGGCATGCCCGTATATTAAATTTGCCCACTACACGGCCAACCAAGCTATTTTCGAAGCTTTCGGCGGCGAGTCTCGTCTCCACGTCGTGGACCTCGACATATTGCAGGTATTTCAACAACGAACTACATAATATGATATTAAGAGAGATCATGCTATTAAATAAGCTCATAGCTTGGGAAAATAGTTCTGATTAATAACTTTTAAAATTGTATGTGTACTTCAAACATAATCATACTTTAATTATGTAATTTCACTATATATGTTTTACATATTTCTAAAAAATTATATGAAATTATATTTAGTTTTTTTTTTTAAAAAAAAAATACAAAGTTTAAAATGTGAACTACAATGTTTTAAAAATTTCCATTTCGCCTAAAAATAGTATGAAAATATACTAATTTAATATTAAAAAAATATAACAGGGATATCAGTGGCCGGCGTTCATGCAAGCCCTCGCTGCCCGTCCAGGCGGCGCTCCGTCACTCCGTATCACCGGCGTCGGCGGCTCAGCCGAATCCGTCCGCCGCACCGGCCGCCACCTCACAGACCTCGCTCGATCCCTCCGCCTTCCCTTCGAGTTCCACGCCGTCGAGGAGCCACTCGAATCCCTCCGACCCGCCGCCCTCCGCCGCCGCGTCGGCGAAGCCCTTGCCGTCAACGCCGTGAACAGACTCCACCGCGTTCAGCAACCAGCGTTAGCACAGCTATTGGCAATGCTAAGGGATCAAGCGCCGAGTGTTGTAACTGTGGTGGAGCAGGAAGCGGGACACGGCAGCGCGTCGTTCCTGCCGAGGTTTCTAGAAGCTTTGCACTACTATTCGGCCGTGTTCGACTCGCTGCACGCAACATTCCCGGCCGACTCGGCGGCGCGTGCGAGAGTTGAGCGCGGCTTGCTTGCGCCTGAGATAACGAACATCGTGGCGTGCGAAGGAGCAGCGAGAGTGGAGAGACACGAGAGGTTGGAGAAATGGAGGAGGTTGATGGAGGGGAAAGGGTTCAGGTCGATACCGTTAAGTGCTAACGCCGTTAATCAGTCGAGGATACTTCTGGGGTTGTATCCGTGCGATGGGTATAGATTGACGGAGGATAACGGCTGCTTGCTTCTCGGTTGGCAGGACCGACCCATCATTGCCGCATCTGCATGGCGATGCTGAACGTAGATGCCCCTGTTTTAGTAACAACAGACAGTGTGGGGTTAATATTTGTATTTCTTTAACTTGTTTTGTGCTTAATAAAAGGCCTTCATATATATATATATATATATATATATATATATATATATATATATCTCCGAAGAGTGAATTCCTGCAGTCCACTTCCAACTTTGACAAGAAATGAGTCCAGCTTTGTTAAGGCACGGACAGGCGAATTCCAGGCACTATATCACTTAGGCACTATTTGGTTCACGAGTAATTTGGTGGTAACTATTATTCGGATAATACTTACGATCTTACTATCCACGTTTGGTGCATAGGTAAATCGTTCCCTTCCAATAACATTTACCCTTAAATAGGGGTAAATCGCTACCCACCTAAATAGGGGTAACGATTTATCCCCATAAATTGTTGCCCCATGTAATTCCCGGCAGTCCGTCATGAGCGCCACGAGCTCCGCTACTCACACGAACGCCGCGAGCTCCGCTGCTCTCGACCTCGCCGTGAGCTGCGCTGCTCTCGACCTCGCCGCGAGCTTCGCTGCTCTCAGCCTCACATCTCGCCGTGCTCAGGTCGCAGTTGCCGATCTCGACGGCCGCCCTCAGCCACGCTCATGATCTCAACGAGCAACCTCGATCTCGCTGCTGTAGGCCTCCATTTCGACAGCCACGTTCAATCGTGCTCTCGATCTTGCTGCGCGCCCCTCGATCTCGCCACACAACCCCTCGATCTCGCTGCACCCTGCAATGCTCAACATCGATCTCTCCGGCCGCACGTAGCCTGCCTGTCCTTTCTCCGGCTGAGCCTCTCCGCGCCTCTTCTCTCCTCAACTACACTTCGTCTCTGCTGTACGCAAATCTCAGCCCCTCCTCCAACTCGGACTGCTCAATCCAAACGAGGGGGTAGTTACCCATATAACGTTTACTTGTAAACCAAACGTGAGTAGACGTTACCGTCATGTTACCCAGGTAAAATCTTTATCCATATAATCTCTACCCTTACCTACGTACCAAACACGCCCTTATCGTAAATCAGAAAATAGACGAACAAGCATCCATCAAGATTAATCACTTGGATAAAAGCAAAGGCCAGATTAAGAGCAACAAGCAGCTGTAATAATTCATAAACAGAGAACATATTTAACAGAATATTTTTCACTTCAATGAAGCATACATCCTTTCCATTGAGGCATGATTTATACCGTGCTAGTTGCACAGGACGCCTAGAGAGGATAATTGAGACTTTCAACCTCATGAATCAGATGTCTCAGGTTCGAATTCCGTAAGCACCTGTAAGAGCGTGTGAGATTTATCATCTTTGTATTTTGTGGAGAGTAATACGGACCTTCCGATCTACTCAGATCGAAAGGTTAGGACTTCTTGGTTGATATAATGTGGATTAGTGCCATCAAAAGTTTCATGCTTAGGTTCGCTGATCTAAGACTAGATTGTGCACCATGATTCCACGTCGTGATGTATCATCATCAGTCTATCTATAAAGGGTTAAGTTCTCAATTTATTTATGTTTCCCTGAAATTTATAGATACAAGTTCACAATAATCATGAAATATACCATCCAAACATAATTCAATACGAGAGGGAGGATTAACGATCATTTCGGGTAAGGGAGAGTCAATTGTTTGAAGCGCATGTTATCTATTAATAAGTTGATTGATATATGAAACTTGGCAGCGTCTAAACTCTCATCGGACTTTTGGGTCATGTAGTCCCTGTGCTTCTCGACGGAGATGTCGCTTCTCACCACCACCAACGAAGAGGGAGCGAGACCCTCTCCGGCGAGCCTGGAGAAGCTATCGCCGGCGAGAGAGACGGGTGACGGAGAAACACTGATGCTTTGGTTGTATAATATGGATCGCATCCCATAAGCAGATATCCGACTAAATATTAGAATAAGAATTAAATGGATAATAGGGATCGCATCCCATAAACAGAAGATATCCGTTAATGATTTAATTGGTAAAATAAAAATCGGTGTGAATCCGTAAATTATTACGTTGAACGTTCAAAAAAATAGTTACGGACAATATTTTTTCGAAATGATTAAAAAAAGAAAAATAATAGTGCTTTGCCGCATTTATATAGATTTTATGGGAGAGAATTTTTATATAAAAATACACAAATATGTACTAATTAACTTGCAATTTTTGCTGTATGAAACTGCTACCATATTAATTGTAACAATATTCATCTTATAGTCGTAATTTATGTACCTGTATTTTTGTTGTACTTCCTAAAATAAATCGTAGCAACCGCCAACAGGGTCATTCCTGTCAACGGTCAACCTGATTATAAATCGGGTCAGCTTAATTGCAGAACCGAATCGCCCACTCCATAGACTATATAAAGTATGAGCGGACCCAAACTACATGCCACCACTTTATCCCTTATACTTTGGAGTTGATTAAATGGACATAATTCATAATTGCTCGTAAAATATTTGCGACCATAAATAAATGTAAAAGAAAAAAAACATTGAAACAAGAAGACTATTGCGTAATAACAATAATACATGCGAAAGATGATGGTATATTGCATTTTGTACACACTAATGCACGACAATATCGCGAGGCCTCCAGCGCCTATCCTTGCGCTAAAGAAGAATTTCCTTCCGAACATTAAAACAGGTACAGAGTGACTTCAAAGAAATTGCATCTCTCGATCTTACCAGGCAAGATGGAAAAGTAACACAGCCGCTGAAAGCCGATATAAATCGAGAAAGCCTTGCATTATAGAATAACGCACGCGCAGGTTGTCTTTGGTGAATCATCGATTTTCTTTTCTGCAGGAACCAGAAGAACCATACAATAACGACATCCACGTAATATACACCTCCAAGCTCCAAAAAAATATAGATAGAGAAATAAAGTTGAAATTTGATTAATCATTAAAGCATGTTTGATTTTTTTTTTTTTTTTGTTTTTGTTTTGGGATGCATTAATACATTGCTTTAGATAACGATTGCATGTACACCATTGCTCGAATGAGATCAGCACAAACCAAGTGAGAAAATTAATACAGTTAAGCACTATTAGTGGTTGATTAACGTCGAGAAATATGTTTGATGTATGGGAAAAATATAAATTGGTAAAAAAAAAAACTGAAGGACATGACGGATGCTGAAACAACATGCAGATACATGGCAACATACAACCAATGGGTGCAAGAGGACTCTTAAACCAGGCCAGAGGAATCACTTTCCCATATAATATCTACAAATAACATAAGTTTTTCGATCAAACAATGACACAATAAGGCATCGCCACTAGAACCTTAGGACAAGATTCACAGAATAGCTTCCAGGCTAAACACATATCAAAATCTTTACGTGCTTCTAGCACAAAATTTGATTACAAAAGAAGCGATGGAAACAACTAGTCAGAATACTTGCATTAACTTCTTGGAAAGCAACATGGTGGATGGTTGAATGGCATTTGTGCTCTATTATGAACCATATATTTCTTTAAGTTCAGAAAATCAAATAATTCCTAACATTATCCACTCATTTCTTTGTGGACAATAATTCTAGTCAATAAAAAATAATGCGCACTAGTAAAAGACGAAGTATAAAACTTAATTACTGCACAGGTTTTATGAAACAGTTACCTATGCAATAGTAATCATTTAATACCAATATCATCAAAACAACATTAACTGACCTGCTTTAGCTTTTGCCGATGATGGCTGCACAACAACATGCATGGTGATGACTCCCCCTGGAAGCTCGCCGAACGATGGTTTACATTGAGCAACTGTATTGTTATTCTCCAAAATCTTTCCAGCGCTGATAAGCTTGATATCACTAGCCACCTTCGGTATGATCTTTTTATCTGCAAAAGGGGGCATACGCATGTTTCCATCAACAATCACAGTAGAACCAAGACATGGGGGATCATGCCATAAACATCGAATTTTAATAGGGAATAAAAGTTCGAATGCTTAAATAACTAAATAAATAAATACATGCTCATAGCTGGAAATAGCAATAATTACAATTGGAATTGTTACGAATGTAACTTAACCAGGCCTATCTAAGAACATCCTGTAATAGCTGAAAATAACTTAAACATGCTCATAGCTGGAAATAGCCGAATGCTTGTTACAACATTTTGTCATAGTACGTCTTATTGAATAACTCTAGGTGAAGTGAATATTCATGAAAATGGCTGCCTACAGTATACAGTTCAAATACAGAGACCACAGACTCTCTGGTTAGGTACCCAGATTGAACATTATAAAAAGTTAAAAACTCAAAAGCTTAGTAGTACCTATTCCTCAAAATATGCACAAGACAATTACATACTCAAAAAGTACCCAGATCCCAGCGTGTCGGTAGGGCCTGGGCGGGGGGGTTTCCCACGATTTTGAGGTCCCTACGGAGGCGTGCGCTTCAATTATTGGTTCCACCATGATAATCTCAAAAAAAGAAAAACTCATGGAGTAGTAACATAATACCATGCAACAATAGTAGGCAAACATAACATGCAACCCAAGATAAATAACTAAAAAATTATCACTCAAACTCCCAGAGGCAACGGGTAAAACGCACCAGAGCGCTCTAGCAACAGCTTAAATTATATCATTAGCCGGAGAGTCATCAACAATATGAGAAACATAACTATATAAATAACACGAACTGATATACTTTAGTATAAAATTTTCACTGTAGCTCTATCTAAACGTAACCAGCTAGTAAGTTAACGCTCGCAGATCTCGCGTTACAGATACTACTCATGGAATTCTCAACAACGTCTCAAGTGCTCAGACACAAGTATAAATCATACATGAAAAAACCCGCATCACAGAAACAAGGATACGTGAATTCGCTGACCTTTAGGCCAATCGGAGACTATTCTTTCTTTAACCATGGCGATCGTGGCGGCGCTCGAGTATCGAATTGGCCCGATGTCGGTGCCATCGTAAAGCCTGAATTTCAGTTCCACCAACTCCTCGTCCGGCATCACTAATCCTCAAAATCACCAGTACACCTCCGATTCGACCTAACCTTAATTGATTTTACTCTATGTAGTTAATCACCAATCCTAGTATGAACCAGCAGCACCACAGATCGGAGATCAATATGCTCAAATCAAAGTCTATCTACGCTCATCGGCGACGAAGTCAACACTGGCGAGGAGATGTGGATCTCCGATGCGATCTACGGTTAAGATGACCTCGAGATGGAGAAAAGAAAATTCTCTTCGTCTTCTTCGTCTGCAGTCGAGAGAGAGAGAGAGAGAGAGAGAGAGAATGGTTGGCACGGTGTGCCGGAAGACAACGTTCGACCGAGTGCCCGAGCGAACAGATGTATACGTGGCATATTTTGGACCATACAATTGTCTCTTTATGGCGTGTAAAGAGTCTAAAGAGACGGATTACTTTGTTATTGTAATAATTTCGGATTGTTTATAAATAATAAATAATAAATTATAATTATTATCTTTTGGCCAGGGAAGGGAATAACCGAATAAAGTTTCTAATTCTTAATTAAATGAGGTATAGAATTTTTAGACACAACCCAAAATAAAGTAAAGATTATCTTCTCGTTGAGGCAACTCTAGAATATGAAGCGTCCCAAAAAAATATCTTAATTAGTTAGTTCTCCCACTCATAATTTTGTCTTCTTCATTTTCTTTTTCGTGTAGATCAATTTTGTAATTTTTTTTTAAAATTTTTTATTGGTTTAATTCAAGTGTACATGATTATATGTCATAGAGAATATGTTTTTTTTAATTAAAAAAAAAAAAGATGTAATAATCATCTATAAATGGTTGGGAGGGTCCTTCAATTATTATTAGAACCATCATTAGTGTACTAGATAATCGATCACCTAATCATGAATTATGGTCCTTGTTCTCCTATATAATAATTATTGTATTCAATAATCTAGTATTTTAAACAAATATGATTACTACATGTCTAAGATGATAATTATTAACTTGTTTTTTTTTTGTTGAATGTATAAAATGGCAAGAAAAGCAATAAAGATGCGAGTAAAGTGACTAAATTTTATTAGGATACAGAAAAAATATCTTTATATTGTTCAGTTGAGTTAACAGGTTAGTGGATAACCAACTAAGATTTTGAAGCCTCAAATCCACATACTAAGTAGCGTCTTTTATTATTATTATAATATATATATATATATATATTTTTTTTTGAATATAAGGTAAATTTTGATGTGATTTATAACTTTTATATTCAATTTTTTTTCAAAATATTTTTAAACAAATATTTTGGAGCGTAAAAGATAAATAGATTTAAAATAATAGATTTGTTAGTAAAATTCAAATAATATAGGTGCTGATATGCAAGTCCCTTTATATTTATATTAATGTAAAATAAAGTGATCAAAAATTTCTTTTACAAATAACTATACGTCATATTTAACAAATATAGCTACAACTAGTTAAATATAAATCTTATGTATATAATTATTGGTATATAATATACATATTCTGAACAAATAAAAGAATTAAATGAATATTTGTAAACTCTATGTATGCATTTAAACAAATATTTATATAAAATAGTAAATAAAATATCGACACTTATTTTATAAATAATAGTTTAAAAACATACTAAATTTGAGATTGTATTTTATAAAATAGTTGTTAGATATTTTAGAAAATATATGATATATATATATATATATATATATATATATTTATATATATATTTATATTTTATGATAAAAAATTTACATGTGAGAGCGTCGGTGAGCGAATACTAGAAATCAAAATGGTTGGGCCCAAAATAAAATTAGCTCAATTAGCTTCACAGCCTCAACCCTCTAAATCAATCTCGTAGCCCTTTTCAGCGAGCGAGCTTGTACCCTACCTTCTTGCTCCAGCTGACTGATTTCCTCCTCCCTTGATTGCTCTCCCTCCGGCTTCTCCTCCCGCCGCCGAGCGAGGTATTTATCTCCGCCTTAGTATCTTAGTATCACAGTATCTGAGTGGGGGCACTTGATCCCACTGGCTATATGGTGTATCCGCCCATGGTTGCATTCAACGATTATGTAGTTTTATAGGATTGAGAAACGATGTTCTTCCTATTTGTTTGCCAAGATGTGTTCTACTTATTGACGTCACATGTGATCATTCAGTAGTTGTAATGGATATCGACCCGGTGGCAAGTAATCCTGAGAAACGCAAGCCGGATGAGATGGAGCTGGAAGGCGGTGGGCGGAGCGAGGTACGTTGGTCCTAATGCGCCAATAGCTCTAATTTTGTATTTTGTTTTTCTTGAGCTTTAAATTCATTTGGAAATGCAAGGTTGATGATCATTCTGGTTTTGCTTCTTGCAGTCCGAGGGCAAACAGAAAGATGACCTCTCCGAGTCCTTGGGAAAGCTGCAGATCGAGGAGCCATCACCAAGCTCTTCTTCGTCTGTCAGCTTCAAGAGGAAGCCGGTGATAATAATTGTTGTTGGCATGGCTGGTGTGCTCTTGTATTCTTGAATGCTATATTTATATTGATTTTTTTCTTGGAAATTGAACATTTTATTTTGAATGTTTTTAAATTTGATTCTGCAGGCAGTGGAAAGACTACGTTTATGCACCAGTTAGTTTGCCACACTCAGGCCTCAAACATTCGGGGGTATATTTTGAACCTTGATCCGGCAGTGATGAACCTGCCCTTTGGGGCTAACATTGATATACGGGACACAATCCGCTACAAAGAGGTTATGAAAGAGTATAATCTTGGACCAAACGGAGGCATTCTGACTTCACTTAATCTCTTCGCTACCAAGTTTAACGAGGTTGTCATTGTAACTTTCTCCTTCTATGTTAAGTCGATTAAAGAGGGTCTGATAATTGATGGATTTATGCTCAGGTTGTTTCTATTATTGAAAGGAGAGCAGATGATCTTGATTATGTCCTTGTGGATACCCCGGGTCAAATTGAGATATTCACTTGGTCAGCTTCTGGAGCCATAATAACAGAAGCTTTTGCTTCTACCTTTCCTACTGTAGTTGCGTATGTGGTAGATACACCTCGATCAGCAAACCCGGTCACCTTCATGAGCAACATGCTATATGCTTGCAGCATACTGTACAAGACCAGGTTACCTTTGGTCCTGGCCTTCAACAAAATTGATGTCGCCAAACATGAATTCGCTTTGGAGGTACTTAAATTATTTTATGGTGTCTTTTGACTTCTATGTACATCACTGGTTTAAGTTTCAAGGGCATATGATACTCTGTAACGTAATCTTTCAGAACATACAATAATTTTAGAACAATTTAGAGGGGATTCTTATAAGCTTAAAGTTATATTATGATAAGATTCTATAGGAATCTTTGTAATAAATCTTGTCGATCCGTTCTTTCCCTATTCATTAATGCTATGCAGCTATAGTTTTCCTGCAATTGCGACCAAGAAAAAACTTAGTGTGTGGAAATGTCCCTATTGCATCAAGCAAGGTCTAAAGCGAGCTGCTTTTAACCTCTCCGATAACGGAAATGGTTATGTAATTTCTCCCAAGGAGAGGGCGGCATGCGACTTCGGGATTGTGGTGGTGAGCATGCGTGCTGAGGCTCCCTTCCTCCCTTGGATTCTTCAATAAGATCTTCCTTTTGGAAGGAAAGAGATCGCAATCCCGTAGCGCACTCGAAGCGGAGGTGAAAGCCAGACGAAGCCATATGACCAAACGAGAAGCCATATGATTCCTGTTCCGCAATAAGATTATATATATATATATATATATGCTATTCTCAGCTCGACATAAAAATAGCTTTAGTAAGCTAACATTTCAGCCGTTGATCTTCTTGATCTTCTCTCTCTCTCTCTCTCTCTCTCTCTCTCTCTATATATATATATATATATATATATATATATATATATAGAAATAGACTAATCTCCACTCGACAGGAGCTCGGCCCGCTCCTGTCGAGTCCGTAGCCGTTGGATCGTGGCGATCCGACGGCTGAAATCCGACCCGAGCTCTTCAAAAACACGCGCGTGATGTCGGCCGTCGGATCGCCGAGGTGATCCGACGGCTGAAACCGATCCGAGCTCTTACAAAACACGCGCGTGATCTCAGTCGTCGGATCGTCGCGATCCGACGGCTGCTGAGTCGACAGGAGCGAGCCGTGCTCCTGTCGAGTGGAGATTAGCATCTCTCTATATATATATATATATATATATATATATATATATATATATATATATATATATAATCTTGAAACATGTTGAAGCTGCTAAAGCACTTCATATCATTAGAGCTCTGTATGTAAGGAGCGTTAATACATTTCTTTTTAATTCTTCATTTTTGTTCTTTATAATTAAATACATAGATGTAAGTCGGTGTAGCGCCTATTGGGAGAAACATGAGAGAGAAATGTTTGAACTGGTTTGGAAAAGTAAATGGAGACCCATCAATGCGCCTGTTAGGAGGCGTGAGGCACGAAAACTCTAAATGACCTACTTTTACTTGATTTGAATGAAGATACGCTGAATAGATCATAGTAGCATACAAGGATCCATGTAGCTGAACTCTCGTAGTGGGAAAAAGGTTTTGACAGTTTTGTTGTTATTGTTGAATATTTTTATTTAATACCAGTTTTCACTTCCTGCTCAAATATCATTGGCTGAACTTGATTTACGTAGTGGTGATCCATGAGCTTTCGGTAATATAGAAATATTACATGGACATCTAATCTTTCCAAAACTATGTGAGTTTCTGGATATTGTCGTGGTTTGTTCATGTTAAATATGTGGCCATAGAGTCCTCTTTTCAGCATCAAATATCATTTTTGTTTGTTTTAATATCTGAACTCTAGCTTGCTTGATTCGTTATGCATTAGAAGCTCTAATAGCTGTTTATTGTAATAGTGGATGCAAGACTTTGAGGCTTTTCAGGCTGCAGTGGAGACTGATTCATCATATACAGCAACATTAACAAGAAGCCTTGCACTTGTGCTTGATGAGTTCTACAAGAACTTACGATCAGTGGGGGTTTCCGCTGTTTCTGGTGTAGGGATTGATGCATTTTTTAAGGCAATAGAAGCAAGTGCAGAAGAATATATGGATTCATACAAGTACTAGCCAAACTTAATACCAAGGCCATGCTGCTGTTGTGAACTTTATTATTTTTCTTACTAAATTTTATCGTATTTATGACATATAAAATCATTTAGGGCTGACCTTGATAAGAGACGAGCTGAGAAGGAAAGGCTAGAGGCTGAACGCAGGCGGGAAAATATGGATAAGTTACGAAGAGACATGGAGAAATCAAAAGGACAAACCGTAGTTCTAAGCACTGGTTTAAAGGATAAGGAACCTCAACAGACAATGAGCGAAGATGAAGAAGAGGAAGAAGATGACGATCCTGTAATATTCTCTGAGGGCGAAGACATGGGGGATGATAACGATGATGATGATGATGAAGAGGTTGCTCGCTTTGCTTTTTGACGCAGCTTGTGCTCACACATGTTTGAGAAGGTAACATCTACTCTTTTAGTTTCCGAATAACGAAATTTTTATCAAATTTGTGTTTATATACACTTGCAGGATTATAATCTCTTTATGCTCGTCTTGCGACGTCATGAACAGGGAGGGTAGTTGGTTTTTCCAAGTTTTACGAGCATTTTTTATAATCTTGTCGGGTGAACTAAAACATGTTTGCTGAAATTTAAGAAGTAACTTATATATGGAAATATTGTCTCTAAATGTTACATTTTGATTTGGGACATTTATATGAATTTTAGTTTTTAAAAGGCTTATATTGCTTAAATGTTCATACTTTTTCAAGTGTTGTTCTAAATTTACTTGGTTAAGTTGATTGTATGGAGCTTGTCGATTTGATACGCTGAATGTTTTTGGATTATGAATTTCACAAAAATATGGTCAAGATACACAGTGGATGGTAGACTTTCACTGTGTATTGCAGTGCTAAGAAATGGGACGTAACATATCAACATCAGGTTCCTTTCGATGAAATCCTGTACGTTAATTATATATAGTTCCACTCAGGTGACGTAAGGTTCTTTGGTAGCTACTTGATCTGAGTTTCGATAAATTCAAATTTCCGATTCCATACTATTGTATATCCGAGCATAATGATTTTATTTGTATTTTCTGACTCTAAAATTTTAGCGGATTGGAAAATAATTTTCTAAGTCGGTTGACTTTCTTAAAAATTTATTTAAAAATATTTTTTTAAAAAAAATAAAAATGTAGATTCATTAAAATTATTTAATATTTATGTTTGAAAGTTGTTTTTTAAAAAGTGATCGTATATACGTGTTTATATATATATATATATATCTATATCGATTCCATACTATATCACAGGCATTATTCCATACAATGGATGAGGCCATACTAATAATGCTATCGAAACAAACACGTGTTATCCGGGAAATATCAAACCATGCTTATAAGAATTGCTATTGTTCTTGTCTTAGTGTTATAATATATATCTTTAAGAGGTGCAGTCTCTTGCTACACATGGCGATGGTTTTTGTTGGGAAGGGGTCATTGACATTTACAATTTAATCTAAAGTGGATGTTATGTATTGGAATATAGACCAAATATATTATAATATATAATTCAGATCAACTCCTAACCGTAATACTGGGAGCATCTCTAAATTGGACCAATAAATTTCACCATGTAACTGTCGAGTTCAATTTTCATTTTATATCTCGATCAGAAATAAAATGCATTAAGATGAAGTCCTCTCAACCAGATGTTGTCGAAATTTGAATCCAAGACGTCCATTCATGACAGACACGCTATTGTCTCCTCTTAGTACTTAGTCGAGCTAATCAATTACACCAATACTAATTGTTAAATTTCATCATCTAGAATGTATAGCGACGGACGACTTGCAATCGAACGCCCCTACGTAGAAGGTTAAGTCCCTTTTAGACATTCCAAGTTGCTCTCCTCGCACTCATTCATGGAATCCAACCCAAGTTATCATCATTTCTATGGTAATAACCATCTCCCCTTTTTTCTATATATATATATATATATATATTATATATATATATATATATATATATATATATATATATATATATATATATATATATAAAATAGACTAATCTCCACTCGATAGGAGCTCGGCCAGCTCCTGTCGAGTCCGTACCGTTGGATCGCGGCGATCCGACGGCTGAAATCCGACCCGAGCTCTTCAAAAATACGCGCGTGATGTCGGCCTTCGGATCGCCGAGGTGATCCGACGGCTGAAACCGATACAAGCTCTTACAAAACACGCGCGTGATCTCAGCCGTCGGATCGTCGCGATCCGACGGCTGCTGAGTCGACAGGAGCGAGCCGTGCTCCTGTCGAGTGAAGATTAGCATATATATATATATATATATATATATATATATATATATATATATAACGCGTAGAAAATAGCCAATGAAGGAGCAGCAAGACAGGTACATCAAGGGCAGGCCTATATGAGAGCCTTTGGTTCTTTTCTTGATTCCCCACTATACGAGCATAGAGATTAGATGATATGACTTATGAGCCTAACAAATTAAAAGTATCCCTTTTCCTTTTCCTCCTCTCTTTTATTTTTTATTTATTTTTTTAAAAAAATATATTATAGTGGGCATCTAAGGCCACTACCACAGAAATTGGTGCCTTTTTGGTAATGACCCATAATAATATATGGGAATAGCAGTGTAGTCCTACAGAATATTGACAATACAATAGGGTAGTGAGGGTATGGCTTATCTTTTGCTTAATATCTAACTTTTACTTACTTTTTTTTTAAAAGGACAGTCCCTCGAATATAAAACTTAAACGAATTCAACCATCGAATAAAAATATTAAATTTATTTGATCTAATATTATATTTTTTCATCCGTAATATTATTTTTTAATACTGAGATACAATTTGAGTTAGTGGCTATTATTCAACCCTGTTGTATACATATCCTATTAGTGAATCTCATTATGCAAAGAGCATGAGAGTAGTAGTCCACAAGATAGCCAAGTAAATATCAAAAGTATCGTGATATGTTAAAAGGCACTTAATTGAAACTATTGAAACGGAAAAGGGTAGAGCGGTCTCAGAAAGTGCACGTCTCATATTCAAAATCCACGAGCGGCCCCAAAATAGAAAATAGACAGTATTAGCGACTTTTCAACTAGAGTTACTGATATGATGGCTGGACATAATATCAGTACTCAACGTCCTCGCTCAGAGCGTACATTAGATCAGAATTTACTTTTTAACCGTAATTTCGTTCCAAACTATGTTGATGAATTGTCGTAAGAAGATGAAGGCCCTAACAATATCATATATTTATCCACCGAAAAGATCTCGCCCCGTTATCTCCCAAAAAAAAAAAAAGGAGAAAAGAAAAAAAAGGGGGGATTGGAAATGAAAGTAAGTTGGTTTATTATTACTTCACATGAGTGGTCACCAACTTTTACAATTTTCTTTTAAAGGGGTCTTTAGATATTGCCTGTTTATTTTTGGAGGACAGTTGAAATAGATCATTCATTCATGTGAAAATTTTAAAAAGAGGAAAAAGGAGAAAACTGTTTAAGATTTGGAGTGGAGATAATCAATGATTGAGGAGTTGAAAATTAAAAAGAAAGGAAAAAGAAATAAAAAAAAAAAAGAACCCCATCTGGGTGGGAATTCATGTGAGTCTTTTCCTTCTCTTTCAATCTTGGATTGATGGATACTTCTCTATCTTCTTCCAGGTTATAACTGGAGAAGAAGCTACCTGCACCAAGCATGCCCTTTATATATGCTGCTTTGCAAATATATCTAAATTTTCCTTTTTTTTTTCAAAGAAAATATAATAATAATATTAATAACGGCACGTCGTAATCGATTAGACCATCTTTTTCTCCGGAGGAATTGCATATCTGCCCATCTACTGTACGAATCCGCTCCTCTATTTTTTAACTTATTAATTTTTTACACCTTTAAATATCTATTTAGGCAGAAAAATTTTCAAGATAAAAGTTATAAATCTCATCTAAATATAAAATTTTATGTTAAAAATTATGTAAAAAATACTTTTACATATATATTTTAATGCTATAAATTTTTAACGGGTTTATAAACAATCCGTTAAAATTTTGGAGACTTAAAACACATATTTAAAAGTATTTTTTAAAAAAAAAATTAATATAAAAATTATAGGTCTCATCAAAATTTATAAATTTTATATTAAACATTTTCCAAAAGAATATTTATATATTAGTCAAAATATTTATACATAAACTATGAAAGATGGGGATGCTTGTAAAAAGTTTGAGAGATAGGAAATACAATGTCATGTGTTTAAAAACTATAAGCTATTCTGGCAAAAAAAAATTTCTTCTTTTTCTCTTTCAAGCTTTTTATTATCAAGACTCACTAAAACCTCAGTTTGAACTTTTTTTTTTTTTTTAATTATTGTGGTGAAATTCGTGATGCGAGCGCACGTCATTATAGGAACCTCAAACTTGTAAAAAACTCACACGCCAAGCTTCAACCGACACTCTGAGATCCGAGTATAGTCTTCTATGAATGGAGGCTCCTGCCATTGGGGTACATGGAATTTTTAAAAAAATTCTGCGAAAAATTTTATCCCACGCGGACTCGAACCTCTAACATCCAAAAAAGCAGATGCGACTACTAAGACAGACATGTAGAATATCAGAAGAATCTATAATGAAGATGATCCATATCCCATATATTTCAAACCCTCATAGATTTTCTTGGAAGCTGGGAGCATACAATTTATCAAACAAATTATTAAAATAATAAATAAATAACCATAATAGTCCTAATATTTAAAACCACATGCACTTGTTTTTTATCCAATTAGGTGTTTGTGGTTCCAAAATGAGATGAGACTCTTCTTCCCTCCACTGACGTTCAAGGGACAAAGAAATTTGTAGTGCTTTCTTTATATATATATATATATATACATCAATCTTCCACCACTCGATATGAAACCCTTTCTAAACTTGTCCTTGCAAGGACAAACAAAAGCAAGAAAAAAATATCTTCAATCAAGTGTTCTACTCCTCTCTTTTTTTTTTTTTTTTAAAAAAAAAAAAAAAAAAATCTCCTTGCAATATTTCCCATTGATTCTTCTTCATTGACCCCATAATAGTTATTTTTTTTATTATTAATAAATATATTTACGGCATGTTCCGAGTCATTGCGTATCTTGAGGATACCAATGCTATTTTTGGCACTAGTAATGCGGATTAGGACCCAAAAATTGTATTCTAATCGTCCAATAAGAGACACAACCCATCCCGAGGATTCTAAATCTGATCCGATTAGGTGTGTTTGGATGATAGATTGTGTACTAGTCTTAGTTTACTGGGCAAATATGTCAATCAAAATCCGATTCAACTACGCTAGAAATCAATCCGAAGCCTTATGCATTAACATATATTGATCCAAATGTGGCACGAGACAACCAACCCACTAGTAGTTCGGGAGGGGGGTGGGGCGGGGCGCGGAGACCTACAAAACAAAGAAGCTCAATCGGTAGGTCAAAAGATGATTGATGTAGAATCTACATTGTTGAGCCATTTCCTACTGCACTTTCTCACCACCAATAAGTTCCTAATTCTTATTTTTTTTAAAAAAAACCTTATCTTAATTATACGAGGATGGAGAAAGTAATGCTTTCCGGACAAAATCTATAAAATAATATGAAAAAATAAGAGGGAAAAAATGACAGCACATATCCTAGATTTTATTATAACAGAAATATTATTAAGCTTAATAAAACAGTCCGAACAGAATTTTTTTCATGAGATTAATAAAGCGTAAAAAAGTACAAATTAAATTACTTTTTAATTAAATATTTGAAATCAATAATATTATTCTTATTATAATACGGCAAACAAAGGTTAAGGTTTGAGTCATATCATTCCTACAAGAATTTAATGCGACGCTGTCCAATCAAATGCAAATTGAATGTTCAAATACTTTGAAATTTTCTCGATTTAAATGGCATTTATTCACAGTTTTTAAAAGTACACCCTCCATATGCAATGAAAGACCATGTTGGGCACCGCCATGTTGGTCCACACGCTAACATTCAAACCATCTGCTTCCCATTTTCTCATCGGGGTCGTCATGCTAGATGCTGACTTTAGTAGCCATACTCGTCGCCGGGTAGATTCTCCGAGAGATCGCCCGAGTTATGTCCACGAACTCAAGGTGATCCGAGATATCATGCCTACGACTTGGGTACCCAAGTGTATTCTAGCGAATACGATATTTCTACCTTAAAATTCACCTGAAGTCTACGTAAATCATGATCTTGATGTGCTTGATGGCTATATTAATCTTGTCGGGGATGAAGAAAAGTTTACATTTCTCCTCATTTGAGATTATCATAGAGAATTTTGTCCGTAACTGGACCTTTGCATCGACAGTCGTAATAAATAAACTTTATGACAAGGGACCTGCCCACCCCTCTTAGAATGAGTACGGCCCTTCTATGACCGGAAGCTCTTGCCACCTTCTCGGAGCACGGAGGAGCGTATGAATGGAGACATTGCAGTCATTCGAATCGGTCGCACTGGGCTACATATACATGTAAAAACTATATAATATTTATCTAGGCATGTGACATCTAAAATCTTACTAAATCCTTACACTTTGTACTAATTGTTAGGATTTGTTCTGATACCACCATATAACAACCCCCACCTTCGTCACCCAGTTGGACCACTAACTCCGGCAATCCTACTGATCGAACTCCAGAACATTGATGGATCCAATTAATAGTAACTTAGGACTCTAGACATTAAAATCAATCAGACTTTCTATTACATAGTTAAACTTAAACTAGTACCCAATTAGCTTTCGATTGACCAAGTCGGTAAGACTTGACCCATCCAAGGATATTACAACATCTCTTTTTTAAGGAGCTGTTTACTTTGTAGAAAGTTGGGCAAGTGAGGCAAGTGGATAAGAGAAAAGTGGAAAAGAAGCGAAAGTGAAAACTGGTGGAAAAATATATTTGAGTTTCTTCGTTTACTTGTAATTAGAAAATGGAAAGAAACTGTGATGCAATATATTTTTAATATAATATAAATAATAATTATATATTACTAATAATTAAATATATTAATAACATATAATATATATTAATATTATTAAAATATATAAATTAAAATATTAATATAATATTAAAATAAACTATTTATTAATAGTATATTTTTATTATTATATATTAATAACAACAATATTATTATTATTAATATTAATTTATGATTAACAATATATTTTCTTATTATTATTATCTATTTTATAAATATAATAATATATATTTGTTATTATTAATGTTATTTTAATATATCATGTATTTTTTATTTTTATTATTATATAAAATTATATGTAATTATGACTTTTCTTATTTCTCTTTAATTTGAAGAGAAGTGAAGAAAGTGAAAATATATTGAAATAAATAGTAATTGAAAAGCGGATAAAATGAATTTTTCTTTTATCAAATAAATTGAGAAAGTAAGGCAAGTGAGTTTTTTACATGTACATCTATTACAACATGAATGTAGCACGTAATTGTATCTACATTCTTAGCTAATCTATCTATATATAGCTATATTTGAGAATATTGGCCTTACATTCCTTCAAATGCTACCTCAAAAGTTTAATAATATCTTTTATTTAAAGCAAGGAACATTTTTTTTCTTTATTATTTTCATACCGAAAAATGCGGTGAATTATTTTAATAATATATCATCTTCTTTCATTTCGATAATGCTTTACTTTTAGTTTTTTAGATCGACCGAAAATTAACTAAATTACTTAAGATGATACTGTCGGCCTAGTGCATATAGCTTGCGCGGCAGGTGGGATATGTAGCTCAGAAATTATACGTTTCACGTGCAAGTCCGGACAGAAATAATCCCCTCATGCCGAGAAGGTAGCATATCCATACACCATTTATAGAGATGGAGAAGTCATTTGGCATCGACTTATCTGTTATAACGATCACTGTAATGGTTACGGATATAACTTTTATCTTCTTTTAAAAAAAAAGATGATACCATCTCTAATTCCTTTTCTTTTAATCTTTTGCGATTCCGCTTTCTAATTTGTTTGCCTTCAAAGCCGTCATTAATTGAAAGAAATACTTTTTACTATAAAATGTTGAGGATAATAAAGGTCGAATCCGTCCACTTATACTCGCAACAATTAGAAAAATATATCCTTTTTTTTTTCGGAAGGAAAACTCTATCCGTAACCGGTCCACTTTTTTACTACCTTCGTAATAAATAAATTCACGGCTAGTGCCGACCTATATTTTACCAACCAAAGAGTCCCAAGTATTCGATCTGGACAGATCCGAAGGTTCATGTTATTCTCTACGGAGTATAGAAGAGATAGATCTCCACACCTTAGGGATGGCACTTACGAGATTCAAACCCGACAAATTTACTTTATAAGGTAAAAATTCCAACCATCTGTCCTAAACATCCTGAGCAAATATCGATTTTTATCATATAAGTATTGCAATATTCCAAAAACTTGATCAGTAATTTATTATAAAATTTATATTTATTATTTTTGAAAATTGTAACTCAGCTCATATCTGAATCATAATAAAATCACAATAAATTTAAATTCACATGTATATTTGGGACTGGGACCCTCGTATTTAAAAACACAAAATTAAAAAAAAAAAAAATTAGAATTAAAAATTATTTAAAAGCTAGTAAAGGCAACTTGGATTAACTTAATGCAGAAAACATGGCCGTACATTACGGATGATTTGGAACGTTTCCTTTTAAATGGGAAACGTTACCTTGTCAAGTGAGCGGTAAGGGAAACGTCAAAGAATATATCTGTATTTTTTTAAGAGGATTTTTAGGAGCATGTCACAAAATTTCAGGGTTTGATTTTGGATCCAATGCTTATTTATTTAGTCAAACGAAAATATTCGAAATTACGGTTATATTGCTTTTTGTTGAGATAATCGTCGATAAATTATAGATAGATAGCACAAATTTATATTTTATCAACCGAAACACTCTGTCTTTCTATCAGTATATATCCCAAAAATCTCAAATCTTCCGTCATGAAGGACATATTCAGATGACGCGTACGAGAATTAGATATGATATCTCTATTATACTGGGCTTGGAAGTCATAATACCATCGGCGTCTTTTTTAGAGACATTTATCAGGTTAATATATTTTTCTAAATTATATTTTATATAAATTGGGTAAGGAAGTGCTGTATTTTGGCCCGTAAGTGCTTAAGAATAGTCATTGTTGTAGAGTCCTTAAGAATCAGATCAACTAATAAAAGATGAAGTGGTTTCCTACTTCTCCACGCAAGAATACATACTAGCAAAACTAAATTACATCACACCATCCCTACATAATCTTATTATTCTTTTACTTATATTATTTTTATTTTTTTGGATCCTTGGTTATTTATTATTAATCATTGATCTAGAATTTCTATACATACAATCCACATTTGATCATATGCGAATACTATAATTAAAAGAATACTATAATTAAAAGAACATTTGAGCACCCAGGGGCGGAGCCATGCATGGGCAGGGGTCTACCATGGCCCCCCCCCCGACCGCACGGAGCGGCTCCCTGGCCGCCGTGGCCGGCCGCCTGGGACAGCCCTCCGCGGCTCCATGAGCAGCTTGGCCCCCCCCCCGACCGCGTGCAAACCTTCCCCTAGCAGGCGCAGGGGGGCTAGCCCTTGCTCGGCGCGGCTGCGGGCGCCGGCCTTCGTAGGCTCGCAGCGCAGCTTCCTTTTTTTTTTTTTTTTTTTTTAAAATACTGTTCATCTTCCTCCGCGCGACCCGTTATCTAATAACGGTCGCGTTCGCGAACCGAATCCAACGCGACCGATCAGGTCACACGCGACCCGAGCCAACAGTCGCGTGCGCGACCTTTTTTTTAATTTCTTTTTTTTTTTAATTTAATTTTAAATATATATACTTAAATATATGTTTATTTTAAATATTATATTTCCGTAATTTAAATGTTTTAAAAATAGTGAATTGTATGGATCATTTTTTTAGTCTCGAATTTGAAATTTATAGAATTTTGAAAACATTTTGTTGTATAATTAATAAACAATCTATTAGTAGTCATATTATAAAAATCCAACAATAAATTTTATTTATTATATAGATTGGCTCATTTTTTTTATATTCTACAACTACATATTTTTTTCTTTTAATCTAAATTATTTCATTTTATTTTTTACTTTTTTTTTTTTTAAAAAAAAATTTATCGATAGTTATGGACTTTTGGCCCCCCCAGCCAGAAAACCTGGCTCCGCCACTGTCAGCACCTCAAATCTTACTAACTATTCAAGTCAGTTCCAATATTATGAGTTTACTATTTATAGTTATAAATAAGGCTTTCTCTCGACATTCGTATCAGACTTATTTTGATTATTTTAATAATATTTTTTAGAAAAAATTTAACATAAAAGTTATAAATTTCAATAAGATTTATAACTTTAATATTTAATATTTTTTTTTAAAATATACTTTTAAATGATTCTTCAAAGTTTTAATGGGCTTTCAAATTAATCCGTTAACCCGCTAAACTTTGGAGTCTCAAAATATCTATTTAGAAACATTTATGAGAAAAACTTAAATATGAAAATTGTAAATCACATTAAAATATATAACTTTTATATCGATTTTTTTTTTTTAAATATATCTAAATAGATATTTTGGAGTGTCACAGATAATAAGTAAGTAAAGAACTAATTTGCGTAAAATTTCGAATGGAGGGCCTGATACGCAACTGATCATATCCTATCTAATATAGATGAGATATATAGATATCTTTAGCGATTAGGAATTCATTCATTTTAAATAGGTAGTATTCCTTTCAAATATAAATAACAAATTTACAAATAAAACTATTTAAGATGTCAAAGAGATATTATTTAAATATATAGTATTTATTGGGTTGCAAGTTATTCAGTGGTTTGTCAATGTTAGATTATTAAGTTCAATAATTTTAGATGAAAATTTATCAAAAATATTAAATATATATCTAATAAGTTGTTCTAGTTATAATCCAAAAATGAATATGTTTTATATACACCTTCATGGATCTTTATACATTTTAATAATCTATTTAAAGAAATAATAAATCATAAGATTAATATATAAATAGATATATAATTTCTTAATTAACTCAAATATTATTTTAAAATTGAATATTAAACGTTCTAAAAGAAAAAAAAAAAACAATTTTCCTCTCCATCCCGTTTCCTGGCGTATATCGGAAGCGACATGACAATAGGGTACCTTCACGCCAGCAAGTGGCACGGAGACTGGGATGCTCTGCGGGCCCCGCCAAGCTCTATATAAATACCGCGACGCGAGCAGCATCTCACCAGCGTTTGCTCGTCATTTGCTTCTCTTCTTCTCCGCCTCTCTTTTTCTCTCCCGTGATTCCGCTCCGTTCTCCGATATCTCTCTCAAAATTTTAGATGATCGCGTGATTTCTAAGGTTCACGAGAAGATCCAGAGAGGTCGCTCGCGGCGGCGATCGGCAGCGGAGCAGGCAGAGATTATGGCGGATAAGAAGGCAATCAACCTCGAGGATATCAGGAATGAGACAGTCGATTTGGTGAGAAGATTTAAGTATTTGATTTACTGTTTGATTCTTGACTTTCGGTGTTGTTTCTGTTTTCAAACTTGTTCGTAGAAGATTCTTGTAATCGTGGTTTTGGTTTCTGCGCATCCGTACTGAGAATAACTTAGCGGAGTTTAGACATTTAATAATCTTCTATCTATTTTAATAAATATTTATACAAATGATTTTAGGATCTAAATACACATGTATAATCTTTATATATACAAATTATATATATATATATATATAAGTACACGCGCCTTTCCTATGGTTAGGATATATATATGGTCAAGATTTTTATTTGTCGATTTTGATTCACCTAATAATTTTTCATACTACGAATTGACTTTTGGGTGAAGTCGTGTTGACTTCGTTTCCTGTTCACAGATTTTCTGTTGGGTTTCTTGTGTTTATTCGGTTTTATGCGTATTTTGCATCAGCTGATTAATTTTCTGTTGTTGTCCGTGCTGGATTTCCAAATCTTAGTTGATTAATTATTACTCGGTAACGGTGTTCTACAGCTTTGGATTAGTTCATCTTTTTCTGTACTGCGTTTCAGAATTGTAGTCGATTTCTTACGAGCTGTTTAAGTTGTTTTTCCTTTGTGATTTTTTTAATATTTTATTCTGTGGTCTTTAGTTTTCTGCTGCTGTCTCTGCTGGAATTCACAGTTTGAATCTTTGTTTTTGTGGGACATTGATTTGGTTTTCTCGTTGATTTTATTAATTAGCTGGTTTCATGCATGTCTGTTTTCTATTCGACCGGCAATCGAGTTCATTATTTGACTCGATTTCATTCCATATGCGATGCTGTTCTTCTACCTACCGATTATGAACCCATCATATTTTGTTAATCCTTGATGCTTGCTTATGTTTGGATTCATGATTTTTTCACCGATCTTCTGGGTTTTTAGCTAGTAGGCTAACCGATCCAATTATCAGTTTATATTTATTAATTGTCGTTTTTGGATTACCTATCTCTTCCCTGCTTGTCGGAATAATTTATTTTTATTTTCAAGTTGTACGTGATTTTGACAGGAGTTTGTTCGATCCTGGCTCTATAGTTGAGATCCATCCAAGGAAATATTATGTTTAATATTCTTTGGTCGCCTAACATATGTTTTGTTGACAATTCATCTTAATGCCGACGTTCTTGTTTTAATCATGCTGTTATTCCTAGATTTGATCAGTGTTATACAGGTCCACTATGTTTCATCACCTTGAGAAGCTTTTTTATTAGCTTAAAGTTTTTTTTTTTTAGAAGAAGTTTAGACATTTTTTATTTAGTTATTCTGCATAAAATCTAGAAATCTTATGCTATGCATTTTCAGAATATGCTACTTTTGTTTTTTCCTGCTATCCTATGATATGCTTTGCTTGTCTATCCTGATTTATTCCGACTTTACTTTTTTTTGGTATGACCATTTATTCTCCTCCACTTTTTTTAGAAGGCATTTAGATCGCTCGTAAATTGAAGTCAGATTCTGATCCACACTTTTTTTCTCTGGCTCCCAGTCACTTGTTCTTAAAAGTAAAGGAAGAACAGAACAGAGAACCCGTGCAGATAACAAACTCGCTCCAATTAATTCCTCCACTAGCTTTTCTATTTATTTATTTATTTACTCCTCTCTCTCTCTCTCTCTCTCTCTCTCTATATATATATATATATATATATATATATATATATATATATATATATATATATATATATATATATATATAGGTTATGGACCATTAATTCCAATAACTACCTGGCTTACATATTGATATACTAATTTATATATCTCAATTTGTTGTTGGTATGCTCTACCGTTACCTACAAGGGATCACTCATGATGCGTGCGTAGCGTACAGAGCAAAGCTGAGGGGGCGTCGGGGTGGCCTGCAGTTGGCCAAAGCCGCAGGCCAACCACTTCAGCGGGTCCTGTCCACCCAACTGTGTGCTAGACCACCTCAGCTGGTCTCACCAGATGGGTGGGACAGGCTGAGGTAACGATTTTGAGTCAGCACCATAATAAGGACGGAGTGTATCCTTTATGATGTTGTCAGAAGACTCAGAACTCAGCTCTGAATAATACTGGTTGTTTATTGGTTATAATCTGGATGAAAAATGGCGGAGTGCCCTATTAGCGACCCGTAAATTGAACTAATCTTAGTATATCTATGTAGGGGGGCGCATCATCCCAAAAGACTTGGCCTCATGAATGAATTCCATTGGTGGGTTATTGTGGCTGTGCTTATCTTTTTTTTTTTCTTTTTTCTTTTTTCTTTTTTTGGAGAAGAAATGGCTGTGCTTATCTTACTTTGTTCCTTCCTCAATCTTTATTCCACAAGATGGTTCAGGTCTCTTTGTGCGTTACTTGATATCGGACTGTACGAGCCAACAACTTGCGGTTTTTTTTCCCTTTAAAATGCTATTATACTTGTTTGTATTTATTATTGGTCCCTTCTAATATTAACTTAGAAACAGTTATATCAATCAAGTTAAATTATAACTTTAATAGGCAATGATGTATCAAAAGATTAAACTTGCTTTTGCTTTGTAGTCATAAGTGCCTTTGTAATTTTAGAGAGACTGAGTTGTATTGATCAAGATAAGTGATTATGCTAAGTTTATATGTAGGTACTTGTCACAAGTGTTCTCTATAATGGTTTGGCTAATTGTACTTGCTTACTATCGATCCTCTTGATCATCAATTCTGTTGTTTTAGAGTGATTGAAAGGATTCTGCTGTCTTTGTGGATTATGCATGGATCGAGATATTGTATGAAACTGTAAAGCTAACTAGTTGTCAACGATTCTCCAGACTTCTAACGTTTGGTGCATGTTTTCTAAGTCGAAGTTATTAATTGCAGGAAAGGATTCCCATAGAGGAAGTGTTTGAGCAGCTCAAATGCAGCAGAGAAGGTCTCACATCCGAGGAAGGAACCAACCGGATCCAGCTATTCGGTCCCAACAAGCTCGAGGAAAAAAAGGTGAAGCAATATATATGAGTGGGATAAACCTTTACGACTTGCTATTATTAATTATCAAAGGTAATCTGAAGAGCGGCTTTTTTTGAATATTTCAGGACAACAAATTTCTGAAGTTCCTTGGTTTTATGTGGAACCCCCTCTCATGGGTCATGGAGATGGCGGCTATCATGGCAATTGCGTTGGCAAATGGTGGAGGGAAGCCTCCGGACTGGCAAGATTTCGTGGGAATCATTGCATTGCTTGTTATCAACTCGACAATCAGTTTTATCGAAGAAAATAATGCTGGCAATGCTGCAGCTGCCCTCATGGCCAACCTTGCACCAAAGACGAAGGTATATCTTGTAACACCAAAAATTCAGGCATATTGTTGCGTTCTATTTATATGATTAGATCACTGAACTTGTTTGTATTGCGTGTACATGTAGGTACTAAGAGATGGCCGCTGGACTGAGCAGGAGGCAGCGATCCTTGTACCTGGTGATATCATAAGTATCAAACTAGGAGACATTGTTCCTGCTGACGCCCGTCTTCTAGAGGGAGATCCGCTAAAGATCGATCAATCTGCACTTACAGGAGAATCTCTTCCCGTCACAAAGAACCCTGGAGATGAAGTGTTCTCTGGATCCACATGTAAACAAGGTGAGATTGAGGCTGTTGTCATTGCCACCGGCGTTCACACCTTCTTTGGAAAAGCTGCCCATCTTGTAGACAGCACCAACCAAGTAGGACACTTCCAAAAAGTTCTCACGGCCATTGGGAACTTTTGCATCTGTTCAATTGCTGTGGGAATAGCTGTAGAGCTTATTGTTATGTACCCTATCCAGCATAGAAGGTATAGGGATGGGATTGACAATCTGTTGGTTCTCTTGATTGGTGGAATTCCAATTGCAATGCCAACAGTATTGTCGGTCACCATGGCTATCGGTTCTCACAAACTCTCTCAGCAAGGAGCCATCACCAAACGAATGACTGCCATAGAGGAGATGGCTGGCATGGATGTCCTATGCAGTGACAAGACAGGGACTCTTACCCTCAACAAGCTTACTGTGGATAAAAATTTGATTGAGGTGTTCGCTAAAGGAGTCGATAAGGACTATGTGATGTTATTAGCAGCAAGAGCTTCAAGAGTTGAGAATCAGGATGCTATTGATGCTTGCATGGTTGGCATGCTTGCAGACCCCAAGGAGGTGCGGTGACGCTATTTCTGTTTCATAAACCACAACAAATGCTTAATAGGCTGATTATAACAAATTTTATTCATTTTTCTTTACTGTACAGGCGAGGGCTGGTATTAGAGAAATACATTTTCTCCCTTTTAATCCTGTTGATAAGAGAACTGCTATAACCTACATAGATTCTGATGGGAATTGGCATCGTGCAAGCAAAGGTGCTCCGGAGCAGGTATGCAGCTCTTGCTTCTGATATGCCAGCATTATTAATGTTGTACTCTTAAATCTTTTGTCAAATATCTTATTGAGTATTTGTTCTTCTAACAGATTTTGACGCTTTGCAACTGCACTGAAGATGTTAAGAGAAGGGTTCATGCTGTAATTGACAAATTTGCAGAACGTGGACTTAGATCACTGGCTGTTGGAAGACAGGTTGGTATTTTGTTACTTTAGTTTCGTTATTGTATTACAGATGCATAATTGATTATTTAAATATATGTCAAATAAATACAGGAAATTCCTGAAAAGACAAAGGAGAGCCTAGGAGGACCATGGCAATTTGTTGGTTTGTTGCCTCTGTTTGATCCGCCAAGGCATGATAGTGCAGAAACCATTCGTCGTGCTCTCAACCTTGGTGTGAATGTGAAGATGATTACTGGTAACCAATTGTACAACCATCTCCAAAATGTACTAAGTAAAACTCATTTGGCGTTCTCCACTAATCACCTGCTTTTATAGGTGATCAGCTTGCTATTGCTAAAGAGACTGGACGCAGGCTCGGAATGGGAACAAATATGTATCCTTCTTCTTCATTGCTCGGACAGGACAAAGATGCTTCCATTGCTGCACTTCCTGTGGACGACCTGATTGAGAAGGCTGATGGATTTGCAGGAGTGTTCCCAGGTTTGTCAAATGCCAGTTCACTAATGGCCAGCACATCGTTTTCTTATCCAGTTTCGTAAAATGTTCTTGGTCTCTGCTGTAACAGAGCACAAGTACGAAATCGTGAAGAGATTGCAAGAGAAAAAGCATATATGCGGAATGACCGGAGATGGAGTTAACGATGCCCCAGCCTTGAAGAAGGCCGACATTGGAATTGCCGTTGCCGATGCAACCGATGCTGCTAGAAGTGCATCCGACATTGTTCTAACTGAACCTGGGCTTAGCGTTATCATCAGTGCTGTGCTTACTAGCAGAGCCATATTCCAAAGGATGAAGAATTATACCGTAAGTTCTGTTTTGTATATGTGTATCTTTATTGTGCTTATAGCGGTGTTACTGACACATTTATATTTATTTATTCTATCTGTAGATATATGCAGTCTCTATCACCATCCGTATTGTGGTAAGTAACTTCCCATTAGATTTTGGAACATACTTTCTGGCCAACAGTCTAGGTTGACTGATTCTGTGACTGCTCGCATGCTAGTGTTTGCCGTTGCAAGTCGAGCCAGATAGATAGTTGGCCAATGTATATTTTGATTGACAGGAGAAGAGACTTTCTTCCTTGTAGTGCTGATCCTTGATGTTACTTTTGCAGCTTGGATTTATGCTTATAGCTCTGATATGGAAATTTGACTTTTCACCTTTCATGGTTTTAATCATCGCGATTCTGAACGATGGTCAGTTTGTTATATAAACTCGTTTATGCCATTTAATTCTTGCACAAATGCATTTGTTCGTGTCTCACTTCGTGCACATGAATGTAATTGACAGGCACAATCATGACGATCTCAAAAGATAGGGTGAAGCCTTCTCCTATGCCTGACAGTTGGAAGCTCAAAGAGATCTTTGCCACCGGCGTCGTCCTTGGGAGTTATCTTGCTTTAATGACCGTCGTGTTTTTCTGGGCCATGAGAGAAACCGATTTCTTTTCGGTTAGCATCTGACATCAATTTTCCACTTTCTGACTATATAAATAACGATCCAGTTGCTCTTTTTTCTGAAAAAGAAATTATTTTCCTCCCGCAATATCATTAAGAATAATATCCCTAGGGATTAGCTGGTATTGGTAAACTTAACGTTTGTGTGTAATGATTCTTTTTAGGACAAGTTTGGAGTCAGATCTATTAGAAACAGTAATGATGAAATGATGGCTGCTCTGTACCTACAAGTTAGCATCGTCAGCCAGGCCCTCATATTTGTCACAAGATCCCGCAGCTGGTGCTTTGTCGAACGACCTGGACTACTTTTAGTCAGTGCTTTTGTGGCTGCTCAGCTTGTAAGTGCTTGCCTCTGCTTTCTTTCTTAGTTTTTCTTGGCTTCTTTCAACTCTTGTTGCAATCTATCATATTTCTTTTGCTGTTCGAATGGGCATTTATTTGATGATAATGTAACGTTGTGTGTATCGTTGGCAGATTGCAACGGTCGTAGCTGTCTACGCTCACTGGGGATTTGCAAGGATAAAGGGCATAGGATGGGGATGGGCTGGAGTCATCTGGCTCTACAGTTTCATCTTCTTCTTCCCGCTCGACCTCTTCAAATTCGCCATCCGCTATATTCTTAGTGGAAAGGCTTGGGACAACCTCCTTGAGAAGAAGGTATCTATTTTCTGCTTTTCTTTATGGCAAGCTATCCCGATGCTATAATGTTAAATTAAGAACTCCTCTGCTAAATTTGTATGTAATTTTAATGAGAATACTCTCTATTTTCACAGACTGCCTTTACGACCAAAAAAGACTACGGCAGAGAAGAGAGAGAAGCACAATGGGCGATGGCGCAGAGGACTCTCCATGGACTGCAACCACCCGAGACCTCCAACCTTTTCAACGAGAAGAGCAGCTACAGAGAACTGTCAGAGATCGCTGAGCAGGCCAAGCGTCGTGCTGAGGTTGCAAGGTGAGCTGTACTAGTTCAAAATTCCGACTGGGGTAAAAAATTGCAGACCCCAAAAAACTCCTCCCAAATGTTTGCACCAAAGTGAACGATGAAGTACTTTGGGAGGTCTAGAAGTAGTCTTTAAGATCCGCCCACTAATTAGAAGCGCTTTTATCTACATGGCTCTAACAAGCATGCTTTGCCAAAAATTATGCAGGCTCCGTGAGCTCAACACTCTGAAGGGCCACGTGGAATCGGTGGTCAGGCTGAAGGGTCTCGATATTGACACCATCCAGCAGCATTACACTGTTTGATGATGGGGACACAAAATAACTAAAAAAGCCCAAACCAAGTGAAGAAGGCTTTCTCTTTCACTTATTTTTGTTTTTTTTTTGTGTTCACTGTTAGTTATATTTAGGGACATGTAATGTAACTGCGTAGCAATTATAATTAGGTCAGTTTTCGTTTTCTCGTAGTTTGTGAGAGAGAGAGAGAGAGAGAGAGAGAGAGCCATGCGGTGGGCTTGTGTCCTGATATTGATGAAAAGAGAGAATTATTAAATCCCGAACTTTATGATCCTATATACATACATACCCCGTTGTTTGTCTCACATTTCGACAGGCAACCATTGTTTTTTTATTCTTATCTGCACTCAACTACTCAACATCCCTCTCATGACATGTCATTAGTCGAGAGGGAACCATGTGTGTGTTTTTATGTTTGCCTTAACAGTGAAAATTTTGTAGAAAGAAAGAGGGAGACGAGTTTATAGTTAAGAACCGCTAGTACTTGCTGCTGCACTGGCGCTTCCTTGGGCAGCTGCCTGAGTCTGCTTCCCCCATGATCTGGCTTCCGCCACAGCTCGCTTCCTATCAACATCCATCGGGGAGTCTCCCTTCTCCGACCTCGTAGCATCGCCACCCTCTGGGCTTCCACGTCTTCCCTTGTCGTTTGAAGCTATCGAGGAGTTTGGATCATAGGGCTGGGATGCTAAGTAGGAAAGGGCAGTTACCACATCTGCTATCACGGGACGAGCAGCGACTTTTTCCGATATGCACATGGATGCCACCCCAAGTGCTTGGTAGAGCCCACGCATTGGGTGTCTTCCCCTAAGCCTTGGATCTACGAGCTTCGGGAAGTTCCTCTTGTCATTTAGATTGACCCTTGCCTGGAAGAAAAAAAACTGTTATGAAAGAGAGAATGTTACCCACGAACAGACGAGGCTGAATGTTACAGAATAAGAACCTTACCCAGTCCACGAGAATCTGTTCCGCATGTGGCCTCTTTCCGTCCAGGGGCCTTCGCCCGGTAATCAGCTCCAAGAGAACAACTCCAAAACTATATATATCAGATTTAAGCGTCAACTGTCCGGTCATTGCATATTCAGGAGCACAGTATCCGTAGGTTCCCATCACTCTTGTAGAGACATGAGACTTGCCACCGACTGGACCATGTTTGGCAAGCCCAAAGTCAGACAGCTTAGGGTGGAACCATTCATCCAACAATATGTTTGCTGATTTTAAGTCCCTGTAGATGACCGGAGGGTTCGCGGTGTCGTGAAGATACTCCAATCCTTTAGCCGCACCCGTAGCTATCTTCATCCTTGTGATCCAGTCCAAAGGCTCCTTGTCAGCTGGGATATCTGCACAAGACACCTATGAACATTAAATACCAATGTCGTAACTCAAACTAACGACATTGGTGTATTCAGCCATAAGTTAGAGGCCCTATTTAAAGGCATCGACGCACACTTTTATAATTGTATGATAACTTCCCAAGAATACTACAATCTCAACTAAGTAGTAAAATGGGCATCTCTTTTTTTTTTCTTAAAAAAAAAAAAACAAAATAACACATTTAAACATTATGTTTTAGAAATTGGCATGTTTCAGGCAAGTTTCTCTGAAGATCGGAGGCAGATTATCATGATGAATATTTATCAAGACTTTATCAGAACAGATAAACTGTGCCCTTCTCTTCCTGGAAATGAGTAATGGACACAGACGCAACATGGTACTACACAAGGAGGAGAGCTCTAATTAGTACTGTACAGACATTCGAACATAATTCTTGCACACTTGCGTAAGAATGTATGCCTCCTAACGATTTCGTCTACAAATATCCATCAAAATAAGCCATTTCATAATTGAAACCGAACGGAAGGAAAAATAACTTTTTCTTTAATTGGTCACTAAGAGTGAATTAGATGAACAACCCACTAACTAATATAACCAATAAAACTGATTCACAGTATAAACAGTGATGTGATATCTAACGTACCATGAAGATGATCTTCTAAGGAACCCAAGGGCATATATTCATACACGAGGAGCCGTTGATCTCCATCAGCACAATAACCAACCAAGCTAACCAGATTTGGATGATGTAACATGCTCAGCATGACGACCTCTGCCAGAAATTCTTTATTGCCCTGGAGCCCATCTCTGTCTAATTTTTTTACAGCCACAACCTGCCATCATATTCATTGTTAAAACTTATCGAGTACTTGGTGAATATCTTCATGTATCATAATGCATACTAAAATAATGGCACAATTAGCTTCTTAAGTACTTTTTCAATAATACATACCGGGGATAAGATAAGATATTTACCTGGCCCTCAAGGTGTCCCTTATATACACGGCCAAAACCGCCCTGCCCTAAGAGCAAGTCTTCTCGGAAGTTCTTCGTGGCAAATGCAAGCTCCTGGTAACTAAAAATTTGGGCAGAATTCTCAGATCCTGAACCAACATTCTCGGCACCAAGTAATTGCTTGTTTGAGTTTGAACTGTTGATAGAGTTTGTCCCATCAACCCCTTTAAATTAAAACTAAGAAACATATCAGCATATATATATCAATGATCCATAAGCACAAACGAAAAATATGCAGTCACACGCGTTTGTATGAAAAGAATGCATGAAAAAAAGGCAACCACCAAATATCGACTATGTTACTTGAGGTGTATCAACTGCTTGAATCAAAACTAGGAAACATGTCAGATATGAGGAATCCAATCAGGTCAAACACTGTCAAAGCAGAAAAGAATATGATTCAATCAGCCACAAATAGAAACAGTGTTAAAGAGTGACGAGTACATGACACAAATGCATGAACTACAGAGGTCGACACCGAGACATAATGATAATCTATTCAAATCTGTGATGATAAAAGCAACTGTTCATATACATAATGCATGTACTAAAAATAAGAATTAAAAGTGAAAAGCATAAGACAAAAAATCATACCATAACACCAAATGGCAATAATCAATCCAAATCTATTATAACATAAAGGGCCCGAACAAATTCAAACCGCAGATTCAGTCCACAATTGCAAATAGGTTTTCTCAAGGTAAATAGACATTGAGCTCTTAGTTACGAAACAGCAGATGAATATTATCATGCCCTGTCATGTATTAAGCACGCACACACAAATACAAAAAACACAATGGCATCGCAAGTGAAGGCAATCTTGAACACTACAAGAAATTCGATATTTCTTCTAGTTTACACCAACATATAAAAGTAAACGAAATCTAACTAGGATATTTGATTAACAACTATGAGCTCGAATAAATAGCACTACAATTCACCATCGTAATCAAGGACGATAATCAATATTTATCAGTATTTCACATTAAAATAGCGATTCAAATGAAAACTAATTAGTATACAACGGGAACAAACGGCAGTAAGATGAGTTATCAAGAACAATCAGCATTGTTTCTAACATCAAAATATGAAACATATTAAAGAAATGAACAACTAATTACCCGAAGAAACCGTCTCAATCTGCGGTGGCGCCATAGGTGGATCCTCGATCTTACTGTCATCCTGTTTATCTGCATTCAATCTGTTACCTCTCGTTTCCAAGCAAAAGAAACAACCGAAAACCATTGTATCCTGGATCGATTCAAAATTTCCCGATAAATCGGATAATTCTTGACTAAAACCACTCGTTTACTCTTCTCATTACGCGTTTGAATCAGCTCTGGGTTGTCGAGTTCGATCTCCGACTTGAATTTTCGAAGATATTTGCGCGGGTTTTTGCAAAACTGTTGAGGAAGATAGCGAGAGTGTCAGAGCACGCATTTGATTTCAGTTGAAGAGGTTATAGGGCTATTTATAGTTATACTCCAAGATTCTGTTGTGTAATAAGATATTTGTATAGTATTTAAGAAATACAAATTCCAGGCCACGGCATTAAAAAAATTCCAGATAGATTGGTACATCTTTTTTTATTTAGGAAAAAAATAAAATAAAATAAATAGATTGGTAAATCTTTTTTTTTTTAATTTTTTTTTCAACGATACATCTTTTTTTATTTAGGATGCACTATCACCCACATGTAATTACAATATTCTAAATATAAATGTTATAATTTATACTTAACTTATACAGATATATATATATATATATATATATATATATATATATATATATATATATATATATATATATATATATATATATATAAAACGAAAATTGAATTACAAATTTATGAAAAAAATAAAATAATTAGGTAATAGTTCAAAAATATTTTTTTAAAAAATAAATAATATGTTAGTAAATAGATGAAATATATTGTTGATTTTCATACACGTTGAAAACTTACCTTATTAATAGAAAACTTCATAGACGACGAATCTCCTCATTTTTTCTTTTTACTTCTCCATCTAACCTTATTAATAAACTTTTATTTACTTACATGAATATAAACTATATCATCAATTGAACTACGTAAAAATTTGTATCTATTTATTGACTAAGTATATGCTATTACAAATCGTAGGATTGGGCTGAGATTGTGGCCTCATTAATAACTAATTAAATCAATATCGGTTCTTTGGTACAATTTTCGAACTTATCAAAGCCAAACTAGAAAGCTATTTGAGGCTCTGTTTACAGACAATGGAAGCATTAACCACTGACTTATATAGTAATATATGAGAATGTAATTAGTAAATCCAACAAATGTAAATATTATCGGATCAATGGCTAAATCGAATAATAGACACAAGCCTTGGGCTGAACGTTTGTCGAGATAAGCAGTACATATCCTAGATCTCTCTGTTTGGTAGGTTAAAAAGCATTACATGCGGCTGCAGGGACCAAAATGTTTCTTTACCCTTTTTTAAAGGAAAAGGTTAATCTCTTTATTTTAAATGCTAACAATATATATCTTTTAAATAATTATAAAAAACGTAGAAGCATTTGTATTTTTATACCCACATAATTAAAAATTACTTTCTTCCCCTACTTTGAAACGATATTTATATACCCATTATTCACATGAAATTACGAAAATATCTTTATTTTTTTCTTAAAAAAATAATGACAATTAGCTTGATAAAAATAATTTTCACTTGATTAAGAGGCATAAAAACATCATTTTGAAATACGAGGGCACAATCTTGCATTTTCAAATTCCCGAAGGTATAAGAATGCAAATGCTGCTAAACTTTTTTATAATAATCTAAGACATAGATATTGTAGCATATAAACGAAAGAGATTTAACAGAAATACCTTCTTAAAAAGGTTATAACCAAACAATTCGATCATGTACATAACCTTTTAATGACTTAATTAGTCTAAAGCAGTAGGGCAATTTTTCTGGCAACTTGGAAAACGAATTTGGCAACAGAGAGAATTTATAGCAAATGAAATAAGATTGCCATTGCGAACACTGGTGTTAGACAAGTAAGATTCATTTTCAAAACCAGACCAATGGCCAGACATCATTTATCGGTTCACCGGTCCGAGTCCGGTCTGAGTCAGAATCATCTGGTCCAGCTTTAAAAACACTGAGAAGAACGAACGAAGAAAGTCTGGCCAGGTCAGATGCAAATAAATGATTCAGCAATCACATTTTATAGGAGGATATCTCATGCGTAACAATGCAGGATAGCACAAGATATAGAAAACGGTCGCAATACTAGGGCACTATCTTAAGTAATATAGTTGTTTCAAAGTTTATTCTAAACCTTTCAAAACATCATACCAAAACATCTCTTCCATGTATCATGTGGTACTGGCTGGCTACTCTACCATAACAGATGGGTATCGTCAACACCATCCCGCAAAATTACGCTCCATCAAAAATAATTTATATTTAAAGCTCCATCTGAATGGAGTAAATAAATCAAGTCAGAAAAATCTATCGTTATTCATCTCTAGAAAGATGATGATGATGATGACTTAATCACGCGGTAGTGAGGGTAGCAGCCTCGGATGAAGAAACTGCAGGAGCTGGAGCTGGAGTTACTCCTCCGGTTGTTGGCCTAATATTCACAGGTGAGAATAGTTTAATCACAAGCACATTTACTTCAATAGATCATAAAAAATTCAAATATCAACACTACAGAGCTTTTACGTCAATACTTCAATGATTAGATGCATTAAATCCAAAAATATATTTGAGCATATGTATCTGATATTATAAATGCAAAGATCAGTTGAAGTACTTACAGGCCAACAAAGACTTTGAACGCATCGTAGATACCCCATTGTGCTCCGGTTAAAGTACCGATCATGACAATCCTAAGAGGAAGACCACGAGTGAAGAGACCCCACAGTCCAAGCTTCTTCACAGCCTGAGAATACAAACAACTCCTCAATACTGAAAGAGAACCCAAATACATATATTACTACGAAGGAATTATAACCTACATCGCCAACTGTAGCCCCCTTGGCGTTGTTGAGGAAAGAGACCAGGTTATCGGCAGGATGTGAGACGATGGCACAAAAGACTCCAGCTACATATCCACCAGCAAAGCTCACACCGAGCTGGAGGTTCTTGCTGCATTCCTCCTTGGGGGTTGGGATTGCATGTTTGTAAATCATTTCAACAATGGTCTCGAATGATGCAAACTTCATCATCGTATCTGCATAAGAAATTCAACTGTCAGTATCACATATGGAAGGAATTATACAGTTGAACAACGAACAAAAAAGTATGACCTTTAGCAGACAAGCTGCTGTAATCGGCTTTATGTGGGTATAAAAAGTTGTTCATGCCAACTGATTTCTAAGTCAAGTACCAGAATTTATGAAAGTGGACCACTTAAACTACGCATATAATATAATTATGTGGACCACTTCACTGAAGTACAACTCCATATAATTGGGAGATGACTCAGCAGAGGGCAATTAATTATCTGCACATCTAAAATCTCAAAAACCATATATGGTTATAAGAGGAACGATGTGCAAAGAGTCAAGAGGCACAGTACACTGAAAGAAAGGCATCTCCAGTAACTAATTGCTTATGGAGGAACATAATACGAATCTCAGGAGCAAAAGAAATCAACTCCCAAAGAAGAATTATATGCATGAAATGCAAAAAGGACATCTGAAACTATTTGATGTGAAATATCACAGAACGCAACGAATCACCAAGACCTAGACAAAACTCCATCCAGGAAACATTAAATTACTTCCTTCACATTATCCTACATTTCCCTTGCAATATTTTCATATTATTCAACACTAATATAGAGGAACTTGAACATTTGCAATATTTTACATCAAATGTGCCTAAAGAGATTCATCAATGCAACAAAAAATAAAAATAAAATGATACAAATAATACTGAAGGTATCCCAGAGCATGTCGCAAGGTCAAACCAGCGCATATTGCAGTATCACATGTGACTAGGTAAACATAAATGCAACTCAACTATCAGCAAATAATTATTGACGGTATCCACGACAAATCTTAAAGACGCATCAGCAAAGAAAAAAGATATTTCAACTGTGTAGACCACTTCATTGGAGTGCAACGCCAAATTATAATTGGAGAAGACTCAAGCAGAGAGAGCAACTTGCTATATGCACAATTAAAATCTTGAAAACCATGAACAATGGTTGCAAGAAGAACTATGTGCAAAAGATAAAGATAAAGATAAATAAACAACTCAAGTTGATAACCCAGCTTCTACAGGAAGTTGCAGGAACAACTTACATGGTATCTGGCGGCCCCACAATGGAACAATACCTTTGTATAACCTGTCGAAGAGACACACAGATACAAACTTAATTACATGAGCATCACTATATATCTTAAAATTAATTCATAAGGATGGAATATAATTATACCCCATTGTGCCTTCTGACTTTACGAACTTTGGTAGCCCATCACTCAGCCCTCGGGCAAAGCCTGGCTGTGTCTGGACACGAACCTTCACAGCCTCAAAGGGGCAGAGCGCCACATCAGCTATTACCTCAGCAGAAGCTGAACCAGCTAGGTAGATTAGGGTCTTGTACTTGGCTGCATACTCAGGACCAGCAATATCAGAGTAATACTTCTTGAAGAACTCATAGAACCCGAACTTGCAGGCCCCCTGAGCACTGTAACCCAGTAGAGTGGGCACCCAACCCCTGAAAAATCCCCTCATTCCCTGCTCTTTCAGCAGGACTCCAAACCCAGAAGAGATACTCTTGTACTTAGCTGGGTCAATCTAGAAGAGAAACAGTGAAACGTAAATCGGATTTGCTGAAACTAAGATCATAAAACAAAGTCCAAGACTTCTAAATGTTAGGGATCACATGTGAATATGAAGAAACAAGCTTAAAGACTTGACCAAATAACGAATAACGTTAAAAATTCCATCACAACATCTCATCAGATCTAAATATGAGGCAATTCGAAAGCTGAGGTTGAGCTACCAGATCCTGTATAAAAGAACCAACCACTAAACCAGTAGCGATATCCAGATAGATGAAGAAAACAGTCATCATCTAAGTCAGAAACAAAGAAGGACATATAGAAATCAAACCAACTTCATCTTGATGAGCAGATATCAAAATCAATTAAGCTAATAATGATAAAAAAGGTGAATGAAACGGTGACTGCACCATCCTTTTTATTAGATTCAGATAAACATAAACACCTAAGCTAATTAAGCAACACTAACTCCACCACAACAAATTTCTAGATCGAGAAAGTCGATGAACCAGCTGATATGAATGTATAAAGAAGCTAAAATTACAACGCCAAATATCACCAGATCCAGAAAATAGATTAGCGTCTGCAGTTATCTAGCAGCTCATAAAGATAAAAAAAATTAGATCAAACAGCTAATTGAACAACGAGGCAAACATAGATCAAATGAAACCGAGAAACAGAAGATATACATCCTGATCTCTAATTTTAAGCAAAGTTCAAACCTGCATATTGCACTTGACGAGATCGAGCGGTGTAACAGCCATGTGAGTGAGTCCACAGCTGAGTATCCCCCCAACAGTACAAGCGGCGTAGAACTCCGGCGAGTACATCTCGATCTTCTTTTTCTCGCTAGGAGCTCCAAGAAAAACCACCGCGTCACCGCCGGAAGCAGGCTTCGAGATCGCCGGAGCTCCGCCGCTGCGGAGAAGGCCGGCTAGGCCTAGGGTTTTGGTGGAGGGGGATTGCGAGTAGAGAAATGACGGAATGAGAGCAGATCTGCGGCCGCCGCTGCTGCTGTCTGAGATCGTCGCCATTTTTGAGGATGAAAGCGCTGAGCAGCGGCGGCGTAACGAAAGGGAAGGGCAATTGTCAAGGAGGGATTCGGTTGGTGAGAGAGTATTTATACCTAGCTTGCGAATCTGAGCACGGCGCGTGCTGCTCCGCTCTTCGATTCGGTGGAGTCGTGATGGGGACTGCATTGAATTTGAGTTACTTGAGGGGCTGTAATAGAAGATTTAATTGGTCAACTATCGAACAATTTTGACAATTGAATTTATAAAAACTTATTATTTAAAATACTTCTTTTGTACCGATACACAGACATTAGTCATATATAATTATATATAAATAATAATACAAAATATTTTAAATTTTTATAATTTTAATATTATAATTTGATAAATTGACATATTATAATATGTATTTTTTATTAACAAATTATCATTTATTTGCTATATATTATTAGAGTAAGAAAAAATATTATATGTAAAAATTATTTAAGAAGTAGCGTAAATGATTATATATGATCAAATTTTATATATATAACGAAAATTTTATTTTAATTTATAAATATTATACAATATATAATATAATTTTTTATATAAATATTTATATATTTATTTTGATTTTTTATAAATTATTTTTTATTAAGTATTTATTTTTATATGCTTTACATAAGTTATATGATTTTATAAATTTCAATTAATTAATACAAACGATACATGTGTCTTTTAGAATAATAAGATTAAATACCATATAGCACATCAAAAGTTATTTGAAATATCAACCTCAGCTCCAAAGCATTCATACGTATATATATGATACATACTCGTACATGTATGTATGTATATATGTGTGAAAACCATAAATTTCAAACAAATTTTGAAATTGCGTTTCTCAAATAAATATTTAAGATTCGACCTCGTCTCGCCAAATTAAAATGATTCGGCGTTAATTACATGCGCATCGCAATACCTCCGATTAAGGAATAATTTCAATTCATAAATAAAATCATTTCATTCATTGAATCACATTACAAAATTCCATAAAATAAAATTAAAGCGTATGGCATTGTGTGGTGTGATGTCATTCTCCATGTAAATTGTTGCAGCAAACTCTGATGTACGTGATTCAGATTACAGCCATTTTCCTGTGATTTTGCGTTATATCGGCCGCCGCCGTCATTTGAGATGTCGCGTTATATCGGCCGCCGCCATGTTTGTTTGTTGCGTGATATAGACCGCCGCCATATTTGTTTCGTGCGTGATATAGACCGCCGCCGTATATTATGATTTAGGTGATTGCGATGTATTTCAGCAATGATTTGGGTTCCGTGGAATGACCACGCCACTTCTATCTCCAACGTCAGAGGTGTATGATTGCACTACTCAGTAAATATTCTCAAATATTTAGCAAGCATGTATGTTTGTTGTATGTCCATCTTCTTTCAGCTGCAACTCTGATCTTCTCGTCGCTTTCATGTTCATGTTCTTGGTGTCAGCTTCGAGGCCGTGCTTCGGCTTGTCATGGTGTACTTTTATGAAGTGAAACATTAATAGTTGCATGTAATGTCGTTTCGGCGGCTTCGTAAGCATCTTCGGTGAACTCGCATTACTTTGTCTTCAACTTCAGCGAGCATCGAGCTTCATGATCTTCGGCGGTGTTTCCAAGGACTTTTACTCATTTCCAGCATGCCCTGGGCAGCTTCAGCGGTTTCCTTTGATGGTCTTCAAGAATCTCCGAGTGACTTCACACTTCGAGCAATGTTATTTTTGCCTCCGATGAACTTCGAAAAAAAACCGTTCCGTAAAAGAAAAAAAAAAAAATTAGAAGCATTTTTTTGCGAAATGTCCAATATAGTTTGAGTTCGGGTCTAAATTGCTGAGATCCAAATTCGAAAAAACCGTTCCGTAAAAGAAAAAAATAAAAATTAGAAGCATTTTTTTGCGAAATGTCCAATATAAAAGTTATAGATTTTATTTAGATTTACAATTTTTATATTAACAAATTTTTCAAAAGATACTTACAAATAAATATTTTAAGATGTCGAAGTTTAACGAATTTAACGAATCAAATAAGATCCGACTAAACCCGACCCGAATTAATATGACCCAAATTAATTCGGATCGAATTGGATTGGGCCTGAATCTAGCATGACCCAGATCCAATCCGATTTTAAACACCCTTAATCTCCGGCTCTCCGCATCATACACCATCGATGTATTTTGTACAAATTATATAACATATATATATATATATATATAAAGGTTATTCTCAGCTCGATCTGAGAATAATCTTAATAAGTTAATATTTTAGCCGTTGATCTGCTTGATCTAACGGCTAAGATTTATTTTTTATACGTAACGGAATGACGATTCACGCCGTTAAGTATTATACTTAACGGCGCCGTTAAGTGTTAAAATTAAATCTCAACCGTTAGATCAAGCAGATCAACGGCTGAGATGTTAGCTTACTAAGACTATTATCAGATCGAGCTGGAAATAGCATATATATATATATATATATATATATATATATAATATATATATATTATATATATATATATTATAAATCTTAATTTTTTTAAATATTTTATTTATAAATAATTAAATATTTTTAAATATATTTTTAAATTTTAAAAAAATTAATTTTTTTTTTTACATGCATCGCGGGTGATGTTTTCGCTAGTATATATAAAGGGGGAGATGGCTGTTCTCAACTTCTCATACGACTTAGAATAAAAACGATTAGTCTGATCCAAATTCCAAATTTGTCTTTGAGCTTCCTGTTGGTCCCCTCGTCAGCTCTTTCCTACTTCTATTTTCCCGGTTAATTGAAGCATCTGGTTCTCTTTCGATCTCCAATAATCTCATAACGTTCCTCTTTTCCTTTTGAGGTACTTTCCGTGATTTTTACTTTAGTTTTTATTGTTAAACCTAAATGAAATCTCTAGATGCATTTAGAATTTCGTTACATGAGTGAAAGCGTATGAATTCTGAGGTATTTTAGCTGAATTGTATAATCAACTAATTTTTCTCTTTGCGATAGACTGATTTCATTTAGTTACTGGTAATTGGTTGTGTAAGAGTTTAACGGGATTGAGGTAGTGATTCTTGTCTTAATCTTCCAATCTAGAATCTGCCAGTAATTTTCTCAAAATCACATAATTAATGTGTGAATTTACTTTAATTACCGGTTGCATCAAAGAGCTTTATGGGATTCTGGTACTATTCATGATTCTTATTTTAATATTCGAGTGTAAAATCTCAGAATAATTGTTTCGAATCACATGATAGATGAATGCACTTTCGATAAATGAGTATGGATGGATATTTAGGACTTGAGGTTGTGGTATCAATTTGACGTTAGTGGGGTATATTGGAAAAAATAGTTTATCTTTTCATATAGGTGAAAATCCTTTAAATACTGGTTTGGTCATGAATTTTTTTTTATTATTCAGAAACAATCAATGAATCTTGTTTTATCTTAGAAAATGTAAAATATTAGAATTGGCTATGAGTGTACTTTGATGAATGTGTGAATATGTAGATAACTTCAGTAGAATTCAGATTGTAATATCAATATGTAGATAAATTCAGTAGAATTGAGATTGTAATATCAGTTGGATGATTGCTTGATAACAAGTTATTGAATAGGATTTTTATTATTATTGTTATTGTTTTATACAAGAGTTGTATCTGATTGAAGTGGTGTAGTTGCAGTGTTGCACGGAAGTTTAGAAATTATGGGAATCGCTTGGATAGTCATATTGTAGCAGATCATGTTTGTTTTACCTCATGTTAGGATAGAAATGTAGTCTCGTAGGATGGAATATTTACTTCACAAGGAACTAACCGAGTATTTGAGTAAAGAAGCAATTTCAATGAGCCCTTTTTAATGTTTGTTGTGGATAATTGACTGTTCATGACGCTTAGTTTAATTTTATGTATAAATAATTAGTTAATCATGTGATTATTGTGTAATTTAGGTAAAGGGGCATTTGATAGTTATGTCTGCCTATTAGGTGATTATCTTAGATTTCAATATTGGGGATGATGGCATATGGATGGAGAAATCTCTCTTAACTTTTTTGAGATTTTTTTTTTCTTTAGACTAGTTTACCCTGGGATACAATATTTGAGCTAACAACACTTCAAATTTAAAATCTTAAAAAGCTGTTATGGGTGGACCTTTGATAAATACAGAGTTCTTTGTTGGTGTAAACCTACCTTTTTAAAATGATTACGAAGCTTTCAGTTTATGCAGTGTACAAGAGTACATTTTGAATTATATGATATCTATGTCAGGTTTTCTATTTTCGTTCTAAAGTGGATGAGATTATTGTTTTAGCTATCCATATATGCACTAGTGTAAGTGGTCCATCTTTTATTAAAACTTACTACATAATGTGAAGCATTAGTCCATTACTTCATGTCTACTTGAGCCTAATTACATGTCAATTATTACTTTTATATTCCATTTCTTTACGGTGGACTTAACTTAAAACTTGTGGAACACCGACATTGATGTTCTTTCCCATGAAAACCTTTTTTTGGCTTATCTAATCAAGAATTAGGTATTTGATTCTATTTGTATTACACCTGCTGTTTATTTCATTTATGTAAGAGGCTTACAATAACATGCCAGATATGGAAGGATCAAGTAAAAGCAAAGTATCATCAGCAGAAGCTGTGTTGTTGGGTGCATTAGCTTCTGGAGTTAATGTAAGCGCAAATTGAATAGTATGCCATTTAATTCTACTAGATATGTATTCAATCAATTTTACGTTCTTTCTTTACAAGTTATTCGTCATTTTGCAGGGCCCTACTTGGTTTGTGCTTAGGGCTTCATTTTTAATGCTCGGCATATGTCTCGTTGCCATGCTTATGCTTGCATTCTCTTCAAGTGACTTTGTCATTGGAATCCATGTTCTTCTTCTTGTAGTCATTGGTTCAGTTCTTTTTGTACTAATTAACAGGTACCTATTCTCCTTCTTGCCTGTATTTCCTGCTTGAAGTTATAATGCGGCTTTGTCTGGCATGAATTATAATGTTTTAGTTGTCTACAAAAATAAAGTTAAATTTCAATACATTATAATGCACATTAGTAAATTTAAGGGTGCTCGTAAGATAGTTGGTAGGCTTTAAACGGTAACACACCAAGAGGTTCACTTCCGACAGACATTATCTGCAAAAATTTAGTAACACGACATTAAAAGGTCTTCGACACCAAGGTTTTCAAGGCTGCGCCTAGCCGAGTTTGGGTAAACTCGGATCCTTGCAGATTGCGACTATGCCATTCTTTTTTTTAATATAAAAGCAAAATATCCTCCATACCATTCAATCCTTATAAGCTTTCTTAATTGACCAATTTAGCTCGAGATATCCTCCGTACTATCCAAGAATCTTCAGAAAAGTTCTAATACTTGTTATGATGCCTTGCAGCTTTCTTGCACAAACTGGTATGGTATCAATTGAGCAGCAAATGGAGGAGATCGGAATTTCTAAGAAGGATAATGTTGAAAGTGACAAACAAAAATAAGTACTTAAGCAATATATACATATATATTATCTCGATGCAGACTTAAATACTACCTACATGACTGGCTGAAATTAAGCATGTCACTTATGCAGGGTCTAAATTGGGACAACCTAGACTGAGATATTCTTACATTTGTGCTGCTGAAAACGGTTTGCATAGGTTCGTTCTCATTCGCCTCTTGCTTCGTCCTCCTTAACATTTGGGTATTTGCCGTGTTCGGTCTTCATGAAGCAGAAGCACGAGCAGCATGGGCACTGAAACAAGAACTTCATGTTTCTGATCTCGAGATATCAACTCAGACCCGTCATTTCAGAAGGTCAAATGTATGTATTCTGGGAACTCTCCTCATTCTCTCCTCTCTCTCTCTCCTTTTATTAACACTCAGATTCCTTTCTGCACCTTTACTTAAAGAGGTGATGCCCACAGACACCATCTCTGGAGGGCATTGCTATAATTAAAGTTATTTATCTGCATCATATATTTTCCTTGAAGTGGGGTCTCTTTGCCACTCGTGTAGTGAGCACATTCATCACTTTCGCATCATTTTTATTTGCACGAAATTTCTATTTGTCAAGACAAAACTGATCCAACGTTGTAGGATCTTGGAAATTATCACTGTTTGGTTTGGAGATGAGATTCTTATATTTGTCTAGCGTTTAATGATTTCTAGATAAGCTTATAAGGTGGGTTAAAGAGGATAGGAACATGTTGGCTAGGCTATAACCCTCCCGTGTATGGGCCAACTTTTACTTCCCTTTTCTTCGTTTAAATATAAAGTTGAAAGCATTTTTCTTCCTTGGTTTCAAAGAATACTCCAATATCTAACCTTATTTTATTCGCTGAGTTAAAGCATCAGCCTTGCTATATCGAAGAGCCAAGGAGAATCATTTCGCTCTTAAAACCAATAAATACAAAAGCAGGCTCATCCCCGAGCTTTAAAAAACAAAGGGTGACGGGGTTGTAGAAAGCAAAACTTGAACAAATCAACTTTAATGAAAATACTGTGTTATGCTCGTACTAATATTTTATTAGCTCGTTCGTTAACCAAAGCTTCATGTTGATCCTGAGTTGCTAACTTTGTACTTAAATCAGCCAAAAATATATTTTACAGTCACAAAAAAGATATATTTTTTACCATTTCTGTGGATAAATCTGTGCGCTCCTCTTATGTTTTACAGTCACGAAAAGAATATTTTTTTTCACCATTTTGGTAAGTAAATCCGTACGGTCCTCCGTGTTCTCGAGCATGAATCAAATGTTTCAAACTCTGCTCTCCAGATTCTGAGAGCATATACATCAGGCCTCTTTTCAAAATTTCAAATGCACCGCCAACAGTTGACTTCAAGACATAAAATCAACAATGTCTTTCTAAGTTGTCCATCCAACATCGGATATATTCCCCATATCTCCATTAATCATCTCACAAAGCTTAAAAAAGAGTAATGATAGTTCACCCTAAAAATCCACTGGTTATAAAATAAAATAAAATTTTATAAACATTTTTTTAAAAAAATTTCTAATATAAAATTTATAGATTTTCATTAGATCTACAAATTTTGTATTAAATTTTTTTCTAAAAAATACTTCTAATTAAATATTTCCGAGACTCCAAAGTTTAAAGCAAATTTTAAAACAGTTTTAAAACTAGTTATATTTGGAGTCCCAAAAAACTTATGCTAGAAGTGTTTTTTTTTTTTTTAAAAAATAATAACATAAAAATTATAGATCTCATCAAAATCTATATTTATGTTAAAATTTCTACAAATGCCCCCAAAATATATATATTTTTATTTTTTAATCATACAGATCCATGGATTTTTAAGGAGGACTAGCATTTATCATTAAAAATAAGGAAAGAGAAGAAACAAACAACTTATATACAGTTAAAATACAACAGCCTTTTAAAAAGTTCAGAACTTAAACTTACAGCTATAATATATCATATATATGCATGCATAGAATGGCAAAATGCACTTGCATATTGTTATTAATAAAAAGATGATAGTAATGGCTATTTACAAGGGAGGGGGGTTTGATAGAGGAACCTTTTAAGGTCAAAGTCTGAGAGATGGGTCACGATAAGGAGCAATAAAAGCACCGGCTAAAAAACGATATACAACCAAAACTTTAGCAAACAAAGTGAAGTGGCCTGTCACCACCTACAACCACCATAAGAAAGAAAGAAAGAAAGCAGAAATGGATCTCATCCGAAGTCATCCTAACCGGTCAGTAACACGTCCCTTAGAACCCAAAACGCATTCGATTGATAATATTTGCTCGATGTCTCGACTTTGACAAACCTACAGAAGGGCATCCATGAACATAAAGATACTTAAGTACCTTTCTGCTGTGATTTCAAAATGTGATAAAGTAGATATACAGAGTCAAATTTGCATGAGCTTTGTTTGAATGTGTTTAAGCAACTACGGTAAAGGAAATAATATATCGACACGAATGGAATATATGAGATGTTGATGCTACTTTCAAACTCGACAGAAAGTTCTACGTTACTAAGTGTGGTTGCATATTCATATGATGGCATGACAAAAGAAATATGATTTGAGAAACAATAGAAATTCAAGAACAGCAAAATAATAAGGAGATACTACCATTAGGAGAGTCCTATCAGTTATCTGTTCTCCTCGGTGGCGCAGCGGATGCATTATCCTTTGCTTCTATGTCAGCTAATGACTCTTCTGAAAGAGATGGCTTCTCTTTATTTATTTGACTCAAGGCTCCTGGTTTCATCTTCTGGACCTCCTCGCGCGTGTAAATGTAGATCTTGCAGACCATGCTGCAAAACTCCCTGCACATGACGAATTTTTTTTATCTATCTAAATATTTATATATATGTCGCTTAAACAGAACAGTAACATCCGTTGCAAAATTAATCAAAATAGAGTAAAGTGTATATTCTTACTTCCACGGAAAATCTCCAAGAAGCATCATGTCCCCTTCATTATCAGTATAGACAATCCACCACTTCTTGTCATGCGCCATTGGACCCGTCAGTTCATCTTCGAATTCAAACATCTTATCCAATTCTGCTTTCAGCTCATCATAACCAGTAAACTTCGCCAGGTCCACAGACCTCCCAAGAGCAACCCCTTGCTTATGCACCTACAACAAGAACACAGTCAATTAACATCACCAATCCTCTTAAATTACTCTTGATGCGGTGATCTGAAAATGCAGGAATCATATTTATCAATGCCAAAAAAAAAAAGAAGAAAAATCAGACAAGTATGCCTGATGAATTGGTTGATAGAAAAAGATAACCACCGAGTTGAAGAGGCATCAAACCTTTGTACAACTTCTCGATGAACTACTCTGAGACTTCAATTGGGGATCTTGCAAAGGCTGCTGACAAGGCGGGTCAAACTTTTCTTTCTCACACTTAGCAGGACCAGAATCAATGGATTTTGCACTTTTTGATGGCTCGGAATTGTGCTCCGATTCAAATGAACTATTCAGCCTCGGTGCTTCTGGCGGATGAGCATCCAAATTTGTTTTACATGTCATATTTGGTTGTTGTTGATTTGTGGGATCTATAGCTGCCGATGAACTGCTAAGGTTAAAACCAAAGAGCTTATATTTTCCATTTCCTAATTTGCCTATGGCATTTGCTGAGTCAGAAAGGGACACTGCTTGAGGTTGAGGTTCATTTATCTTCAAGTTCGGTGGTCCTTCTGCTTTGTAACCTCCAACTACAGGTGCTAACCAGTGTGGATGGTGCTGCTGAGCCCCATGAGGATGCTGCATGCTGAATTCCACCATACCACCATAATTTGAGCATGAAGTGTTATGTTCAGTTGCATGAGTAGGATGAACTGAATGTCTAGCCATATTTGATTCGTATTCCATCTGTAATGGAGTTGAAGGCATCATTGACCACTGGTTCAAGAAGCTTGCATTTCCATCCGAATCTTGAAAACGGTTCCGCAAGGAACCCTTTTCCAAAAATGGGGACCATATCCCAGGTGAGTCGATGGATTTATGATAACCAGAGAACATATCCGTATAGCTCGGCTCGTGCCTTCCAATTTGTATCCAATTTTCTGAACCTGACCTTTGCCGAGAACGAATATGATGATCTCTTAAGTCTTCATTCTGTGAAGGAGACCAAACAATATGCTTTCGAGAAATCGCTGACATGTTATCACCAAAAGTAGTTCTCAAGGGTGTTGTTTCCTCAACATGAAAAGTCCTTGGAGGGTCTTTGAATCCCTTAGTTATGCCTATGAAAAAAGAAAAAAAACACATTAGAAGAAAACTTTATCTGGCCAGCAATAAAATAACAAATAGCTAGCTGCTAGACCACAATACCTAATGATGAATCAGGAGTTGATGGCATCACATTCGCTCTTGGCCTTTTGGCCCTTGATACTGGAAGAGGATTCACCGGAGGGGATTGGGCAGGTTCAATGTTCCAGGGAGAAACTCTCTCAGGGCGAAGCACAGGTGAATTCTCATCCCATCGCACCTAATAAAAAGTTATGGATACATCACTTGGTCAGCATAAAATTTACCGCAAGATCATATAATATGCCATACTACCTTGAGGCATCTCCATTTTGACTCAGGCCACCTGTTGGGATCAGCATCTCCGATGCCAACCACAGTGCCCGTGAATCTGCAAGAGATCATATGAGAATGAAAGATATTGTATGTATTTATGACAGTGCTAAAAATACTTATAAGAAAATTTAGTCCTCCGAGCTTCCATAAAATTTATTCATACCTCTGTTCTGGGGCCTCTTCACCTTCAAACCTCATTTTGAACCTCATTCCTATGGAGTAATTAATTTTTACAGACGCCATATACTGGTCGTATGGAATGATGAACTCGGAAGGGCTTGTCCTGTTAGGTAGCGATTCGATAATTCAATTCATAAGAAAGTGAAGGTTCTCCTGATTCCATGTGAAGTAACATAAAAACATTTAGAATAAAAAATACATGAGGCCCAAAGGAACTCCCACAAACCTTGGTTTATAATAGACTGTGAACATAGTTCCTGTAGTGACAGCATGCCAAGCTGTAGCAAGGACACCGAGATGCATACTGGTACTAGAAATAACCGACGAAGGAACATTTGTCTGTTGTCTCATCGCCCTTCTCACACCAACACGCAACTCACCATTTTCACCTCTGAAAGGCGCACACGGTTAAACATATTTATGCACAAGCTAATATTATCTTGAATAGACATAATAGCTGAGAAGTTATATACCTTAGGAAAATGAAAGCATCGCCTGCAACAAGTCTCTTAGAACTAACAAACACACTCCACCCGCTCTGAAGCAGGTGTCTCCTAGGTTGCCCTAAAGATTTCAAGATCGTAGCTACGTTAGGAAAAGGTTATTTATTAACTCATTATGACAGCATGCTAGGAAGCAGTGTTATAGGACACCAAGCCGATATATAAGGACTATTTTGACTTTTCAAGACCAAGACCCGACCTCAATGGCAAGTAACAGTTTTCACATAGTAGTGAGTTAGACGTAAGAAGGGAAACCTGCAGAAGATTCCTTCAAAAGATCAAAGAGTGACTCACGAGCCTTTGTTAACCAGAGCATATCATATTCAACAGATATATGCCTCAATATAACTCCTTCAAACTTGATCAACAACTACCGATAAAAAATGCTTTTACCCAACCGAAGCTAAATTGTTGAGAGGAGTTAGATTACCACGAAAGATATGGCGAAAACGCCACTCGTTGCCATGGAAGTCTTTGGCCACCAACTCCTGTGTGGGAGGCTGCCTATCAGCCTTATCCATGTCCTGGTTAATAACAAAAATCGCAAACATGAACCACGATCCTTAAATAATATGATACGTAGTTACTAGCAGGTCATAAAATTACAGACCAGTGGAGGGAGGCACTCATCAGCGTGCCGCCTGAGAACAGAGAAGCCTCCATGAGTACTGGTATCGGATGCAGTCAGAGTCTTGCAGAAGAAGTGCACATGTGGCCTAGGAGGAGGTGGCGGCAGATCATCCTTCTCCACTGCATTATCTTCTTGCTGACAAACACGATATAAGAATTTTTAAGTAACTGCCGAAGCATCTCCAACGAACAACGATATTTTGTATCTTCCTTTAATATATATTTTTACTTACATCCGGTTCAGGAAGCAACGTGATTTGAGCATAAACCTCGTCGGTATCTGGCTCCGCCTACCGATCAAAAGCAACAGATCACCAACAAATTCCTAGCCTAACTTAAAATTTCATTTGGGCCTTTGAATTAACTACCTTCAGTTCTACGTTCATTACGCGGCAAAGGATCTTCCAAGGAAGATTATCATAGATGGGCATCTGCTTGTCGGCTACTTGATTGGTAGATGCCTCAACCTGGAGACCACCAAACTTTAAAACTCGTTACGATAAATTATACATACATAATTAAATATTCCACATGAAATTAGATGATTCAGTAACCTGCTCGATGTGGCCTTGAGGGAAGTAGAACACCCTCTCGTCTTGTCGAGGAACAGTCACCAGAGGACCGGCGCACAAGTGCCATAGCTCACTGTGCAATGCCTCATCAGCAGTAACCACTATGAAATACAAAATTAAAAATTACATGAGCCTAATTCTCAATTTTTAAAAAAAAAATCGAAAACGAAATTCTCAAATTCTCTCCGATTATCACCTCTTCCGGGGGCGTGAACAGAGCCATTATCCGCCGCCATTTCTTCCCGCTTGTAGAAGAATTCCTACCTAGTATCTCATCAAAAAAAGGCGAAAATCTACTTCAATCGAGGCTCAAAAGCCTAGGGATCGGCGATCAGAGAGACGGAAAACCTAATCTAATTAAAATAGTTCCTCGATCAGCAGTAGTGCACAACACAAGTTGTCAAGTACTAGTGAGAGAGAGAGAGTAGAGAGATTTGGGGGTACACGGCACGACACGCGCGAAACGAAGAGCGAAGGAAAGGAGCTGATTCTGGATAGTTAATGCGGATAAAACACCTCATTTTTTCTTTTTTTCTTTTTTTTTCTTGTTCAGCACTATTTTCTAAAATTAAAAAAGAATATCATGCTTAATAAATTTAATAATAATACCAGCTAATGTTTTACTAACCACATGATTCTAATCCTTCGGCCTAGATATATGTATAAATGATAGATTTCACACACTTATAAATGATAAAGGTTTAGATTTTTTATTTTATGGAATAAAAACAATCTTATATTGTAGACATTTAGAAATTACATAGTACTGTTAATAACTTTTTAGCTTTGTTATATAATACTGATTTAATTCTAAATTTCAGTTCTTGGTCTTGTGGTCCCTTTTTTTGACAAATTATTATTTTGTTTTGAATTCTTTTATCATGTGATTTATTATTTCTTTTCGATATTTCATTGTAATTATTTTAAAATCTATATTCAATTGTGCGCCTCTAAAGGCCATCCGCCAGGACAATCACATTGCGTTTGTGTAATTATTTAATTATTTTTGCATATTATATAAGAATCAAATTTCCAAAATATTATATCATATTTAGCCAACTACTAGTATAATAACAAACTTCTCCAAAATGTTTAAATTAAGGAAACAAAGGGAGTGTTTAATCGTCGGACCATAACGACACGTAACCTCATTCTCGTCCACTAATCATGATTTAATGACGCTCCTATTGATTATTATAGTACACCTTAGAGCAACATTTTAGTTGACGATGGATATACCGACAACGACGGTCCAAGATAAGATAAAATATTCGAAGATGATTAGTGAAACCACTTTTTCTCATCTTCTTATTTGGGTGTACATGATCATATTTTTGTTTTATAAGAATGAAGACCACCACGAAAACAAATATGATTGGAATATCTTTATTTTTAAGTCCGTCGACCAAAAAACAATCAATAGCGATGTGCAAAATGCGAAAGGGACTTCCACGGGGAGTCGAAGGTCTCGAAACATCAACTCCCATATATCGACTTTTTAATTATGAACGATCGAGCCAAAAAGTGTCATTTTCAAGAATTGTCAAGTTAAATGCAACTACTTATTGATTGAGAATATGTTCAATTTGCAAAGTTTATCTATAACTAAATGTCAAATGGGTTGACTCGAAAATCAATCATCCGTTTCGATTCCGAATCCGATGGTTGTTTTAGGGTATGGATTATCTCCAATAAAGATTTATTCGATATTTTTTATTGATGATCATATTTAGTTTACTGAAATCTGATAGTTTAAATTCAAAGAGACACACATACATAAGTCATTTTATTTATTATTTTTATAACTTTTTAGTTAATTCTCTCTCTATTTTTTTTAATATAGTAAATTATCGTATTTTTATAGACTCATTTTAATATGAACATCGTATTTGAATGAAATTAATTGATCATTCGGTAGTATTATAACTTATTGATTTCATAGAACAAGTCTAAAGAGTAAGTGAGAATGTGAATAGAAATGGAATCCATATTCATAAGTTATTTATTACTATAAACTACATCACTATAAACAGTGCTCAAATTTATCATAGTATAAAATGGAATCTATATCACTATACACTTAAAAAAGGTTGAGCAAATATATATAAAAAGATATATGGTTAATCCGAATGGTTTGATATGTGATAGATAATTGAAACCTGTTGTTGTCAGGAGAAATTATTTAGATTCGTGTTAGTGACGGTGGCCAGAATTTTGGAGCCACTAGATTTAAAGACAGTAAATTCAATTGAGTTCAAGGCCGTATAATAGTTCTGATACAAACTGAATTATATAATGTGAACAAAGATTTATATCACACATATTTTGATGCGTACAAATATGATTCGAAATATATTATAAACGCATGAAGGCTCCGACGAATTAACAGTGCTCATGATAATTTTGAGCGCTCCTCCTTGCGCATTTTTTCATCCGCTTCATCTGTATTTTTTATGTTCTTATATTCATATTCGTTATGCACCGCACCAAGCCGCCCATTTTATACCATGCAAAATGAGGGAAGCAACGGAGCTTACTAAAATAAATTTTAAGACCATCATTGTGGTCCGAAGCCATACAAAATGAGCCTTTAACACTTATATTTCCTGCCATCACAGGAGCTATATATATATATATATATTCGTGCATTTCGTCGAACAATTCACCTGCGTTATATGATTGAATAGCTCTCACACGAATTCGTAAAAAATACAAAAAGAAAAAAAAATGGTTGAGAGATTCTTCGAGACGAACCAAAGAAATGTTGCTCTAGATGTTAATCAACCGCAGATCGCCCTTCTCTCTGGCCAGCGTTCATGGTAGCATCTCGCAAATTACTCTCTCCATCATTATCCAACATCTTATTCATTGTGCTATAACCGAGATTAAGTTTTTTCTATCTTTGCTTTGAAATGTTGAATAGTGGGAAGACTTCTCTTCTGTTCCAGTTTTTGATCAACTGCGCATCTGAGAGTTGTCGTGATGTAATCTTCATTTGCAGCAAGACGAAATTTGAGAGCAATCCTCCGTTTTACTCTCAGGCAATTGATCTGCTATCTTTTTTTTTTTGGTCGAGAATTGATCTGCAATCTTAAGTAACTATTGCTATTAATTCTTTCTAAATTACTTTTATTTATTTATTTTCTTTTTTTGGAATTTGTCTTATAGGGCTTCGATCCGTCGTCTGAAGTACTTCAGAGGATAAAAATGAAGTTGGAATTGTTTACTGTTGATATTGATGGTTTACAAGTTTTACTTTGAGGATCTAATTACCTAATACAGGTATGTTGAAGGTGACGAGGGAATCAAGAAGTACTTTGCAGGATTTCACCTGCATGAAAACTATCCAGCAGCAATCGTTGTTGATGACTTCGGTGATTATTTTGTGGAAAGGTAATATTTTCTAAATCAATCTTGGATGAAACGTTTACTTTTTCTTTGCAACTACCTCTAGACATATTTGAATGTTTAAACTATGACTTATGCTTTCTATTAGACAGTCTTTTTTTTTTTGGAATAATTTACTATGAACTTATAGAATGCATCCAGTTCATCACTTTATGAACAAATGTCAGTAAAATGAGTTTTGAGTCAAAGAAAGCTACAATGCATCCCTGTTTCATATAAGCTTCATTCTATTGTTTTCACATTTCACTGTCGCTGCACGGTAAAAAACAGTACCTTAATAAGAGTATTGTCAAATTTTTTAACTTTGATGTGGTATGCTGTTGATTAATTCTGAGACGGAATGATCTTAAATGATCTTACTCAATGACTATTATCATGAAGCTAAATTTCTGTAGGAATTGCCAAGAAAGATACGGTAATGCCAGAGGTAAAGATCTTGCTATGGTTCGCACTTTAGCTGTATGCTATGATGCTGTGACTTATGCAAAGTAAGATTTCTTGCCAATTAAGTGTACCGGCTAGCTATTTTACACTAAATGAAAATAAATATAAGATTCGGATGATTCTTGCATTACCTTCGTATAATATTGAACAACTTGGAAGTTCTTTTGACTTCATATACTACATATGCATATTTTATAGTGAGAAGTTGGAACATAACGAGAGTTGCAAGCTTGTCCTTGCTGATACACACCAAGGAGATAACCCGAGGTTGTTATTTATATACAAGAGGTGGACTCAATGCATACTTATAGTAGAAGGTACATAACAAAATCCTGATGATGTAAAGAGTGAAAACCATTTTCTCCTAATCGACTTCAAATTCACATGATTGTGTTTTGCTTTTTCGGAATACATGCTACTGCTTCCATCACCAACAATGTTTGTTATATGGAAAGTTATTTTGATTGGTATTCATTATACATGCTAATATGGATCGTATTTTTCTACTTTTTTGGCCTTGGAAATGAGAAGGTGATGGTTCAGGTTCATTTACATTGAAGGGCAGCATGACTTCAGGCTCCAAATTAGGGAAAACTAGAAGTGCTAGGTATTCCGTAGCACTACAATACCTAGTGTTGGAAGAAATTTTCGATGAGTAAGCATGGTAATTAATATCTTCATTGTCTATTTTCTAATCCAATATAAGCATGATTTTTCTTACTTATTTTGGTGCAAATACCCAAAAAAAAACTAGATTTTTAGTTATTTTAATGCATAACTTGGTGAACGTGTCAGCGATTTACTGATTTTATTATGCATAGTTAAATTCTAACCCAGAGTTCTTGACTTCAACACTGCAATATGATTGTGACTGCTTCTCGTTATGGTTGCCTACGTTGGTGATAAAGATGCTGAAGTTTTAAATATTTGATACTGCAGGACGTATTAACACTATATTTAATTACATTCTAATGCACGTCCGCGTGTTTGTCGTAAGGTTCGGCTACCTAGCTTTGACCGGTGGTTTGTTGGACTTGCTTTAACCACAATCCTGCATGGGCAAACAATTTATATGACAATGCTTAACAAAATGATATGTAGCTTTTCTAGCCGCTTAGATGTTGAAATACGCAGTACATTAGAAAAACCTAATTATTGATGCAGTACTGCCGCCACCTCCCCCTTAACGCTATTTTAATGGTGCTAGAGTGGCTTTTCACAGGAGGGTCATAGGAGTGTGCAGGCAGAGGAGCATTAATTTCTTTCTTCTATTCTCAATGTCCTTGAATACTAGCTATAAGGGTTTTGTTTTCTTCTGTTTTATAAGTACAGACCACTCAACTTTTCTAAAGAATTTGTGGTCTTAGCACTACCTTGATGATCAATTTTTAATGAATGATTCCTTTTGAAAAGAATTTTACTTGTGTTAGATCTATAAAGCCACCTGCAGCTGCTCGAGCAAGCTCCTAAACATACTCGATTTGTGGCTGCTACTGACGATCTGTTTTTTTTTCTTGCTTTTCACAATTGACATTTTAGGAATTTATCTTCTGAAATCATAATTCGCTATTGCGAAGAAATTAATATTTGAAGTTTAGATAGCTGCCTACTTTGTGGAAGCTCCACCAAAGAAACATTTTATGAAATAAAAGTCATTCCATGGGCCAAAGTTCATGTGAACCATTCAATCTCAGCTACCCACTTATTACATTAGCTGTGTTTGATGAATACAAGGGATCCATAGTCGGTGACGGGGAAGCAAGGTCACCTAGCTACTTCAACTATTTCTTATTTTGCCTGTCTCGATAGTGCTGTCAGTCCGACATAGCTTAATATTGAACCGATGGACCAAAAATCATTAAATAGGACCCTGAGCATAGTTCTGAACAATTAAGGTATATTACAGAAGTACAAATATTTATCAGATAAGTACACATGTTAGCTCCCCTCCTGTTTTGAATTCAATTAATCCTGAGGATGTGAAAGCTAATAAGTTGTCACCAAGTTCCTATCTAAATAAGCAAATGCAAGCACATGAATGAAATATCCTTTGACTTATGTACTTACTTCTATGTACATAATCACGACTCCTGTGCTACCAAGCTGTAAATCCATATCTGTAGCACTTATCTTCTACAGCTGAATAACTTAAATACGTAGATCTACTTGGCTAATCCTGTCTGAGAAATATGCTATCGAATAACCAGGCTGACACAATTTTCCTCCAAGATCATCGCATGCTTCAAACGATATCTCAGTTGTTTATTGTAGCCTTGTAGGAAATGCTAAAAGATCTCACGATATCTCAGTTGTTTATCGCTCGACCTCATTCAGATATTTTGTTGCTTTGTGACATTACTGGTTTTCGTTTCAGGTTTTGTGGAGAGCATGCTTTGCCGCCAATAGTCTCACAAACTTCCGCTGGAAATAACACTGAAATAGAAGTAAAAAAGAGTATTACAGCACAGGAAAGATATCGTATTAGTACTTTATAGTAATTCCATTTACCTTAAAAAGATCTTTGAATGAAACTTCACTGAAAACTTTGCGATTTTTCTTTCGCAAGTATACCTTGATATTTGTCTTTTTCATTGTATATATGATTGTCTGGTACCGTGATCATTGTTTCTCTACTTCCTTATCCCAAAATTACTGCAGTTTTATTCTTAGTTCTAAAGTTGAATCAGCTGACCGTCAAGACTAACATCCTATGTTATTATTTTTATTATCTTACTTAATCCGCAATGTGATACTGCAGAGGTTCTCTTTCTTCTCTTTCAGAAATTCCTTTTCGTGATGAAAAAAATTCGAAATTCCAATTGACATCTCATTTTGTTGATGCTTCTTGTGTAGATGTTCAAATCATGATAGTCCTAAATACAACTACCAAACCGTGCTAGTATTTCACGGTTGACTCGAAGTTAACCTTCTCAAAACAGATCTTCTGGTTTTCTGTAGTACTACTAATGCTTTGAAAATCTTGCCAAAAGCGAGCGTGTGGATATGCTGTCCACCCATGTTTGAAATCTCGGTATCCCCAATTTGACGCCTACATGCGAATGTTGGGCACGTTTAGGCGCGATGGGTTGGGTGCGCAGCGGCTTTACCGGTGGTAGCTTCTCTCAGAAATTCTGAATGGAGACTCTTAAGTTGAGTTGCAGAGCTCTATTTCTAGAAGCATTTGAAAGGGATGAGGACTTCGAGCAATCTCTCCAGAGATTGGAGGTTCTGAATCTTCTCCCCTACAGAGATTGGAGGTAGGTTCCATGCATTCCGATATTTTCATGTCCTTTTGAATTTCTAGAAATATTTGAAGAGTATTTTAAATATCTGCTATTCTTTTGATTCTCAAAACTACATAATAGTTCCAATGTAGCTCTCTATTTCAATCTTTCTCCTGATGGTACAAGTTCATGCCTTTGCTTTCAATCAAGTATATCGTTTGCTTATAGATTTATCTACATAAAACTTTCCCTTGGTTTTTAGTTTCTAATTGAGTTGCCGAACTGCTTTCGATCAAAAGTGTATGTTAGGAAGCACTAATTCTTTAAGCATTTTTCGCAATATATGATCAGGAAATCTAGTAGTAGTTTTTGAAACAATTTCCCAAACAATTTTATAGAAGTTGTATACTTCAAAAGATGCCATTTGGAGATTTAGTTTTTTTTTTTTATTTTCCCGTTTATGTTAGGTGTAAATAAGAAATTAATTCACAATTCTGATATAATATTTATTTGTTTATGAGAGTTTTGATCGAGAGGCACGCATAATTTCAAGCCTCCCTCTCCGTGTATTGTTTGTGAGGTTTGCTCACACATCTCGTGCAATCAATGCCAAATGCACGAGATTTATTTATTTTATTTTTGGAGAAAAACATGGTTTTTTTTTTTTTTTTTTTTTTTTGGAATTTGATTGATGCAACAATCAAATTTTAGACGGCAAAGGATGCATTGCAGCCATCTTTCAACTTATTTTCAAAGAACAATGTTAAAATTTATTACTGATATTGAGGACGAAGCAAGTCCCAAATATAAGGTCTCAATCAACCCTTCATTTCTAGCACATAACATTTCAATTTCAGTAGAGTACCGTGCAATGCTACCCTAAAACAATTCGGACAATTGCACTGCAGTCCATCAATATTATTTCAACATCATTTAAATTATCTTAAAAAAAAAATTTTTACACTTCAATTATTTGGCATTTTTAATGCATTTATAACACCTTTTAACGCATTTTTGACATTTCTTACACACATTCGACACCTTACGTTTTGACATCTTTTAGTTAGTTTCTGACATTTTTGTGTTAATTTTCGACACCTTCATATTAAAAATAACACCTTAATACCATTCTGATAATTTTTTAACGCCTTTTGGATAATTTTTGATACTATGCATAAAAGAATATATATATATAGTTTTGATACTGCAGTGCAAGTCTTCTAAAATAATTACATATGATAAATAATAAAACAAACATAAGGAAAATATTAAAAAATTAAAATGAAACTGTTTTCGACTTGGGAAAGGGAGCAATTATTCCATATTCTTTTGATTGCTTCTTTGATAATGCAAAGGAAATTATTAATTCAGATAAGAACAAGCGACGACAGGTCCTTGATGAAGTGTCCTGAAGAGGCCTCTCACAACCTCCACACCACAGCCACAACGTTTTTTTTTTTTTTTTTTCATTTCCGTAGAGTAATTCTGTAATTACTGTCAAGTTTTATATAATTTTTATAACTATAAATTTACTTATAGTATAGATCTATAAATCGACCAAATCGAAAAATTTCAATCTTTCTATCATGGTAATATCAGCGACAACGAGATTGTTATTCCTGTAATTCAAAAACAAACGAAAAAAAAAAAAAAAAAAAAACTTAGGCCATGAAAAAAAGAGTATATTTCCTGGGTAGGTTGGATACTTGAGGTTAGCTAGAACAAGCTCCCAAACCATGGAAGGGTTAACAATGACAACACAGGAGGGGAGAATAGAAGTGACATATATGTCCCCGTATAAGGATAGTTGTTGGCATTTTAATGTCTACTTTTTGTCTATGCCTTTTATTATTATTATAAATTTTTCATTATTAATAATAATAAAGTGAACCACACAAATATTAGAATGGCAGGTTGCATGTTCTCTCAATCCCAACTCTCATCCCTTTTCTCTTTCACTCGGTTCTATACTTCTATGTATAGCCAAGGAAGATTGAAGAGAGTCAACTCAATGGGGATGTATATAAATAACCCTTTACATGATGATGATGATCATGATGACTCTCTCCCCCTCTTGATCTGAAAAGTTAGCTGTATAACTTCCAACAGTGTTCAAACAGGAGCTTCAATGGCAGAACAGGCACTAAGGCTTGCTGAAAATCTCTCTCTACCACAGGTATGGTGGATCTCTCTCTCTCTCTTTCTCTCTCTCTCTCTCTCTCTCTCTCTCTCTCTCTCTCTCTCACACACACACACACACACACACACACACATATAAGTCATATAACATTTGAAAATGTCAAAAAAGATATGAAAATGTGCATTAGCATCAATCCCGAGGTAATATGCATGCACAAAATACTTATTTTGTAACAAAAGCTTCACCATATTAATATCATTCATTATCTGATGAATCCCCTACCATAAAGTCCTGTTCTCCGTAATAATGTTCACCACCTTCCTCTTTTTCTTGTGGGTTAGAACCATGTCCCCACTATGCAGAGCAGAGTTTTGTTCTTGTCTATACGAGATGCTGCAAATCGATTTGCAAGGAAATACCTGCAAACATCTTTACTTTTTAAGTATCTCCAAATATGTTTTTGGACCAACAAGGAGTGCCTCAGTTGGCGGTAAGCAAGCTGAGATAATAAAAATTAATTTGTATTATACATATAATATATGTATAATATTATATTTTATATTCTTGATATAAATTTGAATAATAAGAGTCTAATCTATAAATATAAAAAAATAATATTTGAGTACGTTATTATATTATATTATTTAACATTATATATTGTTAATATTATATTGTTAACATTATATATTGTTAATATTCAGTCACCAGAATACCACACGATTGATTAACTCGAGATATGTGTGGATAAGTTGTAATAATTGGTTGGTTGTACAGGTAGAGGTGATTGTTGTGAGAGCAAACATGGGCTGCACCCACTGCAGGCAAAGGGTCTCAATCCTCATGTCCAAGATGAACGGTCGAGATTATTTCTAAAACTCTTGAATTTCATTTACCTGTGCTATCAGATTCAAACTTGGCAAAACTGAACCCTGTAATCTATTTTCAAACCTCTGCAGTAATAATGGACTATGTGGTGGACTTCCGCAAAAGCGAAGTGATCGTGAGAGGCGTCGCTCATAAAACAAACAACAATTCGACGGATACCAACCACCCGAGAGCATCCATGTCCTACGGGTCTCACCTATCTGGGTCAGTACGGAGAGTTTCGTCTCGTTAATCTCTGAATAAATTGTAATATAACCTATTTCATATACACTAGACGTAAATACCACCATATATAGCCATTTTAAAGCAAGTATAACCTATTTTATGATCATGTGTATCCGTCGGTCCAAATTTGGATTAAATCCACGAACTAGAGCTAACTAATTTCCGGCTAAATTAGTAAAATTTGCAAATTTTCGGAAACTAACAAAGCTCAAGTTAGAAATTACCCTACAGAAACAAAACTTTTTTTTTTTCAGCAAGTGGTGTAAATTGTGTAAGCCATAACTTACAAAACTATTATTCTAATATTTTAAAATTAAAAATATACCAAAAAAATGTCATTTTTCGGTGGAAGATGATGAAATTATCATTTTAATTAGGCAGGAAAAGAAAAGTATGCACACAAAATTCTCGAATTTGGATTGGACATGCTACAGTTGATATGAACCCGACCGAATGTCTTAATTTGGGTCGTTATTCGAATCAAACTGATATCCGAACGCTCCTATTATTAGTAACTGGAAAAAAAAAAGATATATGATAATCTAATTGAATTATTGACAATAATTTGCGCCACGCTAGTCCTCCTACAAGCCTTTTATTTATGGCAAAAGCCAAACGGCTGAGCAATTTTTTTGACGTGAGGGAAGATAGCTCATAAATGCATACCAAAGTGTGTTGGCATCTAATTACCAAAAATAAAGTGTGTTGGTATCTCTTGGAAAAACAAAATCTGGATATAATTTGGGGACTGGACGAAAGTTTTGTCGATCATTTAACACATCGGCGTCTAAAATGTTTTTATAAGAATCCATCTAATAGACCTCAACTACGAGGAAAATATTACTGTTGTTATTTTGTAATTGAAATACGTCCAATGGACTGATTAAAAAAAGCTACTATATAATTTAGCTAAATTAATTAATATGACTGAATATTAAATGGAGACAACAATCTGTCTCTCATGATAAATAGGTTGAATAATTTAAATTTTAGAAAGGGTGAGCTAGAAAAAGCTACTATATAATTTTATTTTTGATCGAGATATCTGACAGAAATTGAACTTGACGGTCGGATACTTTAAAAAGCAAAAATAAAGGAAAAAAAAAACTACTTGCTCCTAACAAATTACTAAACAAACCACACATAATCAATCTCCACCACATTCGTCTCGTGATCCGTATAATTTTTTCGTGATCCGTAAAAAATATCAAAAGTATAGATATACCGTGTAGTTTGATTATACCTCATCGGTATGTATAATTTTTTGTGTGATTTTTTAGAATGCATAGTAAAATTTAAAAAGAAAAAGGTAAAGGTTGAGCGCACAGTAACCACCAGCCGATCGATGCCGACAATTCTGTTCAAGTCTGATCGACAAAATCGCAATCACGAGGTATTTTGATCCATCACAATCTGGCGTCAGCATATACACGTGCCGCGCAAGACGAGATTTATTTAGCTGTTCGGTGTTCGGCCACCGCATCCGTTACGGGCTGAAGTCTGGTAATCAGTCCCGTCGTTCATCTCATTCTGGGCAAAAATCTAATTAATGTCTTCTCGTCCCCGCCGCACCACAATCTGAACTGCTGAAATCCCCACAATACCCTCCCTTGGGGAGGGACCTGTTTTTATTAAATTGACGATATAGAAATCAGCATAACAGTTTGGCCAGGAATAATTTCTTTTTAAATAAATAATAGCAGCGTTTATTTAATATTATTTCAGTGCAAAGGCAAAAAATTAACCATCAAATTAACATGGGATCTGGCATCAGCATTGACCATTACGTAATATACATGCAACGCATGCTACTATGTACAAATCCTAGGGTTAAAACGGTCAATTAGAAAGTGGCAGTTGTTCGATGAAACGGGCCGAAGATAACGGCGCGGAATAGTGTGCGAAGTCAAATTGACGTGGGTAGTTGTTTCGGACGACGACGGCGTGACTATTTGACGACGTGAATAACGGCGAATATGATTAGATAGACCAAAATTGACGGCAGATTTGTTGTCCGAACAAGGACGGCGTCTGTGGCGAGTCTAACGGTGGATGTTTATCCTTTAGATTAGATATTTATCTATTTTTATTTTCCCATTTACCCTCTGGTCTATAGGCAAATAATAAATCCAACCTCACCGGCGAAATCCATCTCCTTCTCCTCCATCATCTCCGGCGAACAGCCGTCGTAGCTCGCCGGACTGCGACGCCATAAGGAGGGGAGAGAAATCCGTGAGTGCGAGCAAAGCAAGACATGGAAATAATATTCGTTATCGCTAGCTTTCATTGATTGGTTGCTTGTAGGAGAGGTTGGAAGCGTGCGCACGGCACGGATTCAGAGGCGATCCCTTGGCCGTCTCTCATGATAAACGAGATCTTTGGACCTTGCCTTATGCCGTAATTTATTCGAATCTCGATCTATTTAAAATGCGTTCGCGATTGCTGCGATCTGGTGAGAGGAATGCTCTTTTCCTAAGTGAATTATTAAAAACCGTCTGTGATCTGTGACAATTGGAGGTCGTCTCTTTGTTTTCAGTTATAACTTACAAAGATTGTTATTTGGTGTATTAGTTATGCGCTTCCCAGAGATTTCATGTGCTCCTAGGTGGATCGTGGTAGAATTGTCTCCATCTGTAGAGATCGTGGTAGAATTCGAGTCCGTGAAGATTTTTGTTGCTCAAATGTTGATTCTGTGGTTGTTTGCTCTAATCTATTGATGAAATTAGAAACTTTTTTTTTTTTTTTTTTTTGAAATTCTAGGTTAAATCTGAGGTAAACTATTGAATTATATTCTGATAAATGTGAATTAGTCATTTTGCAGTATCTCGTGGATTGGGGAAGTTTTTGTTGGCTATATGTGTGAGAAGAATGGGGAATTGAGGGTTGTAAATAATATTGAGCTGGAATTCAGAGGCATTAGAGATTTAGGAGTTATACATATAATATTTACTCAATTCGATTACTGAGCTGATGAATGATTTTTGTTTAAAATCTGCTTCGGTTGGTGTCGCTTTCTTCTTGAGGGGCTTTGCTAGAGAGCACCCCACTCATCACACTAGGGAGGGTGTACGGTGAGGATGAGTGAGATTCAACATCTTGAGATGGGTGTAAGAAAATAGATGGATGACATTCTGGAATGTGTGAGTTTGAGTGATCTTGTAAAATTATTCTTTATCATGTTGTTGTTTGGTAGTTTCCACTTGGGGTTGATGATAGTCAACTTACGGTAATTTTTTGTTCATTAAATAGAGTTGGATAATTGCTCATTGATTCATTTGAATTGAATGTTTCAGGAGCCAATGCTAGAGTTAGCATGATGAGTTTGATGCAGCTTATTTCACATTACTAGATTTAGCTGGACCGTTTGGTTAGGCAGTTGAAAGATGCCATCTGAGTTCATGGATGAGAGGAGGCTTTCTTCCTCTGTCTGCCTGCCATCAGCACCTTCATCGTTTTTCTCCGAGGAAATCTGTCATCCTACGCAGGTGAGACATCGAGAAAATTGATTTATTTTACTGAAGAGATCTTGTGGAGATTAGTTTCGTGTATTAAATATGTAGACAATACGTGTTTGGAGTTTTCTTAGTATATTATTTCTTTGCCCCTGTAAGATTTTCTGTAGTTGAGGTCCCAAAGTATTTCAGAAAGGTTTTTGCTGTCAAGTTAGTTCTTCTACCTCTTAGTTATTCTCTTTTTTTTTTCTTCTATTTTTTAAAAGCAGAGACAAGTTGGATTCTGGAAGCCCGAGTCTGTGCCTGATCATTACGGTGAGTGTATGATAAAGATGTGGACTTAAGTTGCAATTCATTAGTGAGAATCAAGTTATCAATGCAATACAAGCTTAGCAAATTTGTTTTCGCTATCTATGCATTCTTTATTGCAGACATTTTTAGTCCGTTCCGGTGATTTACTGCTTTCAAGGCGGTGTTCTCGAAGTTTGCTATCCTATATTCACAATTTTTTTTTTATTTACTTTTCCTCCCTTCCATAGGCAAACAAGTGCAGAATTTTTCCTACAAACCTTAACCTCTTCATCCATCAAATTGCTTTTGCTATTTTTTCTCCTCCAACCCTCAAAGGCATATCAGATGTTACTGTAACTCACGGATGTTTCGTTCTAGGCTTCTATCTTGTATGAATATTCTCTAACATGAATTAACATGCTCGCTATAATAAACTTTTGTCACATATTGCAGTGATTTTTCCCTATCAAGTTAGCTTAGTATACTCACTGAAACATGATACAGGAATTGAAGGAATGCAATTAATGTCTGGAAGCAAGTCGGTATCTTCATCTCCACTTGAAAGAGTTCCTGCCAATGGTGGTAGTTCAATGATGCTTCCGGATATTTCACAACCTTTTTATATGAATGATCAGAAGAACCAACTGAGTGTTGGACACCGGGCAGTTGGAGTGGAAAGAACAAATGGCTTATCTAGTTCTTGGAGAGCTGCTAATCCCAATGCTGTATCACATGCTAATCCCTCTCTGCAGCCTGCGTCCCAATATATTGAAGTGGACAGCATTAATCTAAGGAAACCTGATTTTGAGAACAGTCTGTTTTCTAGCTCTTTATCTGACATATTTGACAAAAAGAGTATGTTCTTTGTTTTTGGCCAAATACTTTTGTGATTAAAATGGTACAGACAAAATTTCCATTTTCGTTCTCTGTTTGAATGCATTTTGTTTTGTTCATTTGGTGTTGTTCCTATTTTTGTGCAGTGAGGTTATCATCACGAAATTCCCCTTTTGGTCAATCCATCATGGTTAACTCCAACTTTGAGGAAGATGAACCTTTTGAGTCTTTAAAAGAAGTTGAAGCACAAACCATTGGGAACCTGCTTCCTGATGATGACGATTTACTCTCTGGTGTTGTTGATGATCTTGGATTTGTTACTTGTAAAAGCAATGAAGAAGATCTAGAAGATGATCTTTTTTGCAGTGTTGGAGGAATGGAACTTGAAACCGAAGGGAAAACCTCATCCAGCAAGACCTCTGAATATAAGGGCAGGATAAATGATCGTAGGCAGGGGTATCTTAATGGTGTACTTACTAGTGGACTTACTTACAGTGAGAGTCCTTCTAGAACTCTTGTAGTTAGGAACATTAATAACAATGCCGAGGCTACTGAATTACGAGCTCTTTTTGAGGTATGCTGCCAATTTTGGTACTTTTTTTCTCCTAGGTCTTCGATTAACCTGGTGCGTGTATTTGATTTTTTTAGCAATTCGGGGACGTTGACGAGCTTCATACAACATGTAAAGCTCATGGTTTTATTCTAGTATCCTACTATGATTTAAGAGCAACACAGAATGCAAAGAGAACTCTAGAAAGCAAGTCCTTGGGGCATCATGAATTAGACATACAGTTCTATATTCCAAAGGTGACTTCTTTTCTTTCTTCATTTCCCCTATCAACAAGTCTGGTTTATTCACCCTTTATTTTAGCTGTATCATCATCCCCTTCTAACTTATTCATCTCTAATAAATTGTATGTATGTGCTATTGGAACTATAAATGCCTTCCAGTTATAGCTAGCAAATTAATTGCTTACGTTCTGCGTTTGTTTCTTTTTATGCATATTGTTCTATGTTGAGCTGTTTGGTCCAAATTTTATTCCGTGATGTTGGATGGAGGTGATTGCTGACTGCTTGAGACAGATTTTGAGTGGAATCTGCAATGAATCACATCGGAGTGTATTTTAACTCTAGATTATTCATTATCAGGACAATGCTTCGGCCAAAGATCATAATGATGGGACGCTTCTGGTGCTTAATCTTGATTCTTCTGTGTCAAATGACGAATTGATTCGTATATTTGGTATTTATGGAGATGTTAAAGAGGTACTTTTTTGTTGTTTTTTAATTTTTAAGAAGCATATATTAATGTGAAACCAATAACCTCATCCACTGATGGTTACTAGATAAATGAAAGTAAGGATAAGGATCATCACAAGGTTGTTGAGTTTTACGATACAAGAGCTGCAGAGGCTGCTCTTAATGCTGTAAATGGAAAGGATATAGGCGGAAAGCAAATCAAGCTTGAGAGATGCCGAGGAGGAGGGAAACAGAGGTATTGTTTAACTCTAATCTTCTTTCTAAGTTTGCATTCTGACTTGTTCCTTTACAAGATGTATTGTGATAGTGTCAAGCTTTAGCCATTCATACAAAAACCTTTCTTTGTTACTTTTTAATGGGGTTTGGCAATAGGTTGAATGAAAAAAGACATCTTGCATAACCTGAAATTTCTTCTCCTTTTCTGTCTTTCTCAAAGAAGAAAAAAAAAATAAAAAAGACTGAGTTTTGTTCTTTCAGAAAGTATGGGCACTTTATTGATCAAATTAGCTATCCACATATGGGTTTGTTCATAAAAAATTGTAGGCCGCTTATATCTAGCCATTTGCACTTAACATTTACTGGCCCAAAAGATTGATCATATGTTAGTCAGCCTTCTTGTCAATTGAACTCTATCTAGGTTCTCCGATGTGACTGTGGATGACTCCCCTTTTTAGTTTATTTTCTCTTTAACTTTATTTTACTGAGGCCTTACATACATTGTTTTCCAATGAATTATCTATGTTATTGCTCATACTGAAAACATATGTGAAAACCTCTCTTCTAACTTTCTAACAGTATCCCAGTTTTCCTTTGGTTACTCCATAGTCTTACCAGTAACTTTCTTGTACCAGCAGATTAATACAACAGACATCATCAGACGTTAAGCAGGGTTATGCTCGACCAGAATGCTATGGTATGACACCAGCTTAAGAATTGCACGAATATCATTGCGTAATCTTCTTTTCTTATTGACCACTGCTGCATGACCAAAAAGCCTTTCACCTAAATTAACCAAAACACATCCCAAGGCATGATCCAAAGGATGCCATCTGTTTTATGCATCCAAAGGCAGCCTGAATGTTTGCTTTTTGGTTGGGATTTTTTTTTTGTTTTGGGGGGGGGGGGGGGGGGGGAGGTGGTATGTTGTTTAGGACTTTCTTATTATGGTTAGGGTCTTGGTAAAAATTCTGATGCATGTTCTAATGTGTTTAGCATCAATCCCTATGGTGGGATTTCCTTCTGGTGGCGTTGATAATGGTGCTATTGATCTTCATTCTGCGTTGCAAGCGGCTATTCGTCCTATGATGGAGACACCATTTCATGGCATGTCGTCTAGTGAACTTCATAGCTTGTCTTCTCCCGTCAAGGTTGCATGTGTGGGTAATCACAGTAATCAATCTAACCACATTGAAGCTAGCCGCTCAGTGGGGCAGGTGAATTTTGGATTGCAAGGTGTAGTACGACCTTACCATCCTCGTTCACTTCCAGAGCACCATGATGGTTTAATCAGTACTGGTGTGCCCTTTAACTCTTCAAATGGTGTAGCAGGGCTTCCTGCAAGTATTAGCTCTCGTACGGCTGATGTAATGGAACACAAACACATTCATAGGGCTGTTGCAAATGGGTTTAACAACCACCCACTCGAACGTCTTGATAGTGGTAAGTTCACTAAAGTCTTATTCACCATCATGCAAAGTTCTACGCGAATAAACTGCTTGCTAAGTTCCATCCATTAAAGCAATTTTTTCCCTCTCTATTTAAACTGCCACAAACAGGCTTTTTATAGAGCGAAACTTATAGTGCCTGTTAATAGTCAGACCCAATATTGATACTTGATAGATACTTATCGCTCTGTAGATTATAATGTTTGCTTCAACTTTTCTGTTTTCTATTGTTGCTGTTTCAGCATGGAAAGGAAGCAAATATCAAGTTGTATGGATGTGCTTGCGTGTCTATATATATATATAATATTATAATGTCTATATGCTATATATACTCGTGAATTTGTGTGGTGAACTGGTGATGGACGTCATTTTTTGTCTTGCAGCATTTGGCATTTCTGGAAGCTGTGCTGTTCATGGACAACAATTTGCCTGGAATAGCCCTAATTCATATCCTAATCAACCTGTTGCTCCTATGATATGGCCGAATTCCCCATCTTTTGTAAACACCATCACCGCCCATCCGGCATCACCACAAATTCACGGACTTCAACGAAATCGTTCTCATATTGTGAATGCAATCATACCGTTACACCACCATCATGTTGGTTCTGCACCTGCTGTGAACCCGTCTTTGTGGGACAGGCGGCACTACTCAGGTGATTCCATGGAAGGACCTGGATTTCACGTAGGCTCTCTTGGAAGTAACGGGTTTCCTGGTGGATCTCACTTGAACCAGTTGGAGTTTGCTTCGAGAAACATGCTTCATGGAAATTGCATGGACAGTGCAATTTCTTCACCTGTTGGACTGCCTTCTAGAAACATGCTGAATGGAAGGAGTGCCATTATTCCTATGCCAAGTTCTTATGATGGTCCAAGTGAGAGGATCAGGAGCCGAAGAAGTGATGCAAGTTCTAATCTGGCTGATAATAAGAAGCAGTTTGAGCTTGATATAGACCGTATAGTGCGCGGCGAAGATTCGAGAACTACGCTTATGATTAAAAACATCCCCAACAAGTTAATTCTCTTTTATCTCATTTTATATCTACTGTTTACTCCAAACTATATTATCTACATTTTAGCAATGTTTCGTTACCTTGAACTTGGTTGATGATAGGTATACCTCCAAAATGCTTTTGGCTGCCATAGATGAAAATCATCGGGGAACTTATGATTTCTTTTACCTGCCTATTGATTTCAAGGTATTGACTCAACAATACTCGACACGACTTCCTTCTTGGTTGTTTTCAGTCCTTACACTTCAGGCTCTGCTTTTTCTTTGCAGAACAAGTGCAATGTGGGCTACGCATTCATCAATATGGTTAACCCTCAGCACATAATTCCCTTTTATCAGGTCCGTCCAGTATGTTTTGTGATTTCTTAAATCTCTATGTTTTTTTTTTGGTTAATAATTATCTATGCTCATGTTGGATCAAGTTTGATACTGTTTTAGGATTTAATACTAGATGAGTATTTCTATTCTAAATTGATGAAAGCATCTATAGTTATAGGTCTCCATATATTCTCACATGCACGAACACATTATATTTTTGTTAAATCACAGTTAGCGTTGATTGCTCAATTAATTGTAATTTGCAGACATTTAATGGTAAAAAGTGGGAGAAATTCAACAGCGAAAAGGTGGCATCTCTTGCATATGCAAGGATCCAGGGAAAGCAGGCTCTCATTGCACATTTTCAAAATTCAAGTTTGATGAATGAGGACAAAAGATGTCGTCCTATTCTTTTCTGTACAGAAGGTCCAAATGCTGGAGACCAGGTAAGATAATATCATTTCTCAGCTTTTTTTGGTTTATAACTTTTGGTGATTATTACTCTTGCAGATTACCTAGTACATTGCAGAGGTGTTTAAGAAAGAAAGCTTCTCTTTACATGGCAACTAATTTCATTATGGTAAAATCTCTTTTGGCAGGAGCCATTTCCTGTTGGTGTCAATATTCGCTCAAGACCTGGAAGATCTAAGACTAACAACAATGAAGAAAACCACCAAGAAGTTCCAACTGTAGTTACTTCTGGAGAAGAACCTTCAGGAACTTCAGGTTCTGTGAGGGAGTCGGAGACGTAAAAGACGTGAGGGGGAGCTAATTTTAGATCCGAGGACTGTAACATGATATCCTCCTTAAGTTTATTTATTGTTTTTTGTTTGTTTTTTCCCCTCTTCTAATCTCTATATATACTGTCGATTTAAAAGCCAGATGGTATTCCCGATTTTCCTTGGCTTACAAGTAAGAGGCTGACTGAAGCTAAGATGCACAGGGAAAGTTTTGAAATGGCTGTATCAAGGATGTAAAAGAAGAAGTGTACAGGGAGTATTCCAAAGAATCAGGAAGATGGGAGTTATGGCGCAGGAGATTATGTAATTCTAATTTATTTCATTTTCCATGTATTTTCCTTTGTTTAGGGATATGTCTTTGCTTCTAACTGAACAAAATTTGCCGGTGACAAGCTTAGTTGCAACTGTCTGTCCTACTCGCAGATCTATGACTGCTGATTGCTGAATGTACATTACTAAATCCAATTAAGACTTTCATCTAAGTTATCGATGTCAGTTTTTATTTGTAGAAGGTTGAAACTTGCGAGGTATTGTTTGATTTACTGCGATTGAATTGTTACTATGAAAGTACCTCCAAAATAAAGAAATTTAAAGGTTGACTTCTGAACTGAAGTAGTATCAAACGGCTGATCATCTTAGGTTGTGTTCTACATTATACACAGCATAGGGACTGTTCCCCGGAATCATTTTGAAGACTTAAAAGAAAGTCCCAAGTATGAGAAACGAGTTATAACAAACTGACGTTTTAGTATTGCTTGCTTGGTTTCGGAAACTTTGCCACCTTTCAGTTATGGGCTACGAAAGACTCAAAAGTAAACATGGGAGGTTGGTCGTGGAAATAGTTCGTGGAGACTGCAACAAATAAGAGGGGGAATGGATAGAGCTCATATGAGCCCTAACAGATTCCTAAACTAAGATAGGCCCAATGCGAATGACTACTTAAAAACAAAAACAGAATACGAAATTAGACATGGGAGTAACAGGGTGTGTTGCATCAACTTTCATGCAAAATAGTGTTCGAGCGATATACTCTTACGCAACAAGCATCATATGCTGACTTTTCATCTTTTTAAAAAGAAGAAAAAAAAAATAGAGAAGAGGCCTAACCTCTGAGCTGTTGCTTTGAGCTTTAGGATTACCAGCGTGAAATATGATAGGTATGACAATTACCGTGTGTATTTCTTGAAGACAACACAGATTAGTATGACTAATAACTGTTTCATCAGAGTAGAACTACGATTTCAACAAAGATCTTTTTTTACAGTCTTATCAGCAGAATGTCATGTATGAGAGGGTTGTGTGGCACCCGCCCCAGTAACTGCAGAGTTACTTGGGGTATAGAATGTCGTAGTGGCCAGGTCGATAGAGCAGTGTTATAAAGGGTTTCGATGTCGCAGTAGTAGATCCACCATCTTTGGAGGATGTTCCATCTATCGGAGCATTTTTTGTAGGGATGAAGTCGTGGTGGTTGATGCTTACGGCCCCCAACTCAGATGTGCTGCTATCGAGGTACACGACACGAATGGCCACGCCCAGAGCGTCAGTCAGTGCAATGATATGAACATGGTCGCTCTCCTCCCCCATCGGCTCCACTGAACTCTTGCAGAACTGTCATCCATATCAATCAGTTCGTAGGCGAAAGATAAAAAACACTCATATCCTTATATACCATGACGATGGCCTTTTAAGGTACTAGATAAAACATGCTCTGCAGTTAATAAATAGCATTCACTTGAATATACAATCCAAGTTCTCTGTAAGGCAGTAAATGGTCCCTTTTTTTTCTTCTTCAAATCATTAGCAAACCATTTATATACCAGAATGTTGCTGTAATGCTTTTTCCAGGATACTTACCGCAATAACATCTTTTACGTTTTAAGAATGTAATCGTGCGTGGGGAAAGGCAGAATTAACTGAACAAGATAAAGAGACGTATTAGATTGGTAATTCTGAAGCTGAGATAACGTTAGCTAACCTGATCAACTGTGGAATTTGTTAAGCCAACAATAAATGGCTCAAAAAATTCTGATCTTCTCCTTATTTCGCCAGCAGTCACAAATCTGAAGAACATCACAACTGAGGAGGCAAAACATATTAGCGTAACAGATTAGCAAAATCAAATAAACCAAGCTGACAAATCTGCTTCAGGTGTCCAACCCACCATAGTCAGAGATTGACTGGTCTCTGCATCTTTGCAGCAGGTCATCACCGCTGAAAACCAACATTTGACCAAGAGCATTCGATAAATAAGCAAATGTCGATTGAAAATTCACACCTGACAGTACAAACATAAGGTAGATGGTCGTAAACATCTACCTTATGGAGGATCCTTTTCCTTCCAAGACAAATTCCAACTGATCCAAAAATATCTGCAGAACGTCAACATAAGAAGAATAAGGAGAAGCATATAAGCGAGACAATGAATATGATGGCATTGAGCATTCAGTCACTGATTTAATGATTTAGCAGCTGACATGGAAGGGCTTCTTGTAGTTGTACACCTTTTGAATCAACATATTTTTGCAAACCAAATTCAAATATAGCCACTATTTGGTATAAAGACCATCCAGAGCAAGGAAGAAAGCAGGTGAACCATGCTCGGCATAGACCATTGAAGAACGCTTCAAGGTTTTGGGAAAAGATTATCATGCTCGGCCCTAACACCGAGATATGCCCTCATAAACACAAACACCAACTATCAAAGTCATGGAATGGGGCAAGGTCGGATCGAAGGCCTTTCAATAGCATAGTCCTAAAGGCCATACAATCTTACATTGTAGTAATATAGCCACCAGTGACATGAAAATAAAATACAGTTATACTAAAATGTCTTAAGGATTAAGTAAAAAGTTTTGGTAAAGGCAGATCAGCTCTAAACGTCAGTTACAAACTAACTTGATCATTGCATCTGAAAATCAAATTGCAGAAAAATCAAAGCTGTAAAGCGTAATTACAACTTATAATAAATAAGCCAAGATGTAGGACACATGGGCAACTGTTGAGAAGAGAGACAAAGGTGTTGAATTTTCCTTTTCACAAACTAGATTTTCTCGTCAAACAAATTGTAAGAAAACTATTTTCAAATACCGTATACAAAATAAATTAAAGGAAGACATACTGACAAGGAAAAATAAAAAAGAAATATGAATAAGGAAAAAAAATGATTACAGACTTACAGAAAAGAAATCCTCAAAAGTAAAGTCAGCATAACCAAGATCATGGAGTGTTCTCCTGCATTCTTCAACACTAGCAGTAACCCGTTCCGCCTCAGCTTTGTCTTGTGTTTCCAGAATATGCTCCTGCAGTTAGATGCCATGTTAACCTCAATCAAGCTTGGCAATAAATCAACAAACTCAAGCTCCCAAGAGAATTAGCCACAGAATGAAACAGTAAAATGATAAGGATACCAGGTAGGAAAACATAAAGCACCGAAAGAAGCAATTTCCATCTCCCCTGCTCCTCCTGAAGGCAGCATATTCCTCACCAAGCAGCTGTATAAAGGGAAGCTACTCAAGTTCCATGTATAATGTGGGAAAAAAGCAAAAATGCCAACTGAAGAGTGGATTGGCATATAACCTTGATCTTTTGCTGAAGGGTGGGATTGCCTGACTGATATTCTGCTTCTAAAACAGAGAGTGGTTCCTGCAACATCCAACATGCAGTTATATACTATCTAGCAGCAAATACACAGTAATACACTAACATTAGTGCATATTAGCGTAACCGTTGACCAATATATATTTATATGCATTAAGATGCAAATGAAGTCAATATACATTCATATGCGAATTTGATAAAATGATAAGAAACCTTTATCCCACTAGCATATACTCAGCTGAAAATCACATGGAAAATATCCTCTTATCCTGCTAGTAGTATCCTAATTAAGAAAATATATCCCTTCTATTCTTAACTTGTTTCGAGATCAATGATTTTGAACCTAAGCAGGCGTACTGCAGATACAAAAGCAGAGGAACATTTTGCTCTTCTCTGAGCTCGTATTTACAATACATTGATATCTGTTCTTGCGGTTGCAGTTCTATAACATTGTTTAATTCCTACACATAACAAATGATATAACCAGATTACCAGCATTGCCAAATTTTATGCTATCCAATCAAACTACTATGTCAGCAAACATAGTAAACCTGCAGTAAATAATAAGGTGCTACCTGAAGTTAACAGTTTTGTCTTAGCTACATGCTGCTGCAAAATAAATATGTAACATCAGACCTAGTATTATGAGACTGAGAGTCTGAAACCTTAATTAGTTATTCACAAACTCTACGCTAAACTGCAAAATAAAACTTCTTACAACAACAGACCAAACAATCTAAAAAATATGTTTCGAGAAAAGTGAAAGAAGTTGAACTATAATATAAGAAGAGGTAAAAAACGTTAAATTTGTGTTATCGTATATCTTTTCTAGCATACACTTCTTGACCATACTAAGAACATAAAATATCATCAGTCAAATGAACCAACTTTAACCACACAATTACAAAAGGAAAAACAAAGGGTTAAACACATGTTTGGTCCTTTAAGTATACAATATTGTGCAATTTAGATCTTGAGGTGCAAAAAGAGCAATTTTAGTCCTTCAAGTGGACATATAATATTTTTTAATTCCACAGTCAACAGTTTCACTCGTCTTCTACATCGATAACACCCTGCTAATAAAATTGGTTTACCCTGAAAATGTAAATTAGAAATAACTTAAGTGCATGCCACGTTATTAGGTGACTAACAACATAACTATTCCTCTTGATAGGAGAAATATGGGTGCACTTTTATGTCCATTTGAAGACTAAATTTCTCTTTCTACGCTTTGGGGCTATCCTTTGATCTACACTTGATTAAGGGACTAAATTGCTGATTTTACACCTCAGGGTTAAATTGCACGTTGATGGACACTTGAAAGACCAATATGCAGTTAACCCAAAAACTAATCCACAACAACTTAAGCGACTCCATCTTAGCAATAACAATTCCATAATGGGATCAAGTGAACTCTTGCAAATAAAATGAACATGGTCTTCTTAATATGAACAGGGTTAACAGAAATATGATACACTAGAAAAATATTCATTCGACTACACCTTGGAAATGCTTCTACTATGTTTCTGATATATCATTTCAAGTAAGAGAAGATGAATAAACTGTGATCAAATGAATATATGCAAAGAGGTATATCAGAACAATACTATATCTAACATATATTAAAACTATGTTTCTGTTATTCTTCGCCTATACCATTTCCAGTATATCTCACATCAATAGATGACAGATAAACATTAACGAACAAATCAATGTGCCTCATGGGAATAGATACTGTGATCCGCGTTTGAAAAGAGGATGTACTTGAGAAATCTCAACTATAATATAGTAAAAACGTCTCTAATGTGTTTCTCACAAACCATACACAGTATATCTAAAATCAAGAGACGATCTATAGTTTGTCAAACAAAAAATGTGTAGATCAAGGGAACAGAAACAATGATCCACTAAAAATGATATGCTAGAAATCAAATACATCATTCCAATTACATAAAACTGTTTCTACTTTGGTTCAGCTATAACATTTCCAGTACATCTCAAATCAGTGTAGATCAAGCGAATAGAAACTATGTTCAACGATTGCAAAGAGGATTGGTCAGAAACATATTACTGTTTCTAACATATATTCAAATTCCTATTCCTATGTTTCTCACGAGTCACGTATCATTTCCATTATATTTCAAATAAAGAGATGACGAGGAATCAACCTTAACGCCGACGAAGGGAACCTTGACGGCCTCCTCTGCTCGAATATCAGAATGCTGCTGCATAATGTCATCGTCCCTCCAACCCCCATAATCTCCCCAAACGGACACATCGACGACGGTGGCGCCGCCGTAGCTGGAGCTAAGATTCGAGGAACTTCCCCATGGATCATCAGATAAGAGGGCGTCGGCGACGGCGGGGGGCGGATCGTGGAACTCGGCGAAGCTAGGGTTAGGGTTTGGTTCAGGATCTTCGAAGGAAATAGTCGGGGAAGGATCGGGGCTGGTGAGGGGCCGTTGAGCATCGGAACTCTCCATCTCGCCGGAGAATGGTGGTTGATCCACCGCTAACTTCTTAGCTGCAGAGGCGGAGGAATCTTCGGCGGCGGCTGCAGCAGAGAACTCGGCCTCAGCGGTGGATCGTTTCGGCGCCAGCGTGATCGAGGGATCGAAGAAGAGAAATGGAGCGGAGAGCCAGCCACTTATATTTATATATATAAATAAATAAATAATAAATAATGATGATAGAAGCAAACTCTATAAGAGAAGAGAGTCACAGCTAGTTCTTTAGGTTATCCAAAATAACTATGAAACGGGTTTCCAAAAATTACGGTTAGGGGAAAAAATTACCAAAAATATCTACAGTCTTAAAAAGAGTGTAATAATCAACAAATTTGAGGCCCAATCTAATAAACCATAGTCTTCTAAGAGTACGTTTTTGGGCTTGTTATTACTAAAGCTCGAGTCCCTATCCGTCGAATTTTCTCCATTTAAAGGCGGAGATGGAATGATTGGCATCGATCTTACGCCGAATAAAAATTTTACTAACATACATCATGACTAATGATCAAGGTTTGGCATAAGGTTAGAATTAAGGTAACATGAAAAATTTTTACACTAACACCCAGACGCCGTGGTTAATATCACTCTTCCGCAAAAGAGATATTATTTGATTTCAATTATTTGACTAAATAATTTTTTTTAGAATAAAATATTGCATGCATTTAATATATATACGAAGTGCAAAGCAAAAGAGCACAGAAGAAGACAAGAATGCCTGTTACATGAGTAAGAAGAATGTTAGTGGAGTAGCACATGCGCAACCGTATGTCCCATTCTACTCGTACGAAGACCTGTCTAAAGATGCTAAATGCTATCATCAATTAGTAATTGTCCTTAAATTCATGACTGGTTATTATTCTTAGATAATCGTGTCAAAAAAATCTGGCTGAAATAGTGAAATGGTTTTGATCCATTTATTCTGTTTCTTAGCTAATGCTTGTTTGAACTAGCTTAATCTTTATCTGGCAAAGCTAGCTTGACAAAAAATAGGCAGTGAAGCCAGTTACCAGAAAATAATAGATATGAAGTTTGACATGACATGAACGATAAAGAATATTATTCATACCAAAGGATCAATGTTCTCAAGAAGTAACAAATGAAGCATTCTCCGTAATACTGCCCCGAAAGGGTGCAATATAATGTTCAAATCTGAACTTTTAACAGTAAGTTATACATCGTACACTGGTAACTGAATTATGAACAACCTGTGGAAGTTTATGCCCACTAAATCTTCAGATTTTCAAGAAAAGTTGCACCTTCTACAAACACCCATGTTTCCAGCAGACTCGATAGCCTTTATTTACAGACCTCCTCTTTACATGCTCCTGTTGACTACAAATGTGAAAGCATTGTGATCATGGGCTCTCGGAAAACTCCATATCCTGATACATCAGTCGAAAATAAATTATGAAAGAAACAAAATACAAATTTCAAATGAGTATTCCATTTGTCGCGCGAGCATATACCTTTCCGCAAATTGGGCAACTTTCGCTTCTTTCCATCCATTCATATATACAACCGAGGTGAAAATGGTGATTGCACTTTGTTACAATCTTAGGATTTTCAGGAGTATATTCTGCAAAGAAATAAAAGTACTTCTTAAGAATCAATTTTCTTTTTTATAAAACTACGGTAAGGACCTTAATAGACGGCACAAGCCTAAACAAGGGAAACACTTCTAAATTTGAACTCCAAGGGAAACTCTATTAGAGACATCCATAAGTTTTGCACACGCTTAAATGTATGGTGGAACCTACCGTTCAAAATATGTGACGGGGATGATTTAACCTCACATTAGAGGTTTCTTAGAAATTAAACAGAAGAAGAAAGTTAAAAACGATATAGTATAATGACTTATACGATAACTAAACAAAAGCTACCTTCGAGACATGTAGGGCAAGCGTCCTCATCTTCAGAAGTTGTAAGAATGTAGCCTGTACCGAAAGCTTTTGCTGAAAGAATTCTCTCTGTTTTCTCTTCTTCCTCAGAATCCACACTGTTCCTCTTTCTGCCTGAACCCATGTTTTCCATCCCAGAGCTACTACCATTTCTTCTAAGAAGTTGTGTATCGTCTTGGATATGAGTCAGAGACTTCTCCCTTCTAGAGATCAGCCCATCCCGTTGTAAACGAGCGTACCTCGTGTCACTATCGTATGGTGCAGGCCTCGGGATAAGGTAGGTCTCAGATGTAGGGTTCTCTGATGCAACTGTGCCAAGTCCAGCTGATGTCAAAGCAGTTGCTCCTTGTACAGGTGAAGAAGCTGCTCGATTGTCAAGTCTTTGGAACGTCTGTATAACATGTGAACATAAATGGAAACGCCTGTTTGTGACATACAGTAAATATACGTTGAGGAAGTGCTTTTTAACCTTTAAGTATTATTATAATCTCAAGAAAACTCCAAAGCAGTGCAGGAGTCATCCATGCCATATTTTTTCAAGTAAGGGGTGCCACTAGCACTCTAAAGATATCATGCGGAATGGGGATGACTCCAACAACATTTTAGAAGTCCAATTGAGGTGTATTCAGATGTCCCTAGCATTATATTTTAAAAGAAGATGACAGTGGATCCAACATCCACAGAAGAACTAAACAAGATGGCAGTCACATGCAAGAGGACCACAACGTCAAAGAAAATGATTTTCGAAAAGGCAAAGAACCCCTTTCGAAAGACATGAAGCTAGCATTATTGGGTTTCCCCTATCTAGTGTACAACTCTTCATCAAATGACAATAAATGGGTGCTGTAGTTAGAGTGTTACCAAAACATATGCACCTTCAAAGGATTCGTATATCAAACACAAGAAACTACATACAGAAAAACAGATATTTCAAACTGGAAATGCAAGATGATACTTGCTGGTTTGCTTGTCACTTCATAATAAATGTTAACTTTCCAAAACATTGATATTACAGCTAGATGCGCAAAACAAGCAACCCAATCACAATTGACAACTGCAATTCCAACAAGCTAAGCTAGCAGCAGAAGTTTAGAAGTTTACTTACACCGCTAAACAGCTGGTGAAAGAAGTATCTTATACATAAACAATGTCTATAAATAGAGTTGCTTGGATGGGCATAGTCATCATAATCTTCTCCGCATGGACAGCAACAAAGTGCTCCCATGCTTGCAATCCTGGCACATTAGGACAAAACAACTACATAAATGCTCAGCCACTATGTAATAAGCTAAATTCACAATATAGCCACAAAATAACCTGATTGCAGCAGATCTTGGTGCGTTAAGAACCTTACAGCTTCACAAGAATACCAAAACCAGGTCCTTTCTGCTACAAGTTTCCTTGAACCAAAGCCTAAGCTTGCTCTAAGTACACGAACTATAGAAGAATAAATGCCTTTGATATTACCCAGCAGACAACATCAAACAGGGGCAGCTTTCCAGACAGTTACAAGTCATCCACACATTTGGAAGGTCCTTCTCGAATTTGATCTATTTTCCAATATTTGTGCAAACAGCTGCAAGAAAATGCAATTCAAAAGAAGAATTTGTTGTACTTAGACCTTGATATCATATGTATAAGGAGTTTCATTGCTTGCACATGTTAGGATCACCAACACCTTCAAATTCATGGTGTTGATTTTTGAAAATCTTGATAATAACAATGATATGCCGTTAAAAGTTAAACAGACCACGCCTAGTTTCATGATTTACTGATGCTATCCAAAAGTAGCATGCGTAGTATTGTGTAACTTGAATTTTATGATTTTCAGGCAAAGAAGACAATCAACCTAACAGCAAAACAAAAGGCTGATAAACGTAAAAACATAAAAGTAGGCTAGCACTAGTAAACAGGTGATTGATAAGAATAAAAACGATTAAACATTAGCTTTATGTAGTTTAGGATGTTATTCCAGTACTAGAAATATGTCAGCGAGATCCTACAACTTTCGTGAATTTCAAAAACAAATATCTCAAGATCAATTTTGTTATATCAGAAGTTGAAATGTGGTTCTCTGAAAAAAGAACATCAGTCGTCTCCACAATTTTTCTCCAAATCAAGATCATAGGATCGTCATAATTTGATTTTGATATTGTTTACACTCCTAAGTCGTGCACTTCCAACTACAAATCCCCAAACAAACTGAAAAAAAGGGGTCTAAGAATCAATCGCTTGCTTGGATCTATGCATGGAAAGAGCTGAAATTCGCAATATGAGTAGAAAAGAAGAGAGATTTCATCGAATAAACAAGCACGGCTGCTGCTGCCAGAGAATTACCTGTCCCAATTAGGTTCATAACACGAATATAGAAATTAGCGGCGATGAATTGGAGAAAAGGGGGAGATTCGGTGAAGAGTCGCTTCTGTGCTTGCTGTGGACACATTTATTATATATTTATTATCTTATTTTTCTCTTTTAAGAAGTGTTTGGTTATGTACTGTGATATTGTGTAAACTTTACAAACTTCTAGAAAATATATTAATAATGTCACATGACACATCAAAATTTATTTAAAATTTTACGTGACGCAGCAATTTTGATATGACAATTTTAGCGAAGTTCCGCCTACGTCTATTCTCTTGTCTCCTCGAGGACTTATTCTAATCCTCTAGATGATCAACTTACGGGTGTTGATCAAATCGTACACCTTGCATTATCAGCCTATGTGATAATTGATTCTCTAACTTTTAGCGGCTTAGCTAGCAACACATGATTCTTTCTTTTTATGGGCAATGAGAGCCGCCGTATACAATTATTTCAAAACAAAACAAAAATTCCAAATTACAACTTCTCAAAATCTAATTTTGAAAGCAAGATGGTGTAAAACTATAGATAAAGATTTTCAAATTTAAATTCAATTCTATGTTCCAAAGGGATTTTTTGAAAGGGTATAAAAGTATTTTTGTAAGTATAAGAACTTGTGTGAGTAAAAACAAGTCGAACAATATAATTTAGTGACCTTCGGTTTGGCGATATTTCCCTAGAAATTTATTTTAAAACTCTACGTTGCACCAATGTATTTTCTCTATTCCATACATGTCCTCTAGACTTCACCTACTTCTATTTTGTTCTTGAAAGTATGTCGATTCTTTGACTTTGTTTACTCTAATCGGCTCACTTAGCAACACCTAAACTTGTCACAACTTAAACAAAAATATTCATAATATCTTTGCTTAAGTATTTTATTTTCATCAAAATCACACTAGAATCAATATATATATATATACTATTATTAACCCTTAACTTAAAAGAAAATTATATTTAAAATGATTTATAATAATAATATATATAAAGTAAATAAATTTACCATTACTATTTATAACGTTTAGGGTGGATATTTGAAACTTTAACCTCATAATCTAGAAGTTTTAGGTTTGAATACCACAAACGACATTTGCCAAGATGTGGAGTATTTATCTTTTTTTGTATTCCATAGAGAGTAATATGAACCTTCGGACCTGTCCATATTAAAAGGTTGTGACTTATCGATTTATGAAATATAGAACGATGTCGTATATGAGTTTATCTGTTACGACGATCATATAAAAATAGATCAATTTATGGCGTATTTTTTTCTATAATAATAAAAAAAAATACAATTATTTGTCAAGTGGATATCATGGTTATCTGCCATATGACAAACAACATTTAAAACTTCTAGAGTTTATATTTTCATTTAATTATAGAAAATCCTTCTTTCTAAAAGCGTCTATTCATGTGTCCACTTTAAGCTAAAAAAATTATCGATTATATAAATTAATTTATCAATTTTGTCTTATTTTCAATTAGTACTCAATCTTGACATTTTAATTTTTAAATAGATCAGTATTTAGTATGAATTATACACTAATACTTTGAGTATGGTGTAGAAAATTTTATACTTAATGTTATAATTTTATTTAAAGAAACATCTCTAAGATATAAATAATTTCATAAGCTTTATTATTTTTTTACAACTATTCAATCTTAAAATTTTGTTTTTTATCTTAAATTGTTGTTTTTTTATATAGAGCCATACTTAGCCCGGGTCATATTATTAAAAAAAAGATAAAGACAGGAGAAAAGCAATATTATATGTTTCTAAATATATTTTTATCAAACTTAAATTTATTTAATACATTGATCTTATATCAAATTATACGTTATCTATAAATTATATGCCAAATCAATTTACAAAATAAATTAAGAGGTAATATTTAGAAATACATAGTATTTTGATTTGTTAAATGTACAAGTTAGTCAGTTTTAAAAAGTAGGAGGCGTGCTTGGAGGTGACCACAATCTGTCTTTTATGAAGATTAGAGCGAAGATTTAAATATTCAGCAAGTTCTGATTAGAAAAGATTTATTTCGTTAATTTTTTTTTACTGAGATATAGAATAGAAATCATATTTTACGGTTACATATTCAAAAAGAAAGAAAAAATAGGTTTTAGAAAGCTCCAAGATTAAGGGTCCGTTGGTACCTAATGTAACTTCCAAGTCCGATGTATCCCGCCCGTGGGTCAGTCAACCGGGGTGCTTGTTTCAAGAAGTGAGCGTCCGGGTTCGAATCCCACGGGTGCCTGCAATGGGAATGTCTCGTGGTCGCGAGTTTATAACGGTTGTCGAAAAGCTAGTGGCTTGGTAACTTTCAGTACTTTATGTGTGGTTTGGAGGCGGACGTTATGCCGGAGTTTTACTCTTCTGCGTGCATCTGAGTTCAAAATGGTCTTATAGATGTGCGTAAAAAATTATGGTCCGCCAGTTAGCGGAGACCCGGAAGAAGTTTCGTCTATCTTAAAAAAAAAAAAAAAAAAAAAAGAAAAAAACAACCTTCCAAGTCCGATTATGTAAAACAAGAAAACAGAAAAAAACACTTCACCAAGACACTGTTATTACATATTATTTCATTTCCTCTATCTCAACCTCTTTCATTCATTTCTTTTTATTTAATTGATTTTATTTTCCTGCTTTGCCGCTCCCGGGTTCGTGTTCTGATGAACAGGAATAAGAAATCAGGAATGGTGGGAGATGTGATGCGTCTGGAGAGAGAATCAGTGATTCCTATTCTCAAACCCAGGCTAATCATCAAGCTCGCAGATCTTATCGGTAATTTTTTTTCCTGTAGAGATTCATCATTTTGCCATTTTTCCTCTTGGTTATTAGGATTATTGGTTTGCCCGAATGTTCCTAACCAATATAATTTTGGATATTTTGCCGCATGCGAGGAAGTGTGTTGGGTTACTTAAAGAATTACAACTTCCTATGCCACGTAACTATGGGGATATTTGGATTCTTGGTTTATATGAATTTTCTGCCCAACTTTATCTTATTTCATAATTGTTAAGAAATGATTTTTTAATTAGGAAAATTTTGATCACTTTGTTTGTGAGAGATCTCAAAGTGCATGACATTCATAATTTTGATGCTAGTTGGTAATGTAAATTTTGTGCATAGGCTTACACCGTAGGAATGGGCTGTTATTGAGTGTCAGTGAGGCTTAAAAATCCAATTCAAAAGTCATTTTCTTTTGTTGCGTAACACATTTGTTAATCCTGTCTCCCAGATCCATGATCCATCGATTCCCTCTTAGGAGAATCATACACTTCAATTCGCTCAGAATTCTTATAGTATGGCAATCTTCTATTATGACTAATAATATGGGATTCTCCATAGCACATTATAATGTTATCTGTTCTTTCTGGAATTATGACAGGATGCTCTTGCATCTGGATCTAATGCATTGAATGGAATCCGTTATTTTTGTATAATATGTGTCGTTCTTAATGAACTTCTTTCTTGGTTCTGGAATTTAGAAAGTAATTCGTGAAAATTTTTGCAGAGCTTGATTCTGATAGAGCAGAGTTTCTGAAACTTTGCAAGAGAGTTGAGTACATAGTCCGGGCTTGGTATCTTCTTCATTTTGAGGATATGATGGTACAGATCTCGCCTTTGCGGTTATCTACTTTAATGCTTCTCTTCCTTGATGTCTCAAATGTTATAGAATCTGGGATTTATAAGAACTGAATATAAGAACTGAAGGGACATTTTGATTGCAGCAATTGTACTCTCTTTTTGATCCAGTATATGGTGATCAGAGGTTGGAGCAGCAGAATTTATCATCAGAAGAGATCGAGTCCCTTGAAAAAAATTTTCTGACTTACCTTTTTCAGGTTTGTAAGCTATATTTTCAATATCCACTTGTAAATTGCCACGGGAACATTATCCAAGATGCCCCATAGTTACTTTTGTTTAATCCATTTACCATTAGAGTTCTCCTTGGGTGAACCCAGGTACTCCCTCTTTTGGGGGAGTGTCTTAACCACCAGCCTTGGATACTGCTCCCCATTTATGGTTTAGATATAATGGTTAGATCTATCTGTCACTTCAATGGACATACCTCTTAGAAAAGTGGATATGTAATCATTGATTCATTATGTCTTGACTCTCTTGCCGCAAAACATGAAGACTTAACCTCAAAAAGACAGTTTCCATAAGCATTAGAAACAACATGGTTGTTGGAGCATTTATTTTGAAGAAAATTCTCAAATTTATTTATAACATAGCAGCGTAGATATACTGCACTTTAAGTTTTGAGACTTATTTTCAAAGATGTTAGATGATTACCATTCTGTTATCATATGATTGGCTTAGCATGTTGTTATGAATGAATTTTGTTGTTGAATTTCACTTTATTATGTAGTTGGTAGTCTTGAATTATCTTCAATTTTCTTGCTGAGGTACAATTAGTTTATAATGTTGGGTTCTGAGATTTTAATTATCATCACATACTCTAAGCTGTTTCATTACTATTTTGAAGATGTTAGTTGAGTAAGTAGTTACTTTTTTTTTAAAAAAAAAACAGGTGATGGAAAAAAGCAACTTCAAAATAGTGTCAGATGAGGAAATTGAGGTTGCTCAATCTGGTCAATATCTCTTAAACCTTCCAATCAAAGTGGATGAATATAAGGTTAGGAAGCACATTTTAATAACTTTTGATTTCTTCCAGTTCACCTTTTTTTTTTTTGTTACTAAATGATGGCCCTTTATTTTCATCTTTCATGGGATATTTGAGGGATAGCTCGACAAAAAGCTTTTATCAACATATTTCAAAGAGCATCCTCATGAGAATCTTCCTGAATTCGCAGACAAGGTATGAATAGGGATATGCCAAATGTACTTTTTTGTATTGTGGCTGTAATTTGCTCACAAACTGTTTGATACCATATTCTACTTGAGGAACTACCCAGTTGTTAGTTCAGTTCCCCTTTCCTTAAACTTTACTTATGGAACTTGATATTTAATGTGCTGTATAAGAACTGGGAATAGTTATCTCCACTTCCATGCCAAGTGAATGAGAAGGTTTGTTAAGGAAGACTTTGACTCTTAATCATTATAGCAGAAGCTACACTTATTAGCACCCTTCCACGGTTTATAATGTCTAACTACATAAGTTCTGCTTTTGATTATTTTGTTTGATGATCATGCCTAGCAAGCTTGTCTACTTATACGTGGCTCGCTCGGCTGGTTATATGACTGTATCTTAAGATCCAATATGTCTTGTTGCATGGATTTGTCTTTCCATCTTTACGTGCTTGTTTAATATTTCATAAGCTGTAGTATTTTCTTGTTATACAATATAATGCTAGTATTGATTCATCTAAATCTTGGCAATGGTGTGCGTGCATGCGCTTGTTTCTCTGTCATATTTGCTGTATGTCTTTTTTTGTGAAAAAGTGGTATGGTATGTGTTAGTAACTATTTTTGCCGTTGATACTTGAAATAGTTACCTAGTCTGAAATTGATGTATGTCCTTTGTCTTAGGCAGAGTTCGATCTTTTATGGCTCAAAGTAAAAAGATTGGTTGGTCTCTTATTGCTGACAGCAGTTGATGTTAGATGTTATGTGCATAGACATTTATTGAGAAGCTGCTTTTCTGAAGGACTACTAGTACTGGAGTTGTATTAGTTCATTAATTGTTTTAAATGTATTTTTTAATGGATTATACTAAAACTATCTCCTATTGCATACTACAGTACATAATCTTTCGTCGAGGCATCGGAATTGATCGTACAACTGATTACTTTGCGATGGAGAAATTGGACATAATCATATCTCGCATTTGGGCATGGTTCCTTCGTGTTACTAAGTAAGTTATCTGCTGCAAAATGAAGAATCTCGGTGGCTCGAAAAATTTCGTAGTAAACATCACAGATGTGTAAACATTTAACGGTGGTTGTAGGCTTCGGATGCTCTTCCTAAAAAGAGCAAGTGAAAAACCCAGAAGAAATCCTAAGAAAACTGATGAAGACAGCCCGGATACAGAAGACCAGGAGTTATTCGTTGAACGTATTCGACTCGAAAATATGGAGCTAAGGTAATTTTGTATGTTATTTGCATAGAGCTCCTTAAGAAAAGAATAAGTGTATAAAATGACTATACTTGACGTGCAGCATGAAGAATTTACTTGGCAAGAACACGATCCAAGAACCGACTTTTGAACGCATGATTGTTGTTTACAGGTAAACATTCTATAGAAGTGTTCTACAATGCTCAATACTCTTTCATAGGTTTAGGGACCTTTGCTTGGACTAGTCTGAAGGTGTCCTTGGGCGTGTTTGGAGTGGGGGTAGAGGGCCGGTAACCGTTACCAGGGTAACGCTTACCGGCCTTCTACCCCCGTTTGGATTGGGGGTAATGTGTTACCGGGGGTAACACATTACCCCCAAAAGGTGGTAACGTGCTACCCACCGTGAGAGGTGGGTAGCACGTTACCCACCTCTCTCGCCTCTCCATCTCTCTCTCTCTCTCACTCCAGCTCTCTCTCCTCTCCATCTCTCTCTCTCTCTCTCACTCCAGCTCTCTCGCTCCCGCCGCCGGCCAGCGCTCCCCCGCCGCTCTCTCTCTCTCTCTCTCACTCCAGCTCCCTCGTCACCTGTTCCCTCTCTCTATCTCGGTTCCCTCTCTCTCTCTCTCACTCCAGCTCCCTCGTCACCGTTGCCGAGCTCTTCTCCCTCGCTCGCGCCGATCTCGCCGCCCTCCACCAGATCTCGGCGCGGCATCCCCGGTCTAGTCGCGGCAGCCCCAATCTCGTCGATTTCGTCCAACATCTCGTCCGCGCTCAGCCCCGGTCTCCACCAGATCTCGTCCGCGCTCAGCTCGATCTAACCGGCGGCGGAGCTCGATTTCTGGTGACTTCGGCGGCGGCGGCGGACGCCGATTTGGTTTTTTTTTTCTTAATTTTGTGTACGTATGTGTGGGGGGATTATTAGTTACTCACTGTCCAAACAAGGGTATCCTTTACCCTGGGAAAATTTTTTGTTACCCAGGTAAGGGTATTACCCGGGTATATGGTACCCTTACCGGGGTACCAAACATGGCCTGATTGTTTTCAAAATGGTTCCCAAGTAGTCGTTATTTAAAAGGAAGAACATCTATCTTATGTTTTGGAACTCAACTTTTTGATATACCCCATTGCACGTATGGATCCTCTGAAGGTATTGCATGTATGGATCCTCTAAAGGTATTCTTTTTCTCAAGGAATAATGATTTAGTATGGTAGGTTTATTGAAAGAAAGAAGCACCTAATAGAGGTAGTTCTTTTGGCGGGGTAGGTTTAGATCCCATCCTCTTCAGAAAATGCAAGGCCTGAGCCCTAACCTGGCCCGATCTTTCGGCACGTGTTTGGGTCTGCTTGAAATCAGGTCAGGCCTAGGGCGCATAGACGTTTTGATTAAATAAGACCGTTAAAATTAAAATTGACTAAGTTTTGGTTAAAGTCAATACCATAAAAAGAGTAACTACTTTTCATGCAAAGTAATCTTTGTTTTTATTCATAAGGTAAGGAAAAGAAAAGTCACCTTTTCATTGTGAAGTGAAAAGGTATTAACTAATTAATGGCATGCATATACATATAATAATATACTGATATCTCTAATGTGAATATTATTGCTGTGATGTTGAATTGTTTGAGTTCAATCTATATCTTAAATATGCAAAGTACTTATTTGAATCTAATGATTACGGATGGTTAAATTTAGTAAATAATGTTTGAACTCTCAAAAACTTACACTGGGCCGCCCGTCGGCCAGAACTAGGGTGAATGTTGAATTCTGAGAGCTGGGCCTAGGCACACAGTTTTTGGGTTTTGGCTTTGTTTCATGGCCAAGGCCATGAACAGGTCTAGGTTGGAGTTGGGCTAGGCAAAGCAGACTGGCGGTATATTTCATGTTAATAATAAAGTATTTCAGGCAGGCTAACACCAAGGTTAAACCAGAAAGGGGAATTTTCGTAAAGCATTTTAAACATATTCCAATGGCAGATATGGAACTTGTTCTGGTGAGTTTCTGTTATGATTTTTCATGGAAAATGTGAATTTCTGGGTTTCTGTTTTAATTTGATTTGCGAATAGTTGCTGAGAGAGGTAATTGATTATGCAGCCAGAGAAGAAAAATCCAAGTTTAACACCAATGGACTGGGTGAAATTCCTCGTATCGGTGGTGCTTGGTCTTGTGAGTCTCACAGTTCATTATTTATTTCAACTTTAGTTTTTGCTTTATTTCAATCTTTTAAAGTGCGTTCTTTTTCTAGGTCACTCTTGTTAGCTCCCTTGAAATGCCTAAAGCTGATGTATGGGTTGTGATAGCTATACTCTCTGGTCTAATTGGATATTGTGCTAAGGTTTATTTTACGTGAGTTCCTTCGAATGCAACTTTTCTTTGGCTACTGGTATTGATATTTCTTTCCCGAAAACAAAATTTGTTATATCTTAGACTATGAAATTTTCTCTCTTGTTACTCAGGTTCCAACAAAATATGGCAACTTACCAGAATCTAATTACGCAATCAATGTATGATAAACAGCTGGATAGTGGAAGAGGCACTCTTCTGCATCTATGCGATGATGTGATCCAACAAGAGGTAATTGTCATGTGGGTTAAATAAACAATTTACAACAAACTTGTATATCTAAAGACCGCATTTTTTTCGGTGGCATCTCATCATTTATATTCGCAGGTCAAAGAAGTGATAGTTTCTTATTTTATTTTAATGGAACAAGGAAAGGCTACCATCCAAGTATATTAATCTGGCACTTTATCTTTTTTTTTTCTATAAAATGCGCTGTTTGCATAGCTTGCATGGGGTAATTGTTGCTTCCATGATGTATGTAGGACCTTGATCTTCGGTGCGAAGAACTCATTTTGGAAGAATTTGGTGAGAAATGCAATTTTGATGTCGAGGATGCCGTCCAAAAGTTAGAGAGACTCGGGATTGTTCAAAGGGTAAGCTACTGAACTTTTGCCTTCTGGTTGGTTGAGTAAACCCAAACATTTGCAGCAGAAGACCCTCGTAGCAGTAGTAACTCATCCGTCTCTGCTGCTTGATTTTCTTGTATGAAAACTTAATCGAGTTATCAAGAACTGACTCATTTAGTTTGCTCCGTTCAGGACACAATTGGAAGAATTTATTGCCTCCCTCTTAAACGTGCCAATGAAATGATCGGCCCCACAACTGAAGAAATGGTGCTGGCAGCAAAGCAGGGTGCTGCAGCTTAATCTTGAGCCACCTATCTATATTTTCTCTTAGTCAGTAACATTTATGGTTGAATTGTTGGACCTCGACGCCCTTGTAGCAGCTAGCTGTTTAGATTTATACGTTCCGTCATTTGGTGAATTCATGAAAGATTACGAATTTCTGACCAAATTCTTTTCTAGACAAACCCTGGTATTGATTTGTCCCTCTTTCGTGCAAAGTAGCAATGCTTGTATATGTATCATGGTGATATTCTTGCTCATCTCATTTGTTTCTGCAACCGACCACAATTTTATTGACCTGATGAAAAAGAAGGAATACATATTGAGCTACTTGTTCAGCAAACACTTAAAAACTCTTCAGAAATTTTACATGGTTCACATAGACGTCGACACAGAATTACTGAGAGTTTAGTTTGCTAATCTTCCCAAGAAGCTACCCTGCAACATGGCCTTCTGATATTGAAGAACAACAGATGCCTCCGAATTCTTACTAGCAGTCTTCTTGTTGTCGTCGTTGTTGTTGATAAAGCAGTAGTCAGGTGCCTGCCATTTCTCATCCTTGAGAGCTGCTCCAACTTCATATGTCATTACGTGAGCTTGCCTACCTGTGTAGAAGACCCACTGAACGGGGCGCTTTGTCTTCACATCCTCGTAGTACCAGATGAAGTCGACCTTCTTCCAGACGTCGCAGAGGAAACCATCGACGATGTGGCGGCCGAGGTAGACGGAGCCGTCGACGAGCCAGTCGGGGCGTAGGATGCCGACGTCGAGCTGGACTGAGCTGCAGCTCGGTCTATCGAGGTTGTAGAAGAATGAGGTGCCGTTGTTCCACTCGAGATCATACAGAGGCCCGCCGTCGGCCAGCTGGTCGCGGATGATGTTGAAATTGCGTCCGTTGGGCCAGTCGTACCAGAGATCGATCAGGGACAACGAGCCGCTGTAGTTCATCCATAGCACGGCGTGGAACTGCGGCGGCCATGGCGTCGGGCTCGGCGCCGCCACCGCCGCGGCTGCTCGTGAGGTGGAGATGAGGAGAACGAGCAGGAGACCAGTGAAGAGCAGAGCCATGAATGTGCGAGAGAGAAGAGAGAGAGAGAGAGATATATCGGTAGGTAGTAGGACATCTGGTAATTGATTGGGCCATGAAAATTTGCTGGTTTAGAATAATATATAAAATTTATTCAACATAAATTAAATGAAAATAAAGATATCAATTTATCTTCTACGGTAGATGTGAAAAAGGAATCCCTTGGGTAACGCGCTACCCACCGTGAGCAGCACTTCTCAGTTCTCACTCTCCTCTCTCTCTCTCATACACACACAAACACACTCCTCTCTCTCTCTCTCTTTCTCTCACTTGGTTGTGCACTCCTCTCTTTTCTCTCTTCGCCCCCCAATCATCTCACACGTCGTTGCCGTAAACCGAGACCCATCATCACGTGCTCTCCACGTCACCTCTCTCTCTCTCTCTCTCCTTTTCATAACCTCGGCAAGCTTGATTTCGATGGTGACTGAGCTTGAATCAATTATCGTCTTTGTTGGTGCCGAGCTCGATTGTTCTTGTGTGCTTTTTTCTCATTTTTTTAACGGCGACGACGAAGAGGCTCGGCGCTAAGCTCAGTATTTTCCTATCGTCGCTGAGCTCGACGGTGAACGGGCTCAACGCCGAGCTCTATATTTTTTGTTTGATTTATTCATTTTTTACCATCACCGAGTTCGATGACGAAGGGGCTCGGCAACGGCAAATGACCTTAACTTCAACGGTGATGGTGAAGGGGCTCGGCGATGACGAGTGACCTCAATTTCGACGACGACGGTTGAAGGGCTCGGCGACGGCAAAAGGGGCTCAGCACCGAGCACGAATTCTTTTTTTTTATTAGGTAAAGCATTGCTACCCATCCAAACATGGGTAAAGAATACTCTGGAAAATTTTTTTTTCATTACCCCTGGTAAGAGTGTTACTGGGGTATTCTTTACCATTACACATGTTCCAACACCACATAAGGGATAATTTCAAATCAATTCTTAAATTTTTTTCATTCATACAAATCAATCTATAAATTTCTTAATTACTATTTAAATTTATAAGAAAAATTTCTCATTTGATATTAATGTTGGAGCCATTTTGACTATTGAATAAATAATTTTTGAAAAAACTATCACGTGAAGGTTGTAGATTTTGATGAGATTTACAATTTTTATTTTCAATATATTTTTCAAAAAATACTTATAAATAGGTGTTTTCAGACTTCAACATCTTAGTGGTTTTCGAAATCAATCTATTTAACTTGGTGAATTTTGGAGTATCAAAATAGCTATTTATAAGTATTTTTTTTAAAAAATAACATAAAAATTATAATCTTTATAAAAACTCTACAATTTTTATATTGAATATTTATCCAAACAAATATTTCTAAATAAATATTTTAGAGTGTCAAAAATTAACCGATAAAATGAAAGGTTTATTCGTAACTTTTAACAGTGGTGGAACTATGTAAGTCCCTCTATAATAAATTGTGGGCCAAATCCCTCCGACTTGACGATGGAACTAGATAGGACAAGGCTACCTATAGGAATACTAAAAAACGTCGCACCCGTGATGTATGTGCCAAAAAATAGTTAAAAATTATTTTTAAAATTTATAATTTGTAAAATGTAAAACTTATTTAATTTATAATTATAATTTCTATTTTAGACTATCTCAATTATACGATTTATTAAATATTATATTTTCTAAAAATAATAAAAAAATATCTTAAAAAATTTAGAATACAAATTTATATAAATTCTATAAATTTCTTAATTACTGTTTAAATTTATAACAAAAATTTCTCTTTCGATATTAATGTTGGAGCCATTTTGATCATTGTATAAGTAATTTTCAAAAAAACTATTACGTGAAGGTTGAGAGTTACAACTTTTATGTTTAATATTTTTTTTTTTCAAAAAATACTTATAAATAGGTGTTTTGAAGCTTCAGCATTTTAGTGGTTTTCGAAATCAATCTATTTAATTTGGTGAATTTTGGAGTATCAAAATAGTTATTTATAAGTAATTTTTGAAAAAAAATAACATGAAAATTATAATCTTCATAAAAACTCTACAACTTTTATGTTGAATATTTATCCAAAACATACTTCTAAATAAATATTTTAGAGTGTCAAAAATTAACGGATAAAATGAGAGATTTAATTATTCATAAATTTTAACAGTGGTGGAGCTGTTATGTAAGTCCATCTATAATAAATTGTGGGCCAAATCCCTCCGACATGACAATGGAACTAGATAGAACAAGACTACTTATAGGAAAATACTAAAAAACACCCGTAATGCATATGCCAAAAAAATAGTTAAAAATTATTTTTAAATTTATAATTTGTAAATTGTAAAACTTATTTAATTTATAATTATAATTTCTATTTTAGACTATCTCAATTATACGATTTATTAAATATTATATTTTCTAAATATAATAAAAAGATATCATAAAAAATTTAGAATTCAAATTTATAAATAAAAATAAATATAATCATAAACTTTTTTACATTGAAGATATTTAGGAGAACAAAATGTGGATGATTTTATAATTTACTATGAAATATAAGTAATATAGTATTTATGATAACTATTATATATAATTTAAATACATTCTAATAATTAAATATTATATTAAAATATAAGATATCATCAAGATAAATATTACATATATTTGTAAATTGAAAACATGGGTAGGTGCAGGTCTTATCTCCTTATCTTTTATGGTCCAACTAGTTATTGTTGTTAAGCATCACAGCAAAACAAATCCCTCGTCCTCCCTCCTCACAACTTCCATCAGCTCCATAATATACATCCAAGCAACAAGAATTATGCCCGAGCCTCGCCGGAGCCGCCCTCTCTTCTTCTCCACAGCAGCAGTGCTGCTGTTCTTCTTCTGCCCCGCATTTCTTCCTGCCAACTCATCCACGTACAGTCTCCGAGAACACGGCGACGACGATCCTCTGCCTCCACCTTCGTCACCAAAGTCATGGCCGGACCAGTTCCACGCGTTGCTGTACATGAACCTCACCGACAGCGGGAAGCTCCTGGTGACGGACCTGTGGTACGACTGGCCACGCGGCCGCAACATGAACCGCATGCAGCAGCAGCTCGACGACGTCCTGTACGACGTCGAGTGGGACAACGGCACGTCGTTCTACTACACTCTCCCGCCGGACGGCCAGACGTCGTGCCTCGTTCGGAGATTCCCCGTCGGGATCCCGCGACGTGACTGGATGGAGGGGTCCACTTATCTGGGGATAGGGTACACGGATGGGATAAAATGCCACGTGTGGACCAAGCTCGATTTTATATGGTACTACGAGGACGTGGACACCCGCATGCCCGTTCGATGGGACTTCTTCGACGGTAATTTGTCCACTCGGAATCTTAGTCAAGAATCAAGAGTGTAGCATGTCACAGTTACGCTCTTTTACAGTAAAAAACTAAATATTTAAAAAAAAGTTTTAATATAAAAATTTATAAAAATTTATTTTAATTTTTTTATAAAAATATTTAAATAAATATTTAGAACTTTAAAAATTGACGAATATTAAAATTTATCTCAAATATATTAAAATTTCAAAACACTTACTTATAAGTATTCTTAGAAAAAATTTTAAAATTTAAAATTCTAAATTTTATCAAAATTTTATAATTATTATTTTAATTTTTTTTAAAAAAAATAATTTTAATTTATTTTTAACGAGCGCTGCTCGGATTAAAATATGCCTTTTTACAAGTAAGTTAACGTGGTGGTGCAGGAATAGAGACGCACGTGATAACGTTCGAGGTTGGTGCTGTTCTAGAAGATTCCGGGTGGCAGGCGCCGGAGTACTGCTTCAACATCAGCAGCAATGGCAACAGCTCGGGCCGCCGGCAGAAACATGGAATGCAGAGCTCGAAGATTCATCGAGCAATGCACGTCCTCCGCAGCATTTAACATTCTATTATTACAAATTCCCTTTTGTCATTTTTTTGTTTGACCAAAATAAATATAATTACACTAATTTCGTCGGAATTTGTGTAACGTTAACCTGCTCAACAAATGTTAGCTGTGTTATTTTTCAGATTTTTAAAGGGAAGAACAAGTAGTATAAGGAAGGTTTCTAGTAAAATATCAATCCCATTTATTTTTAAATCATTTATTGATATACATATGACGCTAAAACATGTAATATAATATCAGATAAACATGGTGCAATGCAATCGTTATTTAACTGGCTTCCATTGTATAAGCTCTATGAACTCTCGGATAATATATAGCAGCTTGATTCAGTTGGAGGGTGGGCATGAAGGAGGCGGCGGCGGCCTTGCCGGTGCAGGGGGAGGCGGATGAGGAGGCCGTGGTGGAGACGGACGCGGAGGTGGAGGGGGAGGCGTATGAGGGGGCCGTGGCGGAGACGGACGCGGACACGGAGGTGGCGTAGGCGGACAGGGAGACGGAGGAGGATGCGGCAGAGCACAATTCATAGAACACCCAATTTGGTTGGTGCTGCATTGGAGCAAGCAATGGACATCCTTGGAAGCTTCGATGCAGTTTATCTGGCAACCGATGGAGTCCATGACGCAACGGAGAAGGCAGACCAGATTTAGTCCGAGGCCGCCGGAAAGATTGCTGCTGCCGGAAGCTCGGGCATGGGATGATGATACCAGGAGCAACAGGAGGGTGAGTTTGAGGATATTCCAAGGATTCATCTCCATTTTCTTTGATATAATAATTGATTTGTTTTTGTGTTGATTTATTTGATTCTTACGATGACTATTTATGGGAGATTTTTTGGTAGGAATTCACGCATCCGTCATGAACTGAACTAATTTGTTGCTTTTATGCATCAAAGTCCTACTAAGTGAATACCTGCATCATTTGGCGGGCAATTCGTCACAAAAACAGGGGATCTCAAAATTCATGATTGACATTTGACACAAACACGACGCTTGCTCTTGCTTACTTGACAACCTTTTTTTTTCTTTTCTCCTAAGTGCATCATTTGGCGGCAATTCGTCACAAAAACGGGATCTCAAAATTCATGATTTTCATTTGACACAAACACGACGCTTGCTCTTGCTTACTTGACAACCTTTTTTTTTCTTTTCTCCTAAGTGCATCATTTGGCGGCAATTCGTCACAAAAACAGGGGATCTCAAAATTCATGATTTTCATTTGACACTAACACGACGCTTGCTCTTGCTTACTTGACAACCTTTTTTTTTTCTTTTCTCCTAAGTGCATCATTTGGCGGCAATTCGTCACAAAAACAGGGATCTCAAAATTCATGATTTTCATTTGACACTAACACGACGCTTGCTCTTGCTTACTTGACAACCTTTTTTTTTCTTTTCTCCTAAGTGCATCATTTGGCGGCAATTCGTCACAAAAACAGGGGATCTCAAAATTCATGATTGACATTTGACACAACACGACGCTTGCTCTTGCTTACTTGAACTTTTTTTTTTTTTTCTCCTAAGTGCATCATTTGGCGGCAATTCGTCACAAAAACAGGGGATCTCAAAATTCATGATTGACATTTGACACTAACACGACGCTTGCTCTTGCTTACTTGACAACCTTTTTTTTTCTTTTCTCCTAAGTGCATCATTTGGCGGCAATTCGTCACAAAAACAGGGGATCTCAAAATTCATGATTGACATTTGACACTAACACGACGCTTGCTCTTGCTTACTTGACAACCTTTTTTTTTCTTTTCTCCTAAGTGCATCATTTGGCGGCAATTCGTCACAAAAACAGGGGATCTCAAAATTCATGATTTTCATTTGACACTAACACGACGCTTGCTCTTGCTTACTTGACAACCTTTTTTTTTTCTTTTCTCCTAAGTGCATCATTTGGCGGGCAATTCGTCACAAAAACAGGGGATCTCAAAATTCATGATTGACATTTGACACAAACACGACGCTTGCTCTTGCTTACTTGACAACCTTTTTTTTCTTTTCTCCTAAGTGCATCATTTGGCGGCAATTCGTCACAAAAACAGGGGATCTCAAAATTCATGATTGACATTTGACACTAACACGACGCTTGCTCTTGCTTACTTGACAACCTTTTTTTTTTCTTTTCTCCTAAGTGCATCATTTGGCGGCAATTCGTCACAAAAACAGGGGATCTCAAAATTCATGATTGACATTTGACACTAACACGACGCTTGCTCTTGCTTACTTGACAACCTTTTTTTTTCTTTTCTCCTAAGTGCATCATTTGGCGGCAATTCGTCACAAAAACAGGGGATCTCAAAATTCATGATTGACATTTGACACTAACACGACGCTTGCTCTTGCTTACTTGACAACCTTTTTTTTTCTTTTCTCCTAAGTGCATCATTTGGCGGCAATTCGTCACAAAAACAGGGGATCTCAAAATTCATGATTGACATTTGACACTAACACGACGCTTGCTCTTGCTTACTTGACAACCTTTTTTTTCTTTTCTCCTAAGTGCATCATTTGGCGGCAATTCGTCACAAAAACAGGGGATCTCAAAATTCATGATTTTCATTTGACACTAACACGACGCTTGCTCTTGCTTACTTGACAACCTTTTTTTTTCTTTTCTCCTAAGTGCATCATTTGGCGGGCAATTCGTCACAAAAACAGGGGATCTCAAAATTCATGATTGACATTTGACACAAACACGACGCTTGCTCTTGCTTACTTGACAACCTTTTTTTTCTTTTCTCCTAAGTGCATCATTTGGCGGCAATTCGTCACAAAAACAGGGATCTCAAAATTCATGTTTGACATTTGACACAAACACGACGCTTGCTCTTGCTTACTTGACAACCTTTTTTTTTCTTTTCTCCTAAGTGCATCATTTGGCGGCAATTCGTCACAAAAACAGGGGATCTCAAAATTCATGATTTTCATTTGACACAAACACGACGCTTGCTCTTGCTTACTTGACAACCTTTTTTTTTCTTTTCTCCTAAGTGCATCATTTGGCGGGCAATTCGTCACAAAAACAGGGGATCTCAAAATTCATGATTGACATTTGACACAAACACGACGCTTGCTCTTGCTTACTTGACAACCTTTTTTTTTTCTTTTCTCCTAAGTGCATCATTTGGCGGCAATTCGTCACAAAAACAGGGGATCTCAAAATTCATGATTTTCATTTGACACTAACACGACGCTTGCTCTTGCTTACTTGACAACCTTTTTTTTTTCTTTTCTCCTAAGTGCATCATTTGGCGGGCAATTCGTCACAAAAACAGGGGATCTCAAAATTCATGATTGACATTTGACACAAACACGACGCTTGCTCTTGCTTACTTGACAACCTTTTTTTTTCTTTTCTCCTAAGTGCATCATTTGGCGGCAATTCGTCACAAAAACAGGGGATCTCAAAATTCATGATTGACATTTGACACTAACACGACGCTTGCTCTTGCTTACTTGACAACCTTTTTTTTTCTTTTCTCCTAAGTGCATCATTTGGCGGCAATTCGTCACAAAAACAGGGATCTCAAAATTCATGATTGACATTTGACACTAACACGACGCTTGCTCTTGCTTACTTGACAACCTTTTTTTTTCTTTTCTCCTAAGTGCATCATTTGGCGGCAATTCGTCACAAAAACAGGGGATCTCAAAATTCATGATTTCATTTGACACTAACACGACGCTTGCTCTTGCTTACTTGACAACCTTTTTTTTTCTTTTCTCCTAAGTGCATCATTTGGCGGGCAATTCGTCACAAAAAGGGGATCTCAAAATTCATGATTGACATTTGACACAAACACGACGCTTGCTCTTGCTTACTTGACAACCTTTTTTTTCTTTTCTCCTAAGTGCATCATTTGGCGGCAATTCGTCACAAAAACAGGGGATCTCAAAATTCATGATTGACATTTGACACTAACACGACGCTTGCTCTTGCTTACTTGACAACCTTTTTTTTTTCTTTTCTCCTAAGTGCATCATTTGGCGGCAATTCGTCACAAAAACAGGGGATCTCAAAATTCATGATTGACATTTGACACTAACACGACGCTTGCTCTTGCTTACTTGACAACCTTTTTTTTTCTTTTCTCCTAAGTGCATCATTTGGCGGCAATTCGTCACAAAAACAGGGGATCTCAAAATTCATGATTGACATTTGACACTAACACGACGCTTGCTCTTGCTTACTTGACAACCTTTTTTTTTCTTTTCTCCTAAGTGCATCATTTGGCGGCAATTCGTCACAAAAACAGGGGATCTCAAAATTCATGATTGACATTTGACACTAACACGACGCTTGCTCTTGCTTACTTGACAACCTTTTTTTTTCTTTTCTCCTAAGTGCATCATTTGGCGGCAATTCGTCACAAAAACAGGGGATCTCAAAATTCATGATTTTCATTTGACACTAACACGACGCTTGCTCTTGCTTACTTGACAACCTTTTTTTTTCTTTTCTCCTAAGTGCATCATTTGGCGGGCAATTCGTCACAAAAACAGGGGATCTCAAAATTCATGATTGACATTTGACACAAACACGACGCTTGCTCTTGCTTACTTGACAACCTTTTTTTTCTTTTCTCCTAAGTGCATCATTTGGCGGCAATTCGTCACAAAAACAGGGGATCTCAAAATTCATGTTTGACATTTGACACAAACACGACGCTTGCTCTTGCTTACTTGACAACCTTTTTTTTTCTTTTCTCCTAAGTGCATCATTTGGCGGCAATTCGTCACAAAAACAGGGGATCTCAAAATTCATGATTTTCATTTGACACTAACACGACGCTTGCTCTTGCTTACTTTGACACAAAAACAGGGGATCAAATTCATGATTGTTTTTTTTTTTTTTTTTTGGATTTTTGTTTGCCATAGTTCAATTCTTGTAACTTAGTTTAATTCAAAACTGAACTTTTATTCACTTCGTGACTAACTTCGTACGCAACTAGTCGCTGAATTTTCATATTAGTATTTGAGACCTCCTTCTCTGATCATGATGCTTTCAGCTCTAGTAACTGTAAATCTTCAGGATTCTTAATTCATGCCCAACCAACAGTTTAGGGTCAGATTGAAAACCCTTCATCTCTTTCTTATGAACAAGAGATGACTAGCTTCTACAAGTTTATTCTAATTTAAAACACTAATTAATTTCGAACTTTTAAATATGAATAAAGACTTATAAATCTGTTCGAAGTGTGTTCAGATGATTCATTTCTCTCTAATTACTTCGGTTTCCTAAATATATAGTTGCTAAATAAGTTCATCATCTCGGCATCTATTCGGAATCTCGGATGATTCGTTTTTATATTCGTTTATCGCTTTTATATTCGTTTACAAAGTAGTTACACTGTAAAGACATTTTGAACATGAGATGAGAAAAGAAGCCTTCTTTGACATGCATATATAGATCTATTAACGCACTGTATGTATGATAAATGTACACAAGAGTGGCACCGATTCATGTCCCACCAACCGAAGAGTTTATGATATATAGTTGATATATGTTTGCAGGAGTTTATGTTGGTCGAACTGACAACATTTCATGGTTTTCAAAAAGCAGTAATAACATAATGTATAGAGATGAAATTAATCACTGTATATCAGTGTATTTTGGATTATGTTACACATAGAATATTTTCATATAGATTACCATCAAACACATATATGGTCTACTTTTAATCTCATCTATCTGGACAAAATATAATCAACCAAGAAAATATTAATTATAAGGACCTAGTAAATGTCGTACGTCATCGGCTTGGAGTATAAGGTGAGCATCTTCGTAAAAGATAAAAAAAAAAAAATCATCCAACGAATTATGAATGTATATATGTTTTGTTTTAATATTTATTTATTATTTTCAACGTGTGAAAACAGAAAAAATATGTTGACGATGCAGGAAATACATGAAAAACAAATCTTATCTACTAAAACTTCATCGTCGATATATACGCAATGGGTGCCGTCATCTTATTCCACGTGTCACAATCTTAGACGCTCAGCCGTGAAGCATAAAAATGGTACTAGGAACACAAGAGCTGCCAACCTACTCTTGTTGCAGGGTCGAGCATCTCTGGTGGTCTCTTTCCTTTACTGGTTGAGGATGTAATGGGGGCCTCCATACTCCGTTTTATTGCTTCTGTTTAATTTTTATAGGGCACTAGCCCCGTATTCCTCCGAAAAAGGTACGACTTTTCGATCCTCTTCTCAAACTAAATTTCAACTATTTTTTGGAACGAAAATTCCACTCATCAGGAGTCCTAACGGTCCTGAAACAATCGGGACCGTACACGGTCCCTCGGAATGTACGCATACACATCCAAGGAACCATAGACGGCTCCAATTTCTTCAGAGCCATCATGGGCTCATGTTGGGTAGCAGCCCTCTTTTTGGAATTATTTCATATGTCTGTGTGTTAATCTGTATGATCTTGCAATTGAACGTCCTTGTTTTGATCGCTATGATTTTCTTCGTGTTTTAATATCATAGTTTCATACAACACAAAATTATATTCATGTTATAGTAATCTCTTTTTCTGCTTTTCAAATGTTATTTAGAAAGATGGGCTGTGCCCCTTTTTTTGGGACGTTGATTTTCTCCAGTTACAGATTTATCTAACACTCTTTATTGATGGTGATATTTAATTTACTCATACATGATAGTTCAAACTATAATCAGACATTATTTTATTTTTAATTAGCTATTCGGTTGATTCTTCTTTTTATCATAGTTTTTGGATCCTTTTTAATCTAACCATCAAATTTAAGTTAATTAAATTCTTTTATTAAATAGAGAATAACAGAGAAATCTATAATGAAAATAATCCATGCTCACTTTGGTCGCCCATGCGTTAGTTTTAAATAGAATTAAAAGATACTTCTAAATAGAATTTTTTTTGAACTATTATATGGAATAACGTGGTGTAACCGTTATAAAAAAAAAAATAATTCTCATTCCTAGGTTATCTACTAGCACTGCTAATCTTCATAACAGCGGATGGATGCAAGAGTGGGGTTTTGGAAGGACCATAGGGGCTAGAAAGACTAGGTGTATTTTTTTTCCCCTAAGAACCAAAATTCTGATTTAAAATATATATATATATATATATATATATATATAATATATATATATTATATATATATATATATATATATAATATTCTTTTTAAAAAAAGAATGATCTGATAAAAACAGTTGTTAATATAATTTAAGAAACTTTGCTAGATATAGGAGGTAATTATTGGTAACTTAAGATTTAGGCGGCTACTAACTACTTTCAACACTACTATTAAGAAATAACAACACTAGCAAATTGGTGAGTTAGCTTTTTTTCTTCTCCGAGTGATATCTGTACTTGTTGCTATCAAATATCCTTGGCTGATTAGCGGGCTTATTTCTAACTTGATCAGGTCGATATTGTCCCGTGTTTACGGAGATGCAGTATGTTCGATTGTGGTTAGCATCATCTCTAGCCATCTCTTTTTCCTTGAGCGTTCATTACTCACAAGCTCTCCTGAAAGATAAGCATGCAGTAAAATCAGCTACCTTTCTTTCACCTCCATTCGACCAGCAACCCGGTTCTGTCTCGAACAAATACTATTACAGCATACCTTTCCCGGAAGGCCATATCGGTATCAAAAGTTTTAATGCTGAAGTTGTTGATGAAGATGGCAATTCGGTTCCTCTTCATGACACATATCTTCACCATTGGGTGGTGTTTCCATACTACACTTATAAAGTAGCCACTCAAACTCCTACAACGGCGAATTCATCTCAACATAGGCGTTCAAAGTTCATCCCTCTTAGCAATGCTGGCATCTGCAAGAATCTTGGACAATACTTCGGGCTTGGTTCGGAGACGCGAAGAACTTCCACGCATATACCAGACGGTTATGGGATAGAGGTTGGTGATCCTAATGAAATTCCTAATGGATATGAGTTAAGATGGCTGCTTAACGTCCATGCTATCGATATGCGTGGTGTGGAAGACCGATTGGGATGCACGGAGTGCAGGTGCAGTCTCTACGATGTTGCTGAGGATGAGGAAGGACGGCCTTTGGATAAAGATTATGTCGGTGGTCTGTCTTGCTGCTATGACCAGACGCAGTGCCGTCTGAAAAAAGGTTTTGAAAGTTCGTCTAGAAAACTTTATTTGAAATACACCGTGGAGTGGGTTGATTGGAATGAGAGCGTTAAGCCTGTGAAGATTTACATATTCGATGTTACTTATACTGCAGGCGAAGGGGAGTTCGACTCCAGTTGCAAGGTTTGTGGTCTCATATGATAGGATTTAGCAAGAAGAAAATAAAAAAAGCACTTGATTTGGTGGACACATAGATGACATTTAAAATTTAGCATCTGAAAAACCACATTTTTTATTGTGCAGATTGAATATGAAGCGAGTAAGTGTGTTCCAGAAAGAAGGGAAGATGGTGAGTGCATCGACTCGAAGAAGGTAAAGATGGCAATTCCTCGTGGAGGTGATATTATCTACGGTGTTGCCCACCAACACTCAGGCGGAACTGGTTCTGCTCTCTACGGCCAGGTAAGAACATGTATACCATGACCATTGAATACTTCAGGTCTCTGTAAAACTTTTTTCAAGTTGAGAATATTTTTGTTTGTAACTTAACCTTAGAAGAAAAGAAAGAGAAGCTACTTTTTGTTTCAGCCTTTGTCTTTCATTTATTTTGATTTTAATCAAAAGGTTTAGTGAAAACCACTGATCTCAAACGAAACAGGATGGACGGCTGCTGTGTTCTTCGATGCCAACTTACGGGAAGGGCCGGGAGCCAGGAAACGAGGCAGGGTACATCGTAGGAATGTCGACCTGCTATCCTAAACCGGGTTCGGTTACAGTTGGGGACGGGGAGGTCCTTACGCTGGTGTCGAATAACGGTAATACACAGATGCATACAGGAGTGATGGGTCTCTTCTACATCCTAGTTGCAGAACCGAAGACGCAAGATATCTGATATGCCATTTGAAAATGTTCCGAATGAAGCTGATTGAAGGCTAATGTAAACTTACAAAATCAATAAAATCAAAAGAGTCAAACAGATCCATGATGGTTTCAGAATTTGAGCGTTAGAGTGATATAAATTATAATTAGATATAATTTTGAAAGTATGAAAATAGAAAAGATTAGTTTTTTTTTTTTTTGGGTCTAGAGTTTAGTATCTTAACATCAGTATTTATATGAAAATTTTGACTAAATATTTCTAAATGGCAAGGATGCAAAATTAGTCTTTTAACAAATTTTCTCTGCATTCAAACTATTTTGCTTATTCTCTAAAAGTTTCGTGCCCAAAGTTTTATATTCCTATAAAATTGCATCATTATTTCCTACTACAGATGAAGATTTATAATTTTTTCAAGAATTTAAAGCCAGCTAGTGACACTGTCGATCAATGAAGTATGGGTCCAGTAACAGCCCAGTCTACCCCGTGCCTTCTACGCCTAAATCTGACGTTCCAGATTACAAACAACTCAATCCAACGGCTATCGTTCCTCGTCTCGCCCTTCAACTTGCGATGTAGGAATAGGGTTTACACTGTCCCCTCTCTCTCACACCGTCTTTTCGTTCACAGCTGCGCCGCCCAGCTCCAGATCCTCCGGCGACTTTCTCAGCCACCTACGCCTTCGAAAATGGTCATCGCCAATCTATCTTCTCGCATGTTCTCTAAAATAGTCATATAATAAATCTCTCGAACAAAAACTAATTTGTGCTTTTGGTACATAATTAGGTGCTGCCGAATGATATTGATCTTCTAAACCCTCCGCCGGAGCTGGAAAAGAGGAAGCACAAGCTCAAGCGCTTGGTCCAGTCCCCCAATTCATACTTCATGGTACCCACAGATCAAAGCTTCATTATATTTACATTTTTTGATATATCTGTTCATATATTACCTTGTTATCGCAGGATGTCAAGTGCCAAGGTTGCTTCAACATGTGAGTCTCCCTTCTGCTCTTTATTTTATCAAAAATTTGATATTAATTGTTGCCTTTTATTATGTAATGATATGGATTTATGTATGTTTAGCAATTACCAAGTTGCGAAATAATTATAAATTTGATGCTTGCGACCTTAGCTAAAATTAGGAAAGTAATCGGAACTAAACTAGCTGCTCACACATCGTGTACAGTTAATTCTACAGCATTGCTCATTCATGTTACATCTTATTAAGCACATGTGCTTAGAATTCAGCAACCCCTTTTACGTCGTATGTAGAGTACTTCTAGCAGTTAACTTGTATAAATATATTGTTCTGTTATTTAATCTTATAATAATGATTTGCCATATTTCTTAAATAAACTTATTTGATGTTTATAACTTAATTAAGAACTTTATTATGTGAAAATTATGAAGTACTCAAAGAGTACTACTTGCCCTTACATTGCACGCGGAGTACTTCTACCAGCTAACTTTTACAAGCTATGAAGTAATTTTTTATATCAGAGATGCGTTGCACAGATGTTTAGTTACACATGTCACAATGAACATTTAATGATGATAACATTCTCGATCAATAATTTTGACATGATGTTTGGAGAATTACTATTTACAGCTGTTATTGTTCATGGTTTGTTCCAGCACTACCGTGTTCAGCCACTCTCAATCTGCTGTGACTTGTGGTAGCTGCGGAGTTGTCCTCTGCCAGCCCACAGGTGGAAAGGCCAGACTCACTGAGGGATGCTCCTTCAGGCGGAAGGGAGATTAAAATTGTTCTTGCTCTGACACAGTATTCGCAATGATGCTGGAAGCTTTTAAAATATGGAGAAGAATGATGATGATAATTTACTTTTTATGAGTTTGAATGATCTATTTACTAATGTATGTTTTAGTAGTAATATCGGAGTACAGTTTTGATATTTAATCAGGAAGTCTTTTCTTTTTGAGAGGATGATCATTATTTAGATGTATCTTCGTCTGTGTTGATAGTTATCCTTATGTCTTGGCATTTGCAGTCTTGAGAGTAGAGATGCCCGAGGCCTGTGATTTATGTTCTTGTTTTACTGCAACATTATCCTGCAAATTAACTCGGTTCTTTATTTTTTTTATCTTCTAATCGAGTTTTTGTGAGTATAATTTGGTAGCAATCTTGCTGCCGTCTCATTACCTGTTTCGTTTTTGGCTGAACTACTTGTCATTGTAGGCTATCTCATGCTTGTAAGTGCTCGTTTTATTATCTCTTTTGTTTTCATGTGAACATTGAGCAGTGTAGTTCGAACTTTAAAACAATAAAAGAAAGCTTTTTATAAGCTGTACATCTTTCTCAATTTTCTGTTCCCGGGTAGCTAATCTTAGAGATTATGAGTTGGACCTGTAAACTTGGCTAAGAGTATTTTATATTTACTTTAGTAAGAAACAATTTTTTGCTCGTAGAATTTTACTCTCATACTTAATAACATAAGCGAGGAAAAAAAAAATTCAATGAGAAAATCCTTTAAATGTATAAGAATGTATGTAGACCACACCAGTAGCGGCGGTTAAAATATTTTGTCGTATATATGCAACTACAAATGCACGATGGAGACTACGTTGGCGCGCAGATTACTTTTGAAGGAAAAATAATCTTCTAAATTATTATTATTTGTTATAATTTGAGTAGTAGATATTAGTTATTAACTTTAATGTATTTTAAATTTTAACTTTTTTTTTTTTTCCAAACGTATATATCAGATCAAACAAAGTCCGTGACGTCACAGAAATTTATATGTCGGTATGTCCCACCACCTTCAAATCTACTTTCTCGATCTCAATCTCAGAAATACCGCTGTGGGCCTCAATCGTACTTTTTTTATATCGGGGAATTCGGCGGTAAACGAGCACCTCCGGGCGCGGCTCCCCTGATGCTGAGGCATCAGGGTGTAGGAATTCGGATGGCCGAGATCGGCTGATCCGTAATAATACGGATCTCGAGATTTCGTATAAAACTTTCGTCGACTTATTTGACCTATTTTTAAGTATTTTTGAAAAAAATTTTGAACTACAAAGTTATAGATTTTGATGAGATCTACAACTTTGTAGTTGAAACGTTTTCGAAACAATGCCAAAAATATACCGAAATGATGATTAAAAGTTTGAATCATCATTTCGGTATGTATTTTGGCATGTTTTTGAAAAAGTTTCAACTACAAAGTTGTAGATCTCATCAAAACCTATAACTTTGTAGTTTAAAGTGTTTTTCAAAAATACTTAAAAATAGGTCAAATAAGTCGACGAAAATTTTATAAAAAATCTCGAAATCCGTATTTTTACGGATCGGCCGATCTCGGCCGTCCGTTTCCTACACCCTGATTCGGCCGAATCAGGGGAGCCGCGCTCAGCACCTCCGGCCCATGGCAATGATGAACTCTACATGCATCCATACCATGCCATCCATACACATTGTTGTCGCCACGTATCGTCTTTGTATTGGTAGCGGTGTATGTATGGAAGTGTGAATGGTGTCATCATAGGGTCATCAGGGCATCCTCCAATTTCCCGCGCTGCCGAGTGCCAGGCAACTCGGTATAAAACCCAACGCGCGAAAGGAAGACGATGGAAAAAGGGGTTTCTTGTTTTCCTGGCTCCGCCTCTCAAAACCCTAAATCGAGATTCCACATTTCAAATTCGCCCGTTGGATCCAACGATTCGCCGCCGGATCCGCAACCTCAAGCGGTCAAATAGCCTCCAGATGGAGGGGTTTTCGCTAGATCTGTCTATGTGGTGAGACATCTGGTTGAAATTTGATTTTGAAATGGAGTTTTTGGCGGCTAGGATTTAAGCTGATCGATGAGTCCGGCTGCCGCACAGGCGGACGATAACAAGCAGCCGCAGCACGAGCTGCCCCTGGATGACGCCGGCGCCGCCATGGAGGCTCGATTTGCTGAACTCTGCAAGGTACTACTCCCATTTCTTTCCTGCGTTGGTTCTTCTGTAGTTTCTCTTTGTTCTCTTATTTTTACGAATTTTTATTTTTATTTTTTTGTTGGAAAGACGAGTCTATCGCTTGACGAGAACATAGCAAGGCAGGCAATAGTGCTATTTAGGGAAAGCAAGCCTGTTTTGTTAGCTAACATGTCATCAATCGGCACTGGATCGGTAAGCATTACCCAATTTTGGTGGTTCACTTTTGTATTTATCGGAACTATTTGATATAATAACATTGAGTTTTTTTAACAGCCAGCCGAGATCGAAAGGTACTGGTCAGCTTTTGTTCTGTATTGTGTGATGAAGCTGAGCTCTGGGAAGTCAAAAGAGGAAGGTGGCGTCACGCTTTGCCAGATTCTGCGAACATCTAAGCTGAAGTAAATCCTAATTTACTCTTTTTAATATAATTTAGCATGGGATAACTGTTCTAATTTTGGCTTTTGTTTTCCAGCGTTGTTGATTTTTTCAAGGAGATACCGCAGTTTTCTCTTAAGGCTGGGCGTATTATAAGTGGACTGTATGGCTCAAATTGGGAAAAGAGGCTTGAGGTATATCTTACGAGTTAATATTAACTGTTCTTTTTCTTATAATTATCCTATAGGCTATTTTGTTTGCGACTTCTTTGGTTCATACAGCTGAAGGAGCAGCAAGAAAACGTCATTCACCTTAGTCTATTGAGCAGGTAAAAGCTGCAAATACCTAGTAGAACTATTAATCACAGGATGAACTGGTGGACTTTCAGTCACTTGTTTGCTTTCACTATCTGTTAACTGCTCTCCTTGTAATGTATACGTTGTAAGAAAGACTAATTTAAGCTAGAAGATACTGTTTGGCTGCTGGCTAGTAGGATTGTAAATGATGCTTCTTTTAAAGAAGAATGTAAGGTGGAGATGTGCCAATGTAGCATAGAAATCTTTTAAGTAACTATAGATCCTGACAAGTAAAAGATATCTGGAATTTGTTATGGGTTACTACTTGTTTGTTTGATTCTATTTGGTTGGAATAATTCTGTTAAGGGAATTAAAGCTGATTATAAATCTCAATGGAGAGTTTCATGGAAGTTGATAATTTCTGCTGGGATAAAAGATATTGTAGGAAGTAAATTTTACTGGACATTTCTCCTGGATTCTGCTCAGAAAGATCATCTGTTTTCCCTCAGTCCTTGGACGAGATGTTACAGTTATATTAGCGGCCAATCCAGGGAATGCTTCGTAAACCAAAATAAAAAAGAAAAGAAATGCATAAGAGTATAAACCGTAATCCTAACCCTCGCACTTTCTTTTGTTTTGAAATCATTTATCTTCATTGAAGACCTGTATTGTTAGAAACAACTAGTTAGTGATGTGAGCTGCAAACACGTGTTTCAGTCTCAACCTAGCTGGACTTGGATTTTACCTCTGTTGAAACACATGGCAATTCTTCCAGTTATGTCTTTTGTGAATATAAGGTTTAACCGACCTTATCTACTTATGGAAGCTCTGTCAAAGAATGAAATAAAATCTATCTTCTCTCAGTTGTTGATGCCATTTTGAAAACTAGGTACTACCGCAGAGCATATCAGGAGTTTTTCTTGTCAAATGAGTCAAACAGCAGTCAGCAGCTGATAACTAGCAGTTCAGGATATGTTTCTGACTATCATCGCTTTGGATGGCTGCTTTTCTTGGCATTGCGTGTTCACGTTTTTAGCCGCTATAAAGATCTGGTTACCTGCACAAACATACTAGTCTCTATTCTGGTCAGCCTCTTCTAATTTTCAGCTATTAGATTTTTGGTCATTTTGTCGTGCTATTATATATTGCAGCCTGCATGTATTGGGTAATGTGACATGAATTTCGTAAGTGCTTACTACATAATCAAAATGCTAAGGCTTTTTATGCACTTCTTGACAGGCTATGCTCATTCTTCATGTTCCTGTGCACTTCAGAAATTTTGATATCCAGACGTCTACTATGTTTGGTAATTATCTTGCTTCACTACTGCCCAATGCCTGTTTCTTCCAACAATACGACTCAGTGGTCTTTTCTTTTTACTCAGCCACGAAATCTGACAAGGGTGTGAACCTTCTTGCTTGTTTATGTCATAAATATGACACCTCAGAGGAGGAACTGAAAAAAACACTGGACACGGCTAATAGCTTAATTGCAGACATTTTGAAGAAGAAAGCATGCCCAGCGTCAGAATATAAAAAGGAAACCCTGGATAACATTGACACAGGTGAAAGACAGTTCTACATTTTCCTGTTCATGTCTTCTACAATCGGGTTGTTAGTTCTTTTTTCTTTTTCTTTTGTTTGTTTTTGTTCTATGAGTTAACAAGTTTATTCGATGGCAGATGGATTGACATATTTCGAGGATCTACTGGATAAGAACTCTCTGCAAGCAATGTTAATTATTCTTGAAGAGGATTATGAAAATATAATAAATGTTAAGGGTGAGTTAGATGAGCGGCTTTTTGTAAATGATGAGGAAAGTTTACTTGGCAGCGGGAGCTTATCTGGAGGGGCTATTAACTTGTCTGGAACGAAGGTATACTTCTTAACTAAACTGTCTCATGTACTCAACATTGGATCCTTGTAAAATTGTTGAATTATTAGAGTTTAATATTGCAGCGAAAATTGGATGCAGTAGCATCACCAACAAAAACAATTACAAGTTCTTTATCCCCTTTAAGATCACCTGCACAACCTTTAAATGGTCATTCTAAAATTGGATCTATGACTCCAATAAGCACAGCAATGGCAACTGCGAAATGGCTTCGTGATGTCATTTCACCACTTCCCTCAAGACCTTCAGCCCAGCTCGAGCGATTCTTCACATCATGTGACAGCGATCTCACAAGTGATATAACACGCAGATCAAAAGTTATACTGGAGGCTATTTTTCTGATCTCTTCTTTTGGAGAACGATGTATTTCTGGAAGCCTGCAAAGTGCAAACCTGATGGACAGCATATGGGCAGAGCAAAGGAAAATGGAGGCTTTGAAGCTGTATTATAGAGTATTGGTGGCCATGTGTAGAGCAGAGTCACAAACATTAAGTGGGAATAATTTAACTTCTTTGTTATCTAATGAACGATTCCATCGTTGCATGCTTGCATGTTCCGCTGAACTAGTTGTTGCTTCACACAAGACTATCAGTGTGACTTTCAGCGAGATTTTAGAAAGAACAGGTATAACAGCCTTCGATTTAAGCAAAGTCATAGAAAGTTTTGTTAGACATGAAGAAACTCTTCCAAGGGAGCTCAAACGGCATTTAAATTCTTTGGAAGAGAGGCTTTTAGAAAGCATAGCATGGGAAAAGGGTTCATCAATGTACAACTCATTAATAGTAGCCAGGCAAGCACTTTCTTCAGAAATAAACCGCCTGGGACTATTAGCAGAACCAATGCCATCTATAGATGCAATTGCCTTGCGAAATAGTATTCTTAGTGGGGTTTTGCCGAATCTGCCATCTAAGAAGATGGAGACTTCACCTGGTATGTTTCTTATTGAAGTTTATGTCGAAAGAATTGTTGGGAATATTCTGGCTTTATGTGAATTTTCTTCTTTTTTTAATATTGTGGTATTCATCGATCATGCAAGTTGAAGACTTCTTAGATATCAATATATCATGCTTTCCTCAGAAAATTTCGAATGATCCTTGAAAAATGTACTAGAAAGCTTATCATGCTTTCCTCAGAAAATTTCGAATGATCCTTGAAAAATGTACTAGAAAGCTTGCTCTAGTATGACTTGGTACTTTTTTGGATGTATGCTGTTAGATTCTAAAGCTTGGTCTAGTATGGCTTGATACTTGTTTGGATGTATGCTGTTAGATACTTGAGTTTGGTTGAAGCAATTTAATTTGTTTATTAGTTATGGTGAACTTTATATATATATATATATATATATATATATATATATATATATATATATATATATATATATATATCAATTATCTTGCTTCATAAATTTGACATAGAGGAGTTGAGATCTTTCACCAATCCTTAAAACATTTGTTACGTTGTTTGGGCTTATTAGAAACATCTTTACATTTTCTTATTATTTGAAACTGATATACGTATGGCAGATCAAAATGGAGATCCTAGGTCTCCTAAAAGACCTTGCACTGAGCTCAGAAATGTGTTGGCAGAGCGTAATCAATTTACATCACCTGTCAAGGAACGCCTTCTTGCATGTACCAGTCTCAAGTGCAAGTTAGCACCTCTTCAATCTGCTTTTGCAAGGTTTGTACTTTAGCCAATTGATCTTATTTGTCTGATGCCAAGAATAGTTTCATATTGTTTTAGTAATCAAACCATAAGTTATCGAGCATGATCATCATTTAGAAACCTGACTAAGTGAACTGGTAAACTAAATCAACGACATTGATGTCTGAGTATGATGGAAAACTCTGCAGTCCAACACGACCAAATCCTGTAGGAGAAGGTGAGACGTGTGCTGAAACAGGGATCAATATCTTTTTGGGGAAGGTACAACTTCATAATGGGATTTGATTAGCTGTTGTGTCGATTCTTTCTTCAGCAGTTCTTTTCTGATTTTGTGTCATTCCAGATTACAAAGCTAGCGGCCATTAGAATCAAAAGCTTGTGGGAGAGGCTGCAATTGTCGCAGCAAATCCTGGAGCAAGTGTACAGTCTCGTTCAACAAATTCTGAGTCAACGCACTTCTCTGTTCTTTAATCGCCATATTGACCAGATTATACTATGCAGTTTTTATGGTGTTGCAAAGGTAACTTTTTCTTTCTTTTAACGGGAAAAAAAAAACAGGGTGTGCTTGATTGAGAGTGGATTGACTTCCTCACATAAATTCTGATTGTTAAATATGATAATGTTGCTGTGACTACAGATATCTCAGCTAAGTTTAACCTTCAAAGAGATTATCTACAACTATCGAAAGCAGCCACAATGTAAGCCTCAGGTTTTTCGCAGTGTCTATGTGAATTGGCTATCTACAAGCAGAAATGGGGTAAAGTTTCTTTTCCTAGAACTTTCAAAACCAGTCGCTTTGTCATCTTCTAATATTTCAATTCTTTAACAGAAAACAGGGGAGGAACATGTTGACATAATTACTTTCTACAATGAGGTATTCATTCCTTCCGTGAAACCTTTGCTGGTTGAGCTGGGGCTTGTTGGCTCTACTCAAAAACCAAACAAGTTGCCCGAAGATAGGAATGGCGTAGACGGTATGGCTTACTTCTTCCATATACTAGGCATTTCTGTGTACATTGCTTAGTTATCCCTTGACCTTTGCAGGTCATATTCCAGGATCCCCCAGGGTTACTTTCCCTAGTCTACCTGATATGTCCCCTAAGAAAGTATCTGCTGCGTATAATGTCTATGTTTCTCCATTGCGAGCATCAAAGGTGCGTTTCTTTGTTGTGTTTGTGCTTTTTATTGCTGGTATTAAACTCACTATTAGCTTACGTTGTATATCAATTGGTCCAAAAAATTGTTGATGTTACTTGGCTCTGTTAACTAATTCTGAAGGCGTTTCTCATACTGCATTTCATGTTCAAGGTGTTTTTCTGGGACTTGTTGATTTGAAATTTCTTCTTTTATGATTTAATGCTAGCACATTAGATGACGCTATTAAGAGTTGCTCCTTTTTTTTTTTTGCTTTTTCTGCAGATGGAAACTCTCCTATCACCTAGTTCAAAGAGCTACTATGCCTGTGTTGGTGAGAGTACTCATGCCTATCAGAGCCCATCCAAGGACCTGACTGCAATCAACAACAGGCTGAATGGGTATGTTTCCAATGCCACTAGAAGATTATTTTACTCTTCAAATGAATTCTCAACCTTCTAATTTATACTGATATTCGGCACGGCAACGTTGTAGTGGGAGGAAGGTCAATGCAAGGCTAAACTTCGACATGGTTAGCGATTCCGTGGTAGCGGGTAGCTTTGGCCAGCAAAATGGCAGTTCGGTTTCGCCAGCGGCCGCTACCAATAATATCAGCCCACCACCTATGAAATATGAGCAGCCTGACAGTTAAGGATAGCCCTGACGGTTCGAGTGTAGGCTTGCTCCCACTCCCATATATGTCCTCGTCTCCAGTCGTTTCTGTTGTTATATGTACATGATCTTAAATCCAGTGGGGATTACTTGCGAGCGGCGGCACACGATGGTAGAATAACTGAAGTGCATAGGCTGCCCCAAGTCCCTAGCTGTTATATATATTCTATCAGGTCTAGCCTGGATAAAATGTTTCAATAAGGTCTTGTGCAGTTTCTGATGTAAGTAATGTCAATATCCTGGTCATTTTAGAGTGCTTTTTTCCCGAGTCTGATTTGTAGTTGGATGGTGGTGGAATTCCTGTAATCCTGGTTGTACTTGTTGATGCTTGATTATCAAGTGTTATTTTTAATTTCAAATTGACGATGTTTTCCTCTTTCGTATCCAAAACAAACAGAAAAGAAATTGAACATTGAAAGTGACGAAGCATTGATGGAATACAACTTCTGAAATGCATTTAAAGTAATTTAATTAATAATAAGTAAGGCACATAAGGTTGGTAACATGACAGCGGACCGAACAACATGTATGTACATGTGGCTGCATGCCAGCTCGATCGATAGTCTCAATGTAAATGCGGCGGCATCGACGGCTTCGGTGTCAAAATCATTCATTGACAGCGGTGACTCTCCTGGTGCTCAGGTTGTAAGAGAACAGCTTCCCGGAACATTAAAAAGCATTACCAAGTCCTGGTGCTCAGGTTGTAAGAGAACAGCTTCCCGGAACATTAAAAAGCATTACCAAGCGGTTATCGGTTATCTCCATCAGTACGCACGAAGCCCAGGTTCCATTATTAACTTCCATTTCTTGTTGTACTAATTCATGGCTGCACATGAAAACAGATGCGTTGAGTCGGACCTTCCCAGGTCATGCAAAAAATAATTACTGATAACAGAATAATATTATTTAAAGAATCAATTCCCCCCAAAACAGATACAATATTGATTCCAACGATTTAAATTCGGGGCGGCACGCTACGTGCCGTCCGGAACATACAGGATCCGTCAAGATCCGGCACCGGCCCGTCCTGCAAGGGCGAGTTTCGCACGTGCCTGACGTGCTGCCCGAAACGGGTGGCACGAAGCTTTGTTTCGTTCCTGTGCCAATATTAGTAAAAGAATAGCCCTCCACGGGCATTTATTCTTTTCTTTTCTTTCTTTTTTTTCTTTTTTTTTTATAACTTGATGTCTTATCAGTCCTTCGAGGGATGTCTTAGGGTTTTTGTTTTTTTGGTCTTTTTTTTTTTAAAAAAAAATAAAAAATCTTAAAAATAATTTGTAAAATATAATAATATATAAAGATAATATTTTATTATCGGTACGGTACGGTCGGTACGTCTCGAATTTAAAAAGTACTAAATTCGGCACGAAGCGGCATTTAAAATCTTATTGATTCTTTGCCAACATTGCTCTCGCTGCTGCTGTCTGGAGTATCTGGCGATATATAAATATATATCAAATGTTTAGCCAGTTGCAGCTATCTATTGAGAAAAAGTTAACAAGTCCAAAGCTGCCAGGTATCTGACTTTAGCAGCAACGTTACGATCCTGGAGTTAATGCGCATCTGAAGCAACGTGAACATAATAAACGCAGTGAAGTTATTAGTGGAGAAATGTCCTCAATACTACTGTTTTATTTAGTTTATTGGTGCAGGTATCATCCTCTAACTTACACGGCCTTGCGATTACTATTAATTCAAGGCACGGATGTAAGTTTCTCAGCATCCTACTCATTATCTGGGACTCAGAGAACTACACTTTGGGTTTGCTTTGAAGTTGTTCATAGCACATGGGGATCGGTGTGCTCGATACAGATTCGATATGTAGGAAGAATAAGCACCCAATTCCTTTTTTTTTTTTTTTTTGCGCCTCGTGTAGAAGTTTTAAAAATTGGTGGCTGTTCTTAGATGATATGTGGGAAAAAGTCGGCTATTTTTGTTATTCTAATCAAGTTTTTGCACTGGTTTAACAGGTGGCTGGTAGGTATATGTTCCAATGTTTTTGTCTAATAAGATCAAGAAAAATGAAAAACAAGTAAAACCACGAACAGATTGGTCAACATGACATGCACGTCATTCTATCAGCAGCAACAGAAAATCTAAAACAAGGCAACATTAACAAGTCATAACGTTCCCGCAACCATCACACATGGAACCATTCTGTGATACCAACATTTAATTTTCCATCCATCAAAGAGGAAGCAAAGAATAAAGTTACAAGTAGCAGAACATAGTCGGCACGCAACATTTAATAACCACACAGCATTACATAATAAGCCAGCTACAAAACAATTTCATCTGTCGATATCAAAACGAAATTGAATTTTCAAGGAATCTTTAAAGCACTTGCAACACGTAAGTATGATCAGAACTGGACTAGAGTGAACCTGTGTTTGCCTGGATATAACAGCAAATGCGAGAATCAAACTTGTCTATGTACATTATTAATGTCTGGAAAGAGACACTTGAAAGGCAAAAATAAATCTAACCTAGCAAAACTTTCTACAAGCACAGGTATTTGTATATGCCACATTCATTGCTAATTGACATCTGCCAATGACTCAGCTATGTACACAATTCTTCAAAGCTGGGAAAGAAATCAGCTATTACATTCGACGACCTAAAATCCTCCATCTTTCAACGGTATGCACAGTGGAATGACACCCAGTAGTTAAAAACTCATGTCCGGAATGTTCAAGCTACAGCACGGAGAATATCATGGTGGCGTTCAGAATTACCACAGGTAAAACCTTCAATCCTGATATTGGGCTTTGCTCCGAATGACTCCCCACAAGACGGTGATCCCCACTCAGTTCTAGCCATTGACCTTTGCAAGGGAGATGTTCCTAAAGGAGAGGCTACTGATACGCACTGTTTCACAAAATGAGGGTCATGGACAAGGGGGTTATCCGTTCTTACGGGAGGTGAACTGCAGAAGAAGGCTATTTGATGAGTTGGTTCCAGACAAACTTCAGAAACATCCTGCCAAGCAACATATGCTTCATTCAACTCACCAGGCAACAGAATAATGAAACATAATATTCACCTGAAATGGATATACTACCTTGCTTAACATTGCATCCATGATCTCCGAACTGTAGTCTTCCTGATTCACACGAAACCTGCTGCATAAGATGAGTGCAATTACGTGATTAGTTTGTTTGCCATATAGACCATAGGTCGACGCCCTTCGTAACGGGCTTGGAAAGAATCGACTAACTAGCTTTAATGTTAGTAAAAACATATTCATCTTACACTTAAGCTTGCAACGTGTGGCAAAGTCTATTATGAAACACACACCAATACCTATACAACAATTCACAATAGTGCAACACTTTAACTGCTGAAAAAAAATGGAAGCTAAAACTCACCCATCAGGAACAGCTAATGACCTACTGAAACCATCTAACATAGGGGCCTTCGTAAAACGACGAGGTTCAGGGCAGATGACTTCAGCCTTGTCCAACGATTGATAGCTCAGCTGCTTCAACATCGACTTGGTACCAAAAATGTTGTCAGTCCCTAAATTATCATTAATAGTGAATCTATCAGGGACTTCCTCCATCTCAAGAGTCCCTGAAAAAAAAGTAGCAATTTAATCAACCATGAAAAATAAACACATCCTAGATAAAACAAGTTCCTAAGATCTCCTAACGGTATAAGAAGAATTTCACCATATGCATAGCTTTCTTTTCTGGGATACAAACAGCAGCAGATGAGATAAAATACAATGACCAATGCATCAGATTAACAAAAAAAAGGCCCTGATGAAAAATCATATGATCACGAAATCACTACGATTTTTAAAAACAAAGGATATGAACTCAATATTGATTAGCGTTTAAAAAAATCACAAACACACAACAAGATAAACTAAAGGTCAGAAATGAATTAACACATGGGCGAAAGTAATAATAATCTACATCTCAAACATAAAATCAGCATTGAAAACATCACAATTTGTTTAATTCAAATTGGTTTACACCAACTAGTGAAGATGTATAGAAAACAATAAGAAAAAAAATTCGAATTAAACACCTTGAGACGGAGGGAGAGAGCGATTGATTAATCAAAAACCAAATCAAAGCGGAGTTGAAATGGACCGAGTCAATGAATTTTCCTATAATCGCGTTGCGCTCCGCCGGCGTCGGCTCCGGCGAGGATTCTATCCTCAGCCGCCCTCCTTTCATCGTCTGCGGCGGAGGTTTTTATACTAGCACTCCCCAACGGCACCTATTTTTGACGCGATCACCAACCGTACGATTCGCCTCGTCACAATCTCGAGGCAAACTATCTTATCACCAACCGTACGTGATCTCATTTAAGCAGCATTATTCACAACGCTATAGTAAGTACTAAGTAACACGTGAACGTTGTACCAGCCGTTGATTCTCCCTCGTGATGATGCTAAATGCAAATCTCTAGGTAATGGTGATTATTTGTTTAATTTACTTATAATGTGCTTATCGAATGAATGATATGGATCATTGAACATAAGCATGCTTAAAGCTGGCATCCTATAGCTCACTATTTGAAAGAAAAATATTTTGGATCAACCATACAGCCGAGATAGTTCAAAATAGTCATCGTGCAAATTATAACTAACGATTTTTAGCCGTTTTGTGGGACGGATCGCCTGAAAAATTCCAAACAATCTTTGAAACTTAGAAGGAAAATGTTCTGGTGAGTCTAGGCGAGTTTCGCGAGCAAAATTGTGTTCAAAGCCTATTGCGGTGGGCAGATGGTCGAGGGCAGTAATTTGCTACGCCAAATGCCCCTGATACCGTGCGGAGGGCTCTGTATGGTGATTATCTCCAAATCGTCAGTACCGGAAGAATTCACTTCAGTAACAGTTTTGAGTACAAATGATATACTTTTAGAGTTATCTTTTAATATTTCTAGTGGTCACTCTGTGCATATATGACGATGACATGGACAATCTGAGTCACATAACTGAGATTTCTTTCTTCAGACACATACATAGCTGAGAATCTATCTCATCATTGTCAAAACTTGGAAGAAACGTGATTTAAGAGGGATTATCTTTCCATTGTGCTTTTCTCTGCCTTGTTTAAATCATATATCTTTATTCTCATCATTCTTGATAAAACCAGTACCTTGTTATGCATATGAAAGAGATGCTGTATTTGTCGACAAGAGCGAGGGAAATCACGGGGGCCATGTGTCTCACCGTGCTGGTTCTCGGCATTTCTGCAAAGGCAAATCTGCAAGACTTGTTGGTATTCTTTTCATACTGTGGAGGAGTTGATGAGATCCAATTGCAGAGGTAACCTTCTTTCATTTTTTTTTTTCACTTAAATCAGTTCTTCTCCTGATCAGATGATTTTTTTTTTTTTTATTTTTTTCCCCTAATTAAGAAGCTTCAAAGAAAGTATGAGTCTGTCTAATGATATGATAGGCAACAAGATGGCTCGCAAAAAGCATATGTGACATTTAAGCAACCCTTTGCCCTGCAAACTGCTCTTCTCTTGGATGTAAGTTTTGCAATCTTCTTTCCCTTGTAGATGAAAAACATGCTTCTTATTAAGTTATTAGTAAATGGACGATTCATATTGTGCTCGGCAGACGAGGAAAATAAACGCAGGGTGCGGAGGATTCATGCCTCGTTCTTATGTGAATGCAGGGTGTTGATCTTGTTGATCAGAAAATTCGCATTTTGCGTCTTGACCATACTGAGAAGATGGCAACAAAGTCAATCCTCGAAGATGATTTCAAGACCGAGGCTCAGGTAATGTGCAACTTTGACGGAATATACATCATGTACTACATACGCATAGCCTATGTTGCAGTACGGAGCGCTGGAATCACCCCAAGATGGGGAGGGCTCGAGTGTTTCTCAATTTCCCTCACCTTGAGGACTTCTCAAACCTTTTAACAATATTTGCTAATGTTTCACAGGAACAAGCAAATTATACCACTCCAACATCGACCGACCGGAGAGGAAGAAGCATAACCGGAGACAGTATATCTAAGGTCCTGGCTTTGCTGCTCGGTCTGCTAAAAATTGGAACAACGAGCTTGACAATTCTTGGAATCCTAAGAAGTAAACTGACAACCTCCAGGAAGCAGAAATAGCAAGCAGCCATTTATGTCAACATATACATCAAACGCTTAACGGAGTCTCAACTTACATCCATTTTTTAGCAAAGAAACACAATAAACTGCCGCCATATTTGATTGTGAATCCTGCTATGCAATGTCCTTTAGAGATAGAGCAATCCGTACAGCTATAAATAGACAGACATTTATATCGTTGCAAATGAACATAAACATATTTGATGATCTATTATTCTGTGTTGCAGTATTTTTTTCTGCAAGATTACTCCTAAGTTTTAACTCCATGTAATAGTTTCTTTTTCTTTGGAGATTATCGTGGAAAAATTTTACCCGCAATCGGGCCCATCTTGTGCAATAGTCATAACAGAGAAACGCTCAGGTGGCACTGACCAGTGACTCCATGTCATAGTTATGAACTTATAGATGTATTAAAAGAGCTAGACTCCACCGTTCGTTAAAATGAACAGTAAAGAATACAATATCTGTAATTTGAACAAAACCAAATGACATGTATTCATTATTACAATCTAAAAGTTCTTCTGATTATCAATTACTACTATGTCAAACTTCCAAAACAATACAATTTAAGGTCCACGAGCCAGAATATTATACTTTCAGATATCACTTTTGCATATATATATATATATATATATATATATCTTTATATATATATATATATATATATATATATATATATATATATATATATATGCCCCTTCCAAAACAATACCAATACATATATTGGGGTCTTACAATGGAAAAAAAAAAAATTCAAATCCGTTTTAGTTACTCCGTCATCTATTTTATTTGGCATGGATAAATAAAATTGGTAGGATAGATTCACTGGTGAGCTCCCCCAAACGATTTTGTTGCTCAATCTTCTGATAATATTCAAGCAATGCAGTTCTTCTCTGCATTCTAGCTGCTTATGAAACCTTCTGATGAACTCCTCCGCCTCTTCGTCCACCTCCAAGCCGCCACAAAAATCCTCCCCCACCTATCCTAAATTAGAGAAGTTTGAAACCCCAATCGCAAAAGGAGAAAGCATACGACTGCTGCAGGTCTCCTCACCCTATGGGAGGCGAACTCCATCCAGCTCAGGCAAACCATGCCAGAACTCATCGTCATGGCAGGCCCTACCATGGTGAGCTGATGAGGTGATTTTAGTTCTGGCACTTCAGTAACTGTGTTTAAGCACGGCAAAATAGTTCACACGATGCTTTACGGGGAAAAAGTTACCTCTGAGACATATGCTTTCCTCTCTCAAGACGAGGTTCATGTCCATGACTACTCTTGATCGTTTAGATATGAGGCCTTTTCTTGCCATCTTGCCATGAACAAAGCCACTTTTTAGATCGCTTCTTAGCTTCTTAAAAAAAGTAGCAGAAGGGAGCTCCATTAGTGATATCATGTATGAAGAGAGCTTTTCCAAAGTTTCTTATCTCTGCGAGAGTTGGAAGCAAACGAAACCTCGCAAAGAGAAGAGTGCCCCTGGATCTGGATGAGACGATGGATCTGTATTTTGAGAGGGTTATATAATATAAGGAGGTGTTTGTGGAGATAAAGCAAGAAAAACAGTGTTTCAAATTTAAGAGAGAAGATAAAGGATGAAGGAATTCGAATTGATTGGTGTAGAGGAGATGAAGGTGGTGGCGTTGGACGATGGAGGAGAGGAGCCAATTGCTATTGCTATTTGGATGATATACATCAACAATTAAGGTCTCATATGCTGCTCGAATTAAAAGTAATTAACGAGCATGCTTAGTTTAAATTTTCGGAAAGGAGTACAAAAACACGACCCGAGTTACTAAATATTTCTTAGTTAACTAAGTTGATAGCTTTTTATATTGCCATGACAGAGCAGAAGCAGACAGCTCAAGTTGAAGAATCAAAAATAGCTCTCCAAATATGCAAAACATAATCGAATTGAACTTGGCTGGGCTTAGAATGATGTTTGGTTGTTTGGAAGAACTAAAACCTCGGTTTGGTCAGTCCTAAAATAGGATCTTTCCTTTTCTTTTCTCAAAAACTTCTACAAACTAGATTATTTTTAAACATGTGCCTGCAGAAGAGTTCAAGCATGCACAAACTGGACCGCAAGAGGGCCTCCTTCAGTGGAGGCCACACTTTTTTTTTTTTTAGAATAAAATATTATCTATATTGACAAAAAGGAGTATGTCAGCTTTAACTGACTTACACAAAATTGAAGTTAACCCTATCAGAACAAAGGAAAATACATAGTACAAGGAAAGAAGAGATCACAAAAGTGAAAAAAAAAGTCCTCATCATACAAAAGTTCTCTCAGAAATAGATAGTAGAAGATAGAGTGAGGGTAGAGGGTGCAACCCCATCATCTGTCAGTCATGCGGCCATGAAGGTGGAGAAGCACACGCGCCACATGCGCACCCATCCGTAGTTGTGAAGACCTGTTCAAAAATATACTAATGATAAGAGTTGGCAGAAAATTGAATATAAAGTCCGTGATTTTGGGTGGAAAATACAATTGTTCCGTTCAATTCAAAGTATAAGAAGATAGCCACATAAATACAATCTCAAGCGTGACGAGGCGACACATTCTGTTGGACCTTCACTTTTCTGCGGTTCTCTAATATAGATAGATTTTTATGACAGCTGATTGGGATCCCTCTTTAAACTCCCAAATTTAACAGGAATGGGAATTTTATTACATTAAAAAGGCTGAAAGATATAACACAAACAAGTTAAGGAAGAAGTAGAATCACAGCTCAGAAGCTGGGTTGTCCCTCTTCCTAGTTCCTGTCGTTGGACAGAGTTGGGTGTGGAGAAACCATAAAGCACATTAGTTAGATAGTGCGGCCTCTTTTAAGGTATAGAAAAGAAGAAACTTCCATGAAACGCATCTTCTCACAACTGTACAGCACCGCATATAATTATCGGTCTCTAAATAATGGATGGAGGATGACAGCTAAAAAGTTTATCAAACACTTTCACTTTGCAAGTACCCACGTACGTGTCCCTACAGCTGCATTTAATTTTCTTACTTCTCATTGCTTTGTTATTGTAGTACCCTATAAACAAACTACGAAAGGTGACATTTGTTCTCCATTTCAAAGACGAGTTATGTAGCACTTGCTGTACCTGGATCATCGTACCATTCTTGACTCATTATTTACCGAGCTTGAAGATGGAAATGATTCCTCTGCTAACTCAGGAAACATATACTTAGCCTCTAAGGAAGCAGCCGAAGTCCAACAGAGAACTTGAAGTAATCACAAAAAGCTCAACGTACGCATGAAAGATCTTAGCTAACGTAACTAAGATAGTTAAAAATGGTGTTGACACCTCACTTTTTGAGATCAAAAGGTCAGGCAGCATGCCGCCATGCGTTCATTATTTTTAGACCCTAAAAAGGGCTCCATTTGATGATCTAAAATAAAATAATAATGAAAAAGAAGACTGCCTTGACAAGGAATGAAAACGAGCACGAAATTGTTGTCGGTAAACGACAAGTGTTTGGCAACTTTTTTGGTTATTTTCTCTGTCATTTGGGTTGCTTTGCTGCTGCTTTTGCTTTTCACTCCACCTTTTTCTTTGAAATATCTCCGAAGTTGCTTTCAAATCTTTATAGTCACCACTCTTTATCTCCTCTATATATACCACCCACAACCTCACCAATCTCTTACCATGAAACTGCCTTCACAAGTTCTCCAAACTACTGTCTTCACAAGATCTACTAAATATTTTTAGGAGGAGTGTGAAAAATGAGGAGTAGCAAGGCTTCTAGCCTGTTGAAGCAGGTGTTTGCTGCAATAGTTACGGTTGTTAGAAACAAAACTATGGCGGTGAAGAGCAAAGCAACGGCAATGAAGACGAGGCTGGTGATATTCTGGCTAATACGAAACAGGGGCCTCATAATGAGCTCCATCTCGAGCAAGCTCCATGCGCTTACGTCCAGGGAAAAACACAGTAGTAGCGGTGCGATCGTTTCTGTAGCACCTACAACAAGAGAAGAATTGGTGGTACCGGAATACGATATTTCCGAGGATGTCCAACAGGATGAGAGTGAATGTATTAACGGACCGGAGAACTACTATAATAATAACCCGCAGGAGGATGACCGGTTGGAAGGAGAGAATGTTGCGATCGAAGGGGAACTGTGGAATGAGATCGACCACATGGCTGACGAATTCATAAAGAGATTTCATAGACAGATGCGGATGGAGAAGCAGGATTCATTCAAGAGGTATCAAGAGATGCTGGAGAGGAGTGCATAGGATATACAAGTACATGATCATGATTCATGAACAGATAGGTTTTCTTAGATTTGGCTCCGTCAGAGCCATCTGAGATTAATCTATCTGCCCATTTGTTTTTTTTTTTTTTTTTTTTTTGGTGGTGTTGTATGGGAATTTGGAAGCTACATGAGCAATCTTTTTGGAAATAACTATATGGGAATTAAATGTAATTTTTATGAGCAATGACTGAAGCTCGAGTTTAATATAATGTGTGAAATTGTTCGTCGGAAGATTGGCGTAAAATTAAATTACATGACGAACATAAACATCTACAGTATAACCCGACGCCACCAAATATACAGTATTTGCTTTCTCGGAATTAAACTAAACTGCAGCTGTATTAACAACTAAGGGAGTCCTTAAGAGAAAACATGCAAGCAAAATTTATGACTATTCTAGCTTAAAAGTAACCGTGCATTTTAGTTTGCTTCTTTTGTCTTACTTAAAATGGGACAGGCTGGTATGCCAGCGAACATGACAAGACATACATAGAAAATAAATAAATAAATATAAAATATATATATATATATATATATATATATACGATAAAATTACTTTTGGAATAGGGAAGTGACCTTCCATATGCATGTACGTTTATTGCAAACAATACGGGGCTAATGCTATTTAGATGGTTAATCAACTTCAGGTGCTACACACGGATCTCCAAAAGCACAAGAGCAAATTCGAAAAACCAGTTTCATAAACATTTACAGAAATACAATATGGAGTTAAAATTAAAAGTTCAAAGACAAATAATGATTACAGAACCGGGCGGCATTAATTCATGAAGATGATGGAAGTCGTTAAAAAAAGGCACTTTCAAACAAACACCTTGAGGTCCTTGCATTCAGTAAATTCCCCAACAAAATAATTTCATCTTGCAAGAGGGTGTCTGATGACTCCAAGTTCTTGATCCAGTATGAAATTCTTATTCCTAAATTGATCGCTGGCAAAGAACGGAGAAAGATCGAAAATCTCATATTCCTGAGCCTGCAGTCACCAAATACCGACATATATGTATAATTTCAAATTGGTCAACTCTGAAATTTATATTTTTGCATCTAAATTTGAGAAATTTGTCATCTTAACAAACCTTGCTTCTCAAATCTTCAATCTTTACTTCAATGTGAGACAGACGAGTAGTAGAGCCGCAGACAATCTCCTCAAAGTGCAAGGTGTCCTTCACAAGTACGCTTAGGAGATGCAGGAGCAACTCATTGTAGTCCTTCTTGTAAGTCATGTAATTCCTGAATTTCTGCAAGGAGCCAAGAAAATATAGGACTCCGCTTCATGTTTTGAGTGTCATACTCTCACTAATTTATGACAAAGACAGGCAAGGACATTATCGGACCTAGACTCATTTATTTAAAACAAAAAACAAAAAAAAAGAACGCTGCAAACATCAACAATCACCAACTGTCAGCAGTTCGGCAAAAAACGAATTGGTGTTCACCTAAAACCATGTAGCTACCCAGAAAAAAAAAGGAAAGGTAAGCTTTCAGGGTAACCTATACACAAAGACATTCCCGTCTCCAATCTTCCATGAAATCGCTACCTCATAAGTGCACTTACTGTTTGACAAACAAATATTCTCATAAACAGATCCATACATATTGATATTTCAGATTTATGTATTGAAAATCAAAGATACCCCCCTACCAACTAATTAGCCAGACAGCCAGTCATTCCAAGTTGGGAATATCAGACGACGTTCTTACTTCCCTGGCACAAGACGTACATTTGCGGAGCTAATGGATGCTCTTATTGTCTCATCCTAAACAATAAATGTGCCAGTGCTATTTGTTAATAGCTATCTTAAAATCACATGTGATCCATCTCCTACTTCATCATGTTTATGATAATCACAAGGCCTGGATAATATACACTGGTGATCAATGTCCAAAGGAACATGCCTATGATGGCTATTTATATGGAATATTATATAATACAGGCTCAACTGGATACTGTCATACTGATAAGTAGTTCTACCCTTAAATGACCCATTCCTTTTATACCGCAACTAGTTCCCTGCTGGCTATGTTCTTTCTTAAATGACCCTTCTTGGACTACATTCTCAGTGTAAGTAACTTTTCTGATGGATACCATTTAGGAGTTCCATCCATGAATGACTATTTCTGAATGATATGAGGGTTGCAGTTTTTATAATTTAAAAGGGGGATAAATTTCTTGGAATTCCATCCATGCCTTCTTGGTGTATATTCTCACGGAAGTGATGTTTTTTCTGATGGGATTTCGTTTGGAAGTTCTGGGGAATGGATATCTACATTCAAATGACACTAGTTGCAGTTTTTATGTTTTAAAAGGGGGAAATGAAGGTACGCTTGTTTTTTTTCAAATGAAATAACTGTTAAAGGAACCATCTATTTTTTATCTTGCAACCCTCGTTCAAACTGAACCATGCAAAAAATATTCGAGAACAAGAAATAGTCCCTACTCTAGACATAAGCCACTAGTCTTGCGCATTTCCATTAGGAAATGCTTGTCGTAGGAATTAATTTATTAAATTAGCCTCAAAAGGTACCTTCTGCAGAGCCTTTTGTACCCCAAATTTCTGTGTGGAGATAAAGGACTCGAGCGAGACCCGTATTGCCATATCTACGTCATCCTGAGTCACATAACTTCTGAGATGCATCCGTGCATGTGCTTCTGACATCCTTATCATTGACTCAAGATGCCTTGCTGCTACAGGAACCCCTTGGCCATGCTACAGACAACAATTATGCCAAGATAAATCACTTTCATAAAATTAAAGCATCAAAGTCACTAGCCAGAAGAACAAAGCAAAAGCTTACAGAAGATTCTTTCCGTAGGTCAGCATATACTTGTGTCAGCTTATTCTGATCAGCATCGTGTAGCCTTGGGAAAGAGTGTAGCTTTGCATATGTTATATACTTCTTGAGCATGTCTTGAGAAAGTATCTATTGAAATATATAAAAGAGCCATCCATTAGACATAAATTTCTATGAAACCGCATGCCCAAATTGACATGGCAAATACATTACCTCAGGATCTGCAGAAATCGCAGAAGTAGTGGAAGCCTCTAGGGTATCGTTTGCTTCCAGCATAGCACCTTTTGGTCTCGACCTGGCATGACTATCCACAACAAATCTAGCAAGCATTTCATCCATAACAGGATCTACAATGTCCTGCATCCAAAACACGTTGATAAGAGAAGCTGTTCAAGATGGTGTATAAGCTGTTGCAACAGAAATCTGGCTTTCGTAATGAAGAGAAGAGGCCAAAGCATAACATTTAAATGTCATAAATGTATGGAGACATTTAAAGCATTACTTACAAGCAAAACGAGACATAAAACTTAATAAATGTTAGATGCTAGGGCCTAAATGTAACTTAACGGAGGCAGCATTAACTGGATCACAATTGGATGAATCAATTAAGTCTTCAATCCAAAAATGAATCAATATGGTCCAAAAGTGACATAAAACTTAATAAATAGGATTTTCAGGTGAAATGAGCCTCACAGGGAAATGTTATGCAAGTTCAATAGCAGATAAGGTGACTAGTAATACAAAAAGAATAGGAAGTAACCTTAACAACACACAGAACATCAAATCGGGATATAATTGGATCTGTCAGTTCCACATTCTGGGAAAAGGTCTTCGACGAGTCGTATCTGTAAAAATAAATGGCAAGCACATTTTATACTGAAGTATAAAAAAAAAACAAACATTGAAAGGAAAAGACCTGCATCTTCCCCTTGTTTACCTTCCTCCTATTGGATTAGCTGCGGCTATAACACTACAGCGAGCTTGCAGAGATGTCACAATCCCTGCCTTTGATATACTGATACTTTGCTGTTCCATGGCTTCATGAATACTTACCCTGTAACGCAACAGTAACTGTGAACACTTAATAATTAGTCCTTTATAATCATGCATGACATTGTGCTTAAGCATCTTCTAACCTATCCTGATCGTTCATCTTGTCAAATTCATCAATCAGACATATTCCTCTGTCTGCCAGAACAAGAGCACCACCTTCAAGTGTCCATTCCTTCGTCACAGGATCCTTGTGCACGGCCGCTGTAAGCCCAACAGCAGAAGCTCCTTTTCCTGTTGTGTAAACAGCTCTATGGCCGGTCTTCTCAACATATCTATATAGATAGACGTGCCAAATGTGATAATTGTTTCCAGAATAGGACTACCCACAAGAAAATTCACTTTGGTTAGACGTAGACGTATGTGAAAGAATCAGCCTTACTTGAGAAACTGAGATTTGGCAGTGCCAGGATCACCCAGGAGGAGAACATTAATGTCCCCTCTCAATCGATGTTTGCCTTGAATATTTTTCTCTTGTCCTCCAAACATTGCAAGTGCAATTGCTGTCTTAATGTCTTCATGGCCATATATTGATGGTGCAATAGACTTGATAATCTGCAGGGCCATTTAACTATTTGGATTAGTAGGAATTTTGCAATTAATGGTAATATATATGTGCTGCAAGAACAGACCCTTTCTGCAATCTTTGGATCCTTAGACAACTTCTCAATCTCTGCTTTGTCCTCATCTGTAAGTTTATTAGCAACAAAGAGATCTTGTTTTTTGGTGACATAATTGGCCTCAACCACCGTTGCAAAGACTGGGAAACCATTTTTAGTATTCAGCGACAAGTCAAAATTATTAGTGTATATACCCGTCACATCCTGGAAAGAGTCAATCAAGATAAGTTAAGAGGATTTGCATTCCAAAGCCAAAGCTACATAACCAGCTTGTACTTACAATTTCTTCTCCTGGACGAGCACAATCAATCAAGTCATTTAGTAATATAACTTCCTTGTTTCTTGGAAGTCTTCCAGCTGGCACAATTCCAGGACTCTCCTGAAGAGTGAGTTTTTGATAGTTCCTGTAAATAGTCTGGAAAAAACAATACTTACTGGTAAGTTTGTGACTATATCAATCAATTGTGAACAGTCATATCTACAAATAAATGTTATCTGATTTACAGACCTGCTCAATGTTGACAGTAAATGGCCCTTTGGATTGGCATTCAGGACAAGAACCCACTTTGACTTCAGAATAAGAGTTCTGGAAGAATGGACCAAGAACTGTGCCACATTTGTTGCAATCATACTTGACCTGCTGCAATTGAGGGAAAACACCAGACCTTCGAGTTACAACACCTCCTATACGAATCATAGTGTTTAGATGTAGTTGCCTGCATCATGACATGGTAGACCAATTAGGGCAGCACTACAAATTGATGGAAAAAAAGGTGGACTACTCTGTAAATTTATCGTACCTAATATTTCGTATCTGATCATAGATAGGGATATTACTGATACGGACATAAATTTTCTGAAGAATGTTTTTGTACTTCTCATGACGACGAAACACCACTTGTTGGGCAACCTCTTCCATGACCTCAAGCACTGGCTGAGGTGCATCTGCAAGCCAAACTGCAATATTTGGATTGACACCAATAAATTGTTTGTAGTCTATCTCCAAACTGCACTTATTATCTGAAAAAGTAAATCAGAAGACATTGATTAGACAGAAAAAAAGAGGACAGAATAAGAAATGCGCTTTTCACTTTAAAACGCCAAAAATGGATATACCTAAAGCCATTTCATCTATAAGGCGAAGATAATCAGATTCCAATCCACTAGTTTTGTTCTTAGGGTCCTTGTACGTGTACAAGAACTCTTTGAACTTTTTGGCGATAAATCTGCGCACTTCATCTCTGGTCACCCACTCCCTCAGCGTTCCTTGGACAATGTACATCCTCGTATCGTCATCACCATCATCATCATCCTGCCAAAGGGACCATTATATCTGGCTTCAAGCAAACTAAACAGTACACGTACTTCACAGTTATACTATATAGAACAATAAGTGACACCTCATAGGAGTCGTAATCAGTCTGATCAGTCATAGGGACATCATCCTTTGAGTTACCAGGCTGTGATCTACCAGGTGAGCTCAAGAGTGGACCATCAGCATCATCGTTACTTCTTGCTCCAGCTGGTGGCCTGAAATCAGCTCTAAATCTCTTTGGACGCCTATAGCTAATGTCTTCATCACTATCTGCAGTGACAAAGCGTCGGTTCTTTTACTAATCAAAAGTGCTTTAAAAAAAAAACTAAAAAAGAAGACTCGGTTATAACGAAGAGGTGGTTCAGAGCATCCGATGTATTAATTTAGACTCCCAAGAACTTAATGTCTTTCTAGAATGTTTGAAAGTGCACGAACACTTACATTAAATCAACTATCACAATCAACGTTACAATACCCACATTTGGCGATGATGAACCTCTTATGGCTAATCATGTATACAAGTACATGTAAACAGAAGCAAAATTAGAAGAACAAAAATCTGCGTGTAGATTATAATCATATTAAAATCATTTTTATTTATAGTTATTTTACCTTGATCATGAAGCATTCTCGGAAGCTTCCTATCAGCGGCAGCTGATCTACCATCTCTAGCTTCAAGTTCAGCTTCAGCAGCCCTCCTGTCAGCCATTATCTGATCCAAATCCCTCCCATCCTCCATCGAATCGTCTAGCCCCAACGACTCGTACCGATCCTGCTCACCCATCTGTCGGTAATCCCTAGAAACAGCAAAAATTTTAATACCAGCGAAAATTAGATGAAAGCAAGCAGAATTTAATAAGAGACTACTAGACTCTAATATAAGTGATCGAGCTCACTCCATGTAGTTATCGTTGAAGAGATCCTCCCCTTCGACGTCATCATCTTCGGCGGCGACGTCAGCATCGTCTTCGGGAAAGACGTTGGGATCGACCTCGGCCTCACTGTCACGGTCGGAAGAAGAATCGTCGGCGTTCGGCGGCAGCCGGTCGGTGCTAAAGCCGTCAGATGAAGGCATGGTTGGATCCACTCTCTATTGCCAGTGATTTAGTGAATTGCAGATATTGCGAAAGGAGAAATCAGAGAAACCAGAGAGGCGTTGATGATTCAGGGCGGCGAGAGAGGTTGCGAAATGAGAAGTTTATTAGGGTAGAAGTTGGCGGGAACATTTCGCGCCAAAACTGCCAACTGAATGGGTTACTCTCTAATTGGGCCATATCGAGTCTGTAGCCCAATAATAGATTCCGAATACAACGACAATAAGAAGAACCGAGTAATAGTTCTTTGCATGGACATGGTTTAGAAAAGTACCCACAAATCTCCCGGAAAAAAATGATTTCGTAATAGATCCCCATTACCTGTCTCTCTCATTTATATATATATATATATATATGCTACCGATTAATATGTAACACCTATTTTAATCACCTATATATATCCATAAATCCTGGCTAGTTTGAGCTAGACTAGACTGACTTGCATTGAGATCTGGAGGATGCAGGATGGCGTTCTCTTTGACCAACAATCCGATGGGTGCATGGTGACGGAAAAAGTTGCTGAATCTTACAGAGAAAAAGGCACGGAAGCCTAAGTATGAAGTTGAGAAGGGTAAAAACAGAAGGCTGAAGATGAAGCTGCCGGCGTAGATGGGTTATGATCAGGCTTCCAGGTAATTCAATTTGCCGCCATGGTTATAGCAAAGTTTCACAAGCATTCGCTAATTCAATTTGATGTTCTCTACAAGGGTTCTTTGAACCTTACAAGGTCCTTTTTTTTTTGGGAGATAAATTGGAACCTTAGAAGGTCAAAATCATGGTAAGTACTACCTCTTTGCTCATGAAGTTTACTGCTCTGAGGCAAAATCATTACTCTTCCATTTTATATGGTGCATAGTTTACCTTGTACTTGTACATATATGAAGATATCAAATAAAACCCCAAAAATGAGTATCTTCCTATCAAACCATTCCTTGTTTTGTGAAGTATGTCATCGAAAAAGGTAAATAAAAGCAACCTAACATCACCAATTGGTATCCAGCTGGTTAATTTCGATTTGGTGGTCCTCCACACAATTCGTTTTCAGACTTCTCTTTGGTGGAAACAAGAAACCTGAATGTTTGATCTTTTTTTTTAACCCCACTTAGAACTGCTAATCTAGGTAGACCTTGGTTGCTTCATTTAATGGTGATTTAAGTGTTAACGATCAAAATCTGCATTGGCAGAAGGTACCTAAGCCTGCTACTACGTACTGAGGCCAAGGCATGCAACTTGAACGCCCAAGACAGATGATGCAGAGAGCAGCGGCGAGAAAGAGGAAGAAAACGAGAAAGAGGATGCTGCATCTCCTACACCAAGGACGTCAAGGCCATGCGGGAGACCTAGATTGCAGAATTTTCAGAACATTATCCACTTGGGATCAGAGTTAATTGTGGTTTGCCTGGCTGGACTTGATGATCTTGAATGGTTCCTGTGAGCCGGGAGAAATATCAGAAGTTTTTCCGTCTAATAAATTTTTACTATACTTTATTAAAATGTTGAATCTTATGAGCTCAATCTTTTCCTTTATATTATTTTAAATATCGTTTGTTATTTTATTTACAAGAATTAGACGGTATAGCGCTCGAGGGGAGGACATTGTTGTTTCTTTCCAGTTCAACTTCTCTTTTTTTTTTTGAGAAGAATCCAGTTCAACTTCTCATCAGACAGAAATTGTCATATAAGCTGTATGGTTTCCTTGATCCAGACTTTTCATGAATGATATATACGAACATAACATTTTTTATAATCATAACTATGATTACTGGGACACAATCACTAGAGAGCATCAATAATGGACGGATTGAGATATAGCGATTTGTTTATAGATAGAGACAACATTTATAGGAAATTCGTACTGGGTTGCCATATGGTTGGAAAAAAAATAAAAATACACAATCTATATATTGTACGTGCATTTTTCACCGGACCAAAGAGCTGGGGCAGCTTTTTGTAGTAGCCAGAAGGAAATGAAAATGATATACTACTATCACAAACTTATCAATGCTATTTTCTAGCCTTTCTAAGCTTTCTTCTTCCCTCATATATATAATTAAATATTATCTCTTATACCACCCATCTCCATTTTCCAAGGGATTGTATACATACGGATAGAAGGAAAAGATGGTAATAAAAAAGAAGCAAGTACAGATGCTTGTGCATGCTGCTATCTTTGCTTTGAATATATAAAGTCAACCTGCAGTTTGTGATTTGACGAATGAGCTGAAGAAATGAATGAACGGGCGGTGGATCCACTGCTTGGTTGATTATTGTCCATGTCCCATATGTATGTGCTGTACTGTTATTATGTGTGATGCGTGTTCCATCCATCTTTTCTTTTCTTCTTCTTCTTCTTCTTCTTCTTCAACCTTCAAATTGTTGGACCGAGAGATGATGAGTTTTCAACCAAAGAAAGTGATAAGAGGGAGGACATGTTGGACTTTTCTTGCTGTGCTATGTGCCCCTGGTATATCCTGGAGTACTTCTTAGCTCAAAAACATACATGCATACCTCTAGCTAGATCGCTCCCTCTCTTCCTTGCACATCTCCAGCAGTCTACTTGAAAAATGAACTAACTAATATGATATGCTTTGCACCATGATACATGTAATTCACAGATAAGTTAAGCATCACAAATATATGTATGAGAGCGCTGGGGAAATTATAGTGATTTATCTTCATTAATTTCTTCAACGAAGGGCTGAGGTTTCCGGATCAGCCGATTTCCAATATGTTACATTAATTAGTTCTGTATATAAAAATGCAAAATTAAGAAGGAAAAATAAGAAGAAGAAGAAGCTCATAATTCACATATACGTATGTGATGATGATGATGAGATTCTCTTCCTTGATAGTCTCCTTCCGATTCCAGCGAACTGCGGTGATCTGATTCTTCTCCGTCGTTCGCCGCCGCCACACTCTCTGATCGTCTCCAGCTTGGGCTTCCAATTTCTGCACCCCACCAACCGCCGGTAATCCTTCACCAGCGCCTCAGTCGTACATAATTTGTTACTTTTTTCCTTCATATCCATTAAAGTTTTTCCATCTTCTACCTCTTCTTTATTATCACATCCAAGCAGAAGTATGCGGAGCTTCCCTGAATCAGTCTTCTGCAGATTAAACGCCGGTATAGGCTTGCTCGCAGAGATCGCGGCTAGAGAGAGGACGGTGAGCGGGGATGAGTGGAAGAAAGCAGCGGGTAGAAGGAAGTAGGGACGGCCGGGAAGGAGCTTCTCGCACGCGGACATCGCAGGAACAGGCTGTCCGATCACAAGCGAATCCCACCGGCAAAGGAGATGCTTAGGATGCTCCGCCATGACTTCGCCGGCGCCGATGATGCCCTTATATAACTGAACAGTACCTTCGAGACCGACCACTTTTACAACCGACGGCGAGGGGGATTCCACGGCGGCACAGTCATCGTCCTCGGATTCCCGGCATGCTGCTCCGGGTACATGGAAGCACCACCAGGGGATCATTTGCAACCCAAACAACTTCATGTTGTATAACATGCTAGGCTATGTATGAAACTCATAAACTCATCATCTACTTGAGTTTGTACTTGGAAGGAGAAAGGGGGAAGAGAAGCAGAAAAGGTGAAGAGGGTTTATATTTGTTTATATATGAGATGGTATGTGGAATGAATAATGTTTAGTACTTTGGCGCAGCACAGCTTTGGGAGTTTAGAAGACTAGTTTGACTGGCAAGAGGGAACACGGCTGGCTACGTTTACTTGTCTACTGCCTGTGGATGCATTATAAATTTATAAAGAGAGAGAGAGAGAGAGAGAGAGAGAGAGAGAGAGAGAGAGAGAGAGAGTAATGGTTATTTTAGACTGCGGTGTAAAAAGAAAGCATAGGCCATTAAAACTGCAGTTCCAGATCACAGTCTGCAAGGCAATGTAGACAAGACGATCCATACATCTAGTTCTACCTCTGCCTGAAAATCAATGAAAATTATTTAAAAATGTCGGACTAGTTTGACCGGATCTTCATCCAAAAAATGGGAGAAATAAACAATGACCCAAGAATGATATGTGGATGACTAACTTTATCTTATCCCTCGGACTAACTGGTCCAACTCATACTCAATGCACCTTCTGTTCACCCCATTTATATTAGCTGGCATATCATGCATGATTCATATAAATATAAGAATTGGTTCAGTCGATCCAAAATAGTTGGTTTGGTCATATCAAGTTGTGCTGTTTCATGATCGCCAGTTCAGGCTTGTCTGAGAAGCAAATGTGTATTAAAAAAAGAGAAAAGAGGGTCGGAATCCCTCTTTTTTCACCCTCTCGAGCATCAAAGCAGCCCGTGGTCTGATGAGAGGTTGCAGAAGAAGCATCAATTCGTCAATTTGTCACAACTTATATATATATATATATATATATATACCTTTGCCTCCCCACTCACTGTCCTCACCACTCCGTTATTTGATGCATTTGATTTTCTCCCTCTTTTAATAATTGATATTTTTAAGTCCCTAGAGTACTACTTTTCTCTAACTCACAGCCTTGGTGCTGCATATATTTAATCATGAATTAAGTACATAGATTTTTTTTTTTTTTACATTGGTAACCCGAATTCGTGCAAAGGGTAAAGGATAACCCCTCCGTATCTTGTTAATGATAACTAAAGAATAAAACTATCTCTTATTAAGAGGATAATAAATCCAGACCCATCTTACATAGAAGATGAAAAAAAATCAAGATCGATTATCATCTAAACAAGTCCGAAACAAAACAAAGCAATGAAATAATCAAAGCCTAATTGAGGAAACAAGATACGAGATCGAGCTAGAGCAACCCCTTACAACGATCATCTAATGAATCAAAATTAGGGTAGATATTGAGATCTTCCATTGTATGGCCGAGATAAGCAAAATAATCTGCTACAGAATTTGCTTCACGAAAGATATGTGAAATAGAACCATTGAGTTTTGTCAATACTTGAATAACATACCGAACGTCGTAGTAACTCTCCCATGTAAAAATCCCACTTGTAACCCAGTAGATCATCGTACTACTATCAGATTCAATTTGAAGATGACCAAGCCTTCGTTGTATGCAGAATTCTAACCCCAAGTTTTAATCAAGGAGTTCAGCACGCACTTTGAATACCAATGAAATCTTTTGAGCAAAGCCAAAAATAAATCTGCCATGAACATCTCGAGCAACACTACCAAGACCTGTTGTGCCATTAAAGCAACTTGTTTGCACATTAAGCTTTAGGTGAGCATCTGATGCCTTTGCTAAGAAATAAGCCTATGACGTTTTCTTTTCAGTGTAGCTGCTGAAATTTGCGCTGCAGACATCACATAATTGTCTCATATATAGATTGTGATGCCCTAAACGAATTTGCAATAGAGAGAGAGAGAGAGAGATATCCTTTACCGTTGCCTAGGCTCACAAGTAAATTTCGTCCAAAGAGGGAGATGACGCTTGATGCTTAGAGACATTCATCTGTAACCAAATGGACCACATCAAACATAATAGCATCAAAAAATTGAAGATTTCCATATTGCCGTAAAACTCATTATTGCCGTAACCACTGTTTTTGCCAGAGAGCACAATACAGTAAAGAGCGGTCCTGGGAATGAATAGCCAAGCCACTTCCCAAGATGATTTAAAATTAAACCCTCCAAGTAGACTTGGCCGCCAAAATAATGAAATATCTGATCTTTGCATGAAATTGCAAGTGCAAGTAGCCTGATTTCATCTTGAATTGCTGCAGGGATAAGAGCAGATAACATCTCATTATTCCAACCCTCTTCTGAGAGAAAATCACTGACTTTAGCAGCAAGTTAGTTTCGTTCATTACACATGTTAGACAACCTGGTGTTATCGAGCCAAGTATCACACTAGAAATCTATGTTTCCTTCTCCTACACCAAAAAAAAAAAAAAAAAAAAAAAGAAAAAAAAAAGTAAGGCTCTGTAATGTCACGCGCCTGTAGAAGTCTTTTCCACAACGCTGAAGAGGTAGAACGAGCAGCCTAAGACAAGCAATTAATGCACCGTATTTTTCCAGCATAAATTTTAAAAAGAGGAAGAGGAAATTCTGTTGTTTGAAGCGCCACCATAATTACATTTCAATGGCGTGTACGTACCACATCCTTTAGTATGCGTACACCAAGTCCTCCTCCATCAATTGACACATAATTTCTCCCAAGCAATCCAGCGTATGCCCTTTTACTATCCTCGGGGTGATTTCCATAAAGTTTGCAAACAAAGACTCTAGTCGGCGGAGAACTTCCTTAATTAGGAGGTTTAAAGCATGTAACACATAATCGGTCATGGCACTTAAAATAGATTTAACCGGTTAAAGCTTTACCAATAGCAGAGAGCGAGTTAGACGACTCGGATGGCAAATTGGCCGTCTAATTACTTGCTCTCTGCTGTTGTGTGTGTGTGCGTGTGTATTGTATCTCTATTTGATGCTATCGCATCCTACCATTTGATGCTAACGGATTACTCTTCCACGGTGCAGCAATTCTAACAGCGTGTGACACATAAAAATGTCATGCTAATAGCCTAATATTGACTGTTTCGTTGGAAAACTATCTTTATTTTCTTCTAGATAAATTAAATAATAATAGGGGTAGAAAGAAATGTGAGGCTACGGATCATTTTCCCTTGTATTTATTATTACTGATTGTTTATAATCATACAAAAAATGCAGGTCCAATTATTATTAATCCGTCCTTGCAAAACAGTAAGTCATAAAGGTACGTTTCAGAGTGCGAGCGTTTGACTAACAACTTAAACCTGCCAAAAATGTGCCCCATGTTTTCCATGATCTCGTTGACCGGGGAGCTTCTTCTTTCTTGGACTGTACTCACCAACAGTCCCAGCTCCATTCAACCGTCAAACCATGATGGATCCGACCGGCTATTCCAGAAGCACCCATCTTCTGCTGATTAATCAAATCCCACTCCAGGATTTTATTTAGAAAATCGCTACATCCCCAACTAATTTACAGACAAATCATCTATTTTAATCCCACACAAACTCTCAAAATTCCTCCCACATATTATTGCTAAGATCCGATACCAAGCACCCAAAAAAATCAACCCCTATATGTATGATACATTGACGTGTGTGAATTTTCGGATGAATAGATCGGGAGATGTAGCACTACTCTTTTATTTATTCTGGACCTCCTCACTGCTTAATTACTAAGTGAAAATCGCTGGCTTGAAAGAATCGACATCCACTATTGAGGTGACCGGCCTAAGCTCAATTTCAGATGTAGGCCAATCGAGGCCCAGTTTGCAGTCAGGACCGGGTCCAACATCAATGCTGTGGACACATGTAAGGGCTCATTAATTATCCTAGACTAAAAGACTAAACATCAAGTACGGTTGTTTTGGAGGTTATAATACAGGAAAAAAAAAAAAAGGCATAAATAACTATATATATATATGCTTGAAATTTAAAGTTGCATATTTTACTTTTCAATAATTTTTAATTCAAAATTGTTTTTTTTAGATATGACTTTTAATGAATGAAGAATAAACATTGTACTTGTAACTGGAGAATTATAGAACTTCTCAAACACTTTGTGCCTAAAATTCTTTAACATGCAGTTTCTCCAGCTCGCACCAAACTCCTGGTACGAATATGATTCAACATTTTACATATTTGCTTATACGGCAAGATACATAGAGAACAGCCTAGCCCATCAAAATGATTAGAATAAATAAGAAAAACTATTTGTAAGCTAAGCTGACCAGGCCGATAATGCACCAATAAAATTTCTACCACACATCTCGTTCTTTATACCGTATCGTAATCCAATACAACTTAAATAGATTTTTAAAAAGATTGTGGAGACATAGGTTGTGTGCCGAGTGTCTGTGCTCCGAATTCATACAATGAGATTTTTTATTTATTTTTAATGTATCTTATATTCTATTGAACGGAGGATCCGAACCCATACAATTAGAGTTCAGTAAATACAAGAGGTTTGGAAGAGTCAGAGAGATACGAAGCTCATTACACCATGTCTGATTCAGGCAATACGGGGTATTGGCTATTGCATAGTTGTTGGACCATGATTTTGTGTAAATCGAAACGGCCGTGTTGGTATTTTTATGGTGTGGCTTAGAAGATTACATCTTTTTGGCATTATATAATATCTTCTTTTTTTTTCCCCTACAACAGATTCTGGAAGTAATACTATAGCTTAGCAAACGCGTTCCAAGGCCCATTACTTGTTGAATGTAGCCCAATCCAGAAGGACGTTACATATTTTTATATTATTAATTAATTTACCACCAGTGTTGCTGCTAACTAAAGGGAAAGAATACTAAGAAAAATGCACGATAACAAGAAGATTATTATGTATTGATGTCAGGAATATATGGTGGTTTAATTTGATTGAGAGAAATGGACAAAGATTAGGCATCTCAATCAGGCAATCCATGTCCATCTTTTGGTACATCTTGGCAATGTCCAATGAGAGGTGCATGAGGATATAATGGACTTTGTAGACATCGATGCCACCACTCTTGTCACTCAGGGGAGGACGCGGCTCCCCTGATTCGGCCGAATCAGGAATCATCGAAATGGACGGCTGAGATCGACCGATCAGAAAAAATATGGATTTTGAGATTTCGTATAAAACTTTCGTCGACTTATTTGACCTATTTTTTAACATTTTTGGAAAAAACTTTAAACTATAAATTTGTAGATTTTAATGATATTTGCAATTTTGTAGTTGAAGATTTTTCAAAAAAATGCCAAATAGCATATCAAAACTTTTAATTATCATTTCAGTATATTTTTTGACATTTTAAAAAAAATTTCAACTATAAAGTTGTAAAACTCATTAAAATCTACAATTTTGTAATTCAAAATTTTTAAAAAAATACTTAAAAATAGATCAAACAAGTCGATAAAAATTTTATACAAAATTTCGATATCCGTATTTTTTCGGATCGGCCGATCTCGGTCGTCCGTTTCCTACAGCCTGATGCCACAGCACCAGGGGATAATGTGGTCTAATTTCCATAAAAGTTTTGATTCCAAAAGGAAGAGCAAACAAGAGCGTAGCAGTAGTAGTCTCTTATATCGTATACTAAGTAGGCCATATAAAAGATTCTGAAGATGACAGCGATACTGTTTGGATGTGTACACATACAGTACACAGAATCAGAGAGAGAGAGAGAGAGAGAAAGAAGAGTACAACCAACCCTAGGACAAATTTCATCCTGAGAGAAGAGTACAACCAACCCTAGGACAAATTTCATCCTAAAAGGAAATTGGTGTGGCACAGGGTTTGGACATGTTGCATCGCTTTACTCTTCCTAATTAACCTTCCCTCCTGCAGGTTAAAGATTAGCCATGATTGCATTTTAGAATAAAGATAAAGATGATAATGATATGTAGTGCGTTGCTTTATAGATCTTAGAAGGCTAAGAAAGGATGGATGAGTGGTGCAGTGCAAGCATATGCTTCCACAGATGGCCGACTTAAAAAGAAGAAGAAGAAGAAGAAGAAGAAGAAGAAATTAAGGCTGCTAGATTATAGAACAGAGGACGGGTCCTCCACCCTTCCCTCTCCTATCCTATATTGCTACGCAACTATTTTGCTATGACATAAAAAAAGAAAAATTGAGCTTGTAATACATGAAAAAGAATCATAATTAAGCATCCCATCCACGTCGATTAGATGGACCACTTAATTACTTGTATTGCAATTCGCAAAGGCAAATATGAAATAATAATATTTTAAATCTATTATGTCCTTAACTACCGATCAATTTCAGCTTCTTTTATATTAAATAATAGATAACGTATCCTAAAGTCTACTTCCGCTGATATCAAGTACCTTTATTTCTCATGTCATCTATAAAAAAAAATGTCATTTTTTTTATCGAACAGAAAAAGGAAAAAAAAAACAAGAAAAAAAACAAGGTTGGAAGAGTAGACTCTGCTAGTTCTAAACTTAATGCAGATTCCGGAGACCCTGTGCATTGAATTGAATATATCGGTACGTACGGACCCCAGTTATTAAAATAAATAAATAAATAAATATTGGTAGCAAGTATTGATGAGTTATGCATGAGATGAGGAATCCAATCTCTTCCTTCTTCTTTTTCTGTATTATTATATTTACGAATCTCACAATCCGATGCGTACATCGTTGGATGGGTTGATTAAATTGTAATGGAAAAAAAGGACGGCACGCATGCACCGTCGTCTTGACCGGGCAAACTCAGCATTTGTCGTTGTTGTTCTTGTGACCTCTCTCCATCTGCTGCAGCTCACTCGGTTTTCCCATTAATAAATAAATAAGAGGGAAACAAAACAAATATTGATTGCTTTCAAACTCTTTATTATCAATATCTCAAGTCGTCACACTTATCGAGTCGATGGGAATATACTATTTCAATTGCTTCCAAGTCTCGTTTCAATAATATCCCAGAGCAGGTGACGACTGATGGCGGTGCTTCCAACAGCAGATTAAAGGCATACAGAGGAAAAAAGTAATAAAACTGTAGCTGTGCGCTTTTTTATTTATTTAACTGTTACTACTCTATATAAATAGTAGCAGCAGTAACAAGTTATACGAACGAGTCATGTGGATTTGCCGGTTGCTATGATGATGATGATTGATGGACAGCAGGCAGCAGGTAAAATTTGGCAGGGCAGAGAGCAGGCAGCCGCAGACTGCACGCAACACAGGCGGAGTTGAATTCCCAATTGCAAACGGACTTCGAATAGCTAAGGACCGCTTGTCCACTACCATGGACATGGACGTTTTATTTATTTATTTATTTATTTTACAGTAATAATTATAACCACAATTAATAACATCAAACTGATTAATAGAGGGGTTACCAGTCGGTCAAGGGAGCGAAAGAAAATGGGGAGGAGAAATTAAAAAAATATAGGGTGGAAGGAACGTCACGAGTACGGGAGGATTTTCAAGTTTGGGCAGCGGAGTCTGCTGACACTGCACAGGAAAAAAAAGGACTCGGACGCCCTCAAAATCTGCCATCTGCACCACCAACAGCAGCAGCAACAGGAGCAGTTGCACCGCTTGTACCCTCCATCTTCCCAATTAACTATTGGGGTTTCTTAATTAATAAATAAAAATAATCGTATCCTATTAATAATAATAAGAACCCGAGTATAATGTAATTATTATTTCGAGTTAGGAATGACAAATCCAATCTATCCACCATATCTGTGCTACGTCATCGACCTATATAGTAAGTACATCCGAGATAAGATGGAACGAAAACCGGAATCCATATCTACAGCTTTAATCGGTAGGATGACTTTGGCTGATATCCTATCCTGATCCCCCTCCTCCCTTCGTCGGACTCGGGAGAAGGAAAAAAAAAAAAAGAAAGAGAGAGATATGAAACCTAATTAATAATCTACGATCGGAGCTGGCTGATAAAAAAAAAAAAATAATTGGGATGCAGAAGGTGGTGGTGCGCGCCTGACGCGTGAAGGCAGAGGCTGAGCCACCCAAAGACCGCGACTCTTTTGACCGTTCCTTTTTTACGACGAAACAACCGCGCAGCTGCGCACAAACGCCAGCGCAACTTACGCACAAACCTTTCCTTATCTGAGCCTGCAATTTAATTGTTCCCCGTTCCCATAGGATGCATATGCATATCCGCCCCCACCATTCTTTTACTCTTTGTGATTTATTAAATTCACATAATGCGTACAATAGTAACTGTAATTATATATACAATATAATCTGTCATAGTTATCTTTATCTTTATATTTTTTTTTTTTTATAAAAGGAGGAGCATCATCAGTCCGTTCACTTTCCACAATAACTACGTGTCACACAGTTCCATTCCTATATTATATACGCGCATATATTGTATTATATATAAACACATAGTTCGTCCGTTGCCCTTCTCTCCATTAACAGGGGAGCGAAGATAGTGGAATAGCAATTACCCACCACTGCGGCCCATCATCGTCATCATCATCAGCAGCAGTTCTTCCATCTATTACATCAACCTCCATTTTCTCCACCACTTCCGTATCAATATATATAGTCCAGAACCGATATTCATCTATTGATCAACAGCTACTCAAACTGATTGCATGCTTCATGGCCGTCCAAGCGAAACAACAGTTCTTTGACTACCGCGCCAGGTACCCTTTTAGTTTCAATCCTCTTCATCTTTAATAAGACCACGAACGCTTCTTAATAATCCCATATATATTGTTATATACTCGCACCGACGACGCCTGCATGCAACCGCTCTTCTGTTTCAATTGAAACTCCAACTTAATGTGTTCATCGGCGCGTGTGTGCAGCGTTACGGGGAACCCGTTGTTGGAGCAGCACCACCAATTTTACGCTGTGGAAGATTTCCTTGGCGTCTACGCGCATCTAGGTGAGATTCATATATCCGTCTTCTTCTACTTCAAGAATTCATGGCTTCCCCATTTCCAACACCGTAAGCTGACAACGTTGCCATGCATGCAGTAGCTGGCCCACAACAGCAGCAGCACCAGCCGGCGGTGCTAAGCGGCGACCCGGCCAGCGACCTTACTAGCAATGCACCTCATGCTTCTAAGAAGCGCGTCAGAGGACCTGACTACGAAATTACTACCATGCCACCACAACAACAACTACAACAGCGTCGATTCGTGATCCCTACGCCGAAGCTCGTCGCCGACGACGCCAAGCCTTTCGTAGACAATGAAGCTATCGCACGTTTGCATGCCTGCAGCGGTGCTACCTCGAGCGGAACAGCTCCGACCGTGGTGTCAAACCCACCAGCGCATGATCTCTCCTCCCATTTATACAATCAGAGCTTCGAGATTGACGCCCTCATCCGCTTGCAGGTTCGTCTACATTTACAGAATTGATCTTATCTTCATTTACTTTCTTTAAGCAGGTAAAAATGGTTAATTGGTTAATATGCATGATATTGGTTACAGGCAGACAGACTACGGGTTGGGCTTGAAGAGGCGCGGAGGAGACACATAAGGGCAGTGGTGGCAGCGGCGGAGCGGAGGGCGGCGATGAGATTGCGCGAGAAAGAAGCAGAGCTCGATAACGCGAGAAGGCGCAACGCCGAGCTGGAGGAGCTCGTGCGCCAAGTAACAGCCGAGACGCAGGCCTGGTTCAACCTTGCACGCAACAACGAGGCCGCTGCCGCCGCTCTCCGTAACACCCTCGAGCAAGCTCTCCTAAGCAACGCCGCCGCGGCCGCTACTGCTCCGCAGGAGGGTTATGGCGACAGCTTTGAGGGCGGCGTTGGTGCCGCAGCCCCAGTATTCCCCGCTGACGACGCGCAGTCTTGCTGTGGTGAACAAGCGGTGATGGGAGAGAACGCGGAGCTCCGGCGGCGGAGAGGGTGCATAGTTTGCGGAGAAAGGGAGGTGTGCGTGCTTGTGCTGCCTTGCAGGCACTTGTGTCTCTGCAAAGAGTGCGAATCAACAGTTGACAAGTGTCCAATTTGCAATTCCTCTAGGAAAGCTAGTCTGCAGGTCTTCATGTGTCCGTAAACGTGTACCTCTAAATTTCTTTAATTCTGCGCACTTTTCTCTCCGTTCTGGAGGCACAAGCAATGTTGAGACGGCGCATCGACACTATTTTGGCCTGAAATGTCTTAAACCTTTTTTTTTATCTATGGAAATCGATTGAAATGACGTACCTTCTAATCCTAGCGGTTATAATATTCTTAATATCCTGGCTTTATTTATTGTTAATTAAGGAATGAATTATTATAAAGAGTATAATTAAGATGGGTCAATGCGGGGAGCTTTGCTTGATGCTGATTACAATATTTGTTTTGTTCAAAAAATGCGATTAATTGCCGATTAGGGACTGTTTATGACGCCAGAAGGGAGGGAGACAGAGAGCAGCACGTCTCCGGTGCTGTTGGGATCTGAAAGTCGATGTGATTATGATGTGTACGTGGACGTTTTTGTTGCTTGTGATTTTGATTTATCAAGATGGCGCTTGATTCCATTCAGAATAGCAAGTCATATATCATGATATGTATATATATATATCTTCTTTCTTTCCTTTTTCAAGATTTTGGAGTCTTATCTGTGTTTGTCTTTTCTTTTTATCATCGGTTGTGTTTGTTGGCGTAGCATTCTATAGTAGTAATTAGTGGGGTTCTGCCATCGATGGATGAAAAACGTAATATGAAATGCAAAATGCTTCATAAGTGCGACTCCGACTCCGCTACCATTTTTTCTATCTTTGTTTTTTTTTTTTTTTTTAATTTTGTAATTCTCGTTAGTGATGGAAATTAATGGCCATCAGATTCAGATGCCGTGTTATTGTTGCCGCTGACCAGTGACCACCCAACAACACGACTTTGCTTTTCTTTGCTTTGTTTCTCCACTTTAAAAGTTAGCAGTGGCGCTGCCAGTGCTGCTTATATGCGTTAACAAAGTAGGAAAAGTGATAAAGAAAGGGGGAAAATTTTAAAAAAAAAGTGATGAACTGGTTGGGGTGGTTTTGTTTGTTCAGAATCTTCAGATAGTTGGATGCATCTGGTCTTTTGCAGATGCGATATGATACATGTGATATGCTTTGATACGATTAAACGTGTGAAGGGATCGCCTTTTCTTCTTCTTCTTCTCTCTCTCTCTCTCTTCGTTAATTTGTTACTTGTTTGTTTCATCTCCATGTGAATGAAACTCTCATTAATTATAAAGCTCGATTATTATCTCGATTGGCACTAAATTTAATTTTCATTGTGGATCTATGTTGAGGTAAGATGCTAAAGAAGGCTCTCGATCGCTGTCATGGTTGAAGAATGTAATGTAATGCTGCATGTTGCCATGTGAGCCATGTGTCTCCGCACTGTGGGCTTTGATTGATTTGATAACCTTTCCTATATGGACCTATTCTTAAGTGCTGATACTGTTGTTTTAAACCCAAAAAATAAATATAATTACTACTTAAGATTTAGATATGATCTTAAAATAATCTATAACTAATAAATTGTTGAAACTTGGTCACGTAAGTGCAAGGAAACCACCCTGGCCTCTTTTACTACTTTTTTTTTTCTTTTATTCAACCTCTGTCTTTTTCACTCCGTATAATATTAGTCTATCCGCTTTGAGCTTTTCTTTCTTGTCCACTTGAGGTGCAGGACAAAAAGCAGGAGTAGACCCACTTTATCATTCATTCATGGCATCAGATGCTGAAACCTCAATAATATAATATCCATCATATGCATATGCAGCATCTCTCTTCTCTCTCTCTCTCTCTCTCTCTGCTATGCTACGCTGCCAAACCTAACAATAATAATCTTTATAATCATATCTCCTCCTTTTTTTTTCAGTATCTGCAGGACTCCACATTGCTTGCATTATGTGCCATGTCAATGTCAGTACCCAATAGCGGAGCTGTACACCCACTCCCAGACCTAGATAAGTATTAATAACACTACTAATGTACCTGCTCTTTTGCTTTAATAGATCTGTTTTTCTTCTTCCAATGCTAAGATCACTTCACTGTCATATTATTGTATGATGATAAAGGTGAGTGCACTTGATAACGAGGAGCATATATAAAGAAATGGCAATAATATAATACCTCATAGTTTATGAAAAGATATGAAAAAAATTGGTGCCTAGCTTGTTGATAGTAGAGCTGATACTAGAATACTATTATTTATCATTTCAATCCATGAATTGAATTGCTTGGATACTAGAATACTATTATTTTCTGGTGCGTCTCCAACCTCATCATTCCTTTTTTACCCCCAAAAAAAAAAAAAAAAAAAAGAAAAAGAGAAAAGATAATAACTAACAGGCAGGGAGGAAACTTTGGCTTTCTCTGATTTTGATAATGGGAATGGTCTTGTGGGGGCACTGGGTCGGGGGTGTTATGGCTGGGCATATAATATAAGCTATTGGCCTATCAGTTGACCTGTCTTTCTTTTTTTTTTAAAAAAATATATTATATAATGCTGTCCAACTTTTCTTTTCTAATAAGGTTGGCTGATGGACCAGCAGAAGAATGGGCGGTAGTAGTTGTAGGGCCAGACCCACACACATTTCTTTTCTTTGCATATTATTTTATTATTACTAGTATTATTCTGATTGGCAGTCATGAGCTGAGGTGAGAAAGAAGAAGAAGACTCCAAAGAAATAAATGCTATTTCTTAACTCTTTCCCCTCGTTCAGCACCTCCAAACAGAATCCCCACAGTACTATGCTGCTATGCACAGAAAAAAAATATATATAAAAAAGAAAATCACTTTTTCTTTTTTGATGCAAAGGTTTACTTGTATGGGAATGTGGGATGTCCCCATCTCCACCATCTCGTGTAGTACTACTTTACTGGTCTTTGCTAGATTGATGGTGTTGTTGGTGGTGTGGCCTCAGATCTTGTCAGGACAAAATACAATATTTAATTGTATAATAATATGTTTCCTTCTTCCTTTCTCTAATAAACATAAACTGTTCTCCTCGGGCAGCAGTAGGCTTTTGTGATGGTCATCAATCAAGGTCATCGCATGCTTATTAATCGGTGATTGTTCTGGCATGCGTTGCCATTTCTAACGACAGAAGATGTAATAATGTGGATGGAATCTTATTATTATCGGATGGAAATCCTCAACCACGAGACTTGAAAGAGCCATTTCATTACACACACATATATTATATTTATATTACATTTTTTTATATGAAGAGTCGATCGATATTAATCCAAACACCACATCATGTCAGAGAGTCACACTCAGATTCCTATTCGGGTACAGTGAAACTTTGCCTAAATCTTGTAGCTTTTCTTTTCTATTCCACCGAACAAAGTAAACCAGCTTATTAGCTGATGAAATAGAAGAAGATGGGCTGCCATTTTCTAAATGTATGTATACCTGAAATTGACTCCTTTCCAGGACTTTTGCTTCCATCAGAATCTCTCTTTCTTATCTTGATTAGCCCAAAAGAGACCGACTCCTCACCCATAACTATCGGCTACTTTATAATAGATTAAATCCGCATTCTTTTTTTTTAGTTAAAAAAAAATTGGACAAATTATTTGATTCTTTTTTAAGTTCTAAATCATACGTCAATCTTAAATTTTCAGTTTTGTGCTTACCGCACAAACAGTACTTACTGCAATCTGCATATGAATGAAATTATTTTACTCTATTCAACCTAAATGCTCAAAAATAGTAATAACATATAATAACCATTCCGTGTCTTCTTAATTAACTTATTTCCTATGTTTATTTTATACATATTCTCGAGAATAAAAAAACCGTTTGTTTCTTAATTTATTTTGTAAGTTAACACATCCTAAGGAGGATGTGCGTGCCGACATTCGACATCAAAGATAATGGACGCATTTTCAAGAAAGTGCTCAAGGAAGAATACATAGCTAGCTTTCAAAATTAATGGATGGGACTTCAAAGGCATCTCCAAAAAATTTGCTTTGTTTGTTCATTACTTTTTTTGGTTTATGTAGTAATCTAATGCAAGGAAGAGTCGCGATCGACAAAGTCCATGTGGACGATGTTTAAAGAGTGCTGGACCATCCTCCGCCACGGTAGCTTGCTTAGCTAGCTGAGGGATGGTCCATGGTATCGTACATGTATATGACCCACGCATGGGCCACGGGTGATCGATCATGGGGAATGAATGAATGGATTGAAATCATGAATATAAATAACACAATGCACGAGATATGTGTGAAGAGTGATGGAATATATATATATAATGGGCAAATGCAATGGCTCCCACCCACACCATGTCCCCCAAGTTGAGGAGATTAACTTCAGCATGCATGGAAAAGGAGTAAAGGAGTACAGTACAGAGATAAAGATAACATTATAACAATAGGCAAGGCAGGGACCCTGTTGACATGTCTCCCTAAACCCTCTAATTTATAATTAACCAGTACCACAACCACCACACCATCAATTTTTTTTTTTTTTAAAAATATATCAACAGATAACTACATATCAATCGTATAAACAGAAAACTTGTGCTCTTTTTCACTACATCAAACCTGCACTACTTATATATATATATATATATATATATATATGATACATCACATTACAGATATTGATTCAAACAATGCATGCCACATGGCATGTCTTTTTGGCCTATTATATTTACACAAATTTTAGTCAATTGGCAATATTTATATATGCCCGACACACATAAACACACCCAACAAGATGATATTTTGCAAAGGCCCTTCAAACTTAGAATCCAGCTTTGTTAACCAAATAAGCTAACGATTGTTAATATATATAATGTGTTTGTAGTTAAAGTTCATTTTATTATGCTGCGGCATGTTTCATTAATGGGCCGTGACTCAAAAGAGGCTCATCCACCCAATTCGCCGGTTGGAGTTGGAGTCCCAAACACATAACTCTGCATCAGTAGTCGTATTGATGTTGTGTCGCGTCGCTCGCTGGATCACAAACCCTGGAAACCCCAAATATTAAATCCCTTCCCTTCTTCTCATTTTTCCCCGACCTTTCTTCGCATGTTTGATTGATTTCTTTATCATCATCGATTGTAACTGCTACAATCTCAAGTCGTCATTTGTGGTTAATCTTTTGGATTTTTTTTTTTAATAAATGTTTAGACTGAACCGTGCCGAAAAACTCGATTGCTACTTCTGATTTGCAGGAGCTGTAATGTTTTGTATTTCAGATTCGGAAGTTGTTTGTGATATTTACTGTCAGTATATTTCAAGAGTTATGAATATGTTGTTTCGCGATAGAAACCAAATAGATTTGCTGACAGTTGGGATGCTTACTGGTGAAAAGAAAATTAATAATTAAAAAACAACAATCACACCGATCCTGCAGAGGGAATGAAAAATGCTGTTTTTAAAAGTTACAATACCCTACACAGTTTATTAATCGACAGTCTTGAATTTTGAAAAGAGATAAATACTGTAGGAATGAGCATCCATTTTTCCGCTTCTGAAATTATTGGAAGATTATATTAATGAAAATTCGCCAAACTTGCCTGCTTGTAACCAAATGAATTAAGTTGCACAAAGTTTTTCTTTAGTTATATTAATAATAAAATTAAGGAGCTACTAATTACACTTGCAAGTTTTACTCCCCTTGAAAACATAACCTGGCTTTTTTGTTACTTGGCAGCCATGCATTTATAAGGGAATTACTAAGTCATTGAAATGGTGCTACTTAATTTTATATTCTTGAGGTTGATGATTGTTTGCTCCATTAAAGATATCGGTCACGGTTATTCTCTGGTAAGTGAGACGGTACTCAATTAATCAGGTTATGTAAACAAATGGTCGGACATTTCATGATGCACACATAATTGCTCGACCTTAATCTCCAAGCCAGAGTTTAATCTTATAATTAGTAAGAAATGGCTGCGGATTGCTGATCATATTATTAGTAACAATTAATGCAAGTGCTCTTCGATCGAAGAGGAAGATTGTAGAGGCTGGATATAATTTCATCTGTTAGAATATTTTTCAGTTGTTTCTCGACTCTTCCTTCTTAATTAACCACCTTAATTGACGTGGGTGGTTGCTTCACTTTTAGCATCCAAAATCTAGTATATTGATGTAGGTTATATCATATATATTCCTAGTTCGTGAAGCCTGTTTCAATTAAAAGCACATGCATTAGTAATTAATTTGCATAAGATCTACAAACTAGAACCATGAAACCCCAAATTGTAAGAGCTCATTTAGCCTGTTTTGAATTGGAGAGCTACAGGATCTGCTAATACGTACCTGAACTTATTTATCGGCTAGTTATAAGCTCAACCAGCGGTTCTTCAGATTTGAAAAATGTCAACCGCATCCACAAACGAAAGATGCTAGCTAGGGGTTTACAAGTTTCAGACCACCGTTTTGTTTTGAGGTATTTAGAAGCAGCATTACCGGCTAGAGCGCATAACTAGCTGCATCACAAATATACGACAATAGTAATACTTTTTGACGGGCGTGGCGGCTGCCATGAAGAGGCATGTCGCAACTCTTGGGGGCTCCTCTCACCAAAAGCATGGCTGGGGCACGGGATGCGCACGGCGTGGCTATAGCATGGCTATCAGTTTCAAATCTGAAAAGAAATCAAAATAAAAAAGAAATTTAATTAAGGTTTTAAACCAAACCAATTAAGACAATTAAGAATAAATATCTGTTGAACAGATGTGCCGAGCACCTCTGTTATAACGGTGCATGCGCTGCCAGCAGTTATTATCATTATTATTATTACTATTTAAACTTAAAATTTAAATAATAAATAATTATAAAAACCATCAAGAACAAGGCGCTGTGGCGTGGAGGCAACATTGCCGAGAAACCAAGGAGCACGGATGGATGCATCAACAAGCACGAGGCTTGTTGGAAGGGGCGACGGAGATGCGTCGGGCCAGCGCAAGCCAAGGCGCGCTACTAGGCCGTCACGCAAACAACTAGGGGAGATTGTCATGAGTCAAGGCATTTGTCTCGTAACCACGGAACATAAGAGGCGCACAAGCACACAAAACGCGCGCAAGGCGGCGTGCGAGGCGTCCTTGCTGCGCAAGCATCTAGGCTAGGCAGGACGCATGTGTTGTGACTGCGCCGCCTGGACAACACGCGTGAGCAAAGCAAATGCCAACCTTAGGAATTTTCTAGAGAACCTTTGAGTCATGAATTTTTTGGGCATTAAGTAGGAATACTTTAGAGAGTTAAATTCTACCTGTTGGCTTGGCCTAATCCTTACCATTCATTGGGGACCCAACGAGTCTATAAATAGGGTCATCTCCACCTTTGTACCCATCAAGGGAATCAATCCACGAGTGTAGTGAGAGCTAGATAGTATCTTTGTAGCACTATTTTATAACCTTTTGCATACCAGTGAAGTTTTTCTTGGCTTGTTTTTGTGGTGTATTTAAAGTGTCGCATAGGATACAAGCATAAGGCTTTGCCTTACACGTACGTAGGGGTGGCGAGGGTCTGAAACTTCGTTAAGCTTTGCAGTATAGAGTGACTTGGTCACGTTAGAAGTGATACAAGTATTGGTTCTTAGCATCTAACTTGCTAGCTCCGTGACACCGTGGACTTAGCAATAATATTATTTAGCAACGCAAATCTGTATTTGTTCCGTCGTTCTTGTTTGATCCCCGTTATCTCCACCAAGTTATGTTCCTCGATATAATCCCTTCATCACACACACACACACACACACACACAATATATATATATATATATATAATCAAGAATGCTTGAAAGTAGAATGTGATATTGTCCTTTTATTTTGTCCTTTAACCTGTGTCTAAGGCACCCTCACTTGGTGCTTGTATAGTCACATAATTATTATCACACAACTATAAGCATCATCCAATGTTGCTTCTCTTTTAACCTGCCGGCATTGATGACGCTATGCATTTACTTGATTATATAATACGGGGCATGAGAATTTTGTAACTTCGTCAACCTACGAGCATTACGAAGGAGTCTCTAGAAATTTCTTGATGATCCATTTGTTTTTGACGTATTACTGATCAGTCTCTGGTGCAAAAATATGCTCAGATCAGGCCCCACATGTCGCTGCCACTGTTTTAGTTCCCCGTGCCCAAAACTTGATTTTTTTCGGACAAAAATTGTCAATGTACCCGTTAACACTTCGATCCTCCAAAATATCTATTTATAAGTATGTTTTGAAAAAAAAAAAAAAATTTAACATAAAAATTATAAATATCATTAAAATTTACAGCTTTCATATTGAATATTTTCTCAAAAAAAATATTTTTAAATAAATATTTTGAGCTTTTTTTATTCTAATGGGTTAGCGAGTCGACCCGTACTTCGGAGTCCAAAAATACCTTTTTAAAAATAATTTTTTTGAAAAATTTTTTAACATAAAAGTTATAAATCTTATCATAATTTACATCTTTTATGTTGATTTTTTCAAAAATACTTCTAAAATAGAAATTTTAGGGCTTCAAAATATTGATATATATATATATATAAAGAGGGATATTTTTGTCCGAACGAAAATTATGGAGTGGCGTGTTGTAAATATAAACTTGGAGAGGGGCTGATATGTAAAATTAAAAGTTAGGAGAATTGATATGAGATTTGAAAAAAAAAAAGAGGGCTCTTATGGAGTTTGCCGTTGGTTATTCTACGTGATTTTGAGTGCAAAAAAAAGAAAGATTAACAAGACTAGGAATTTTGTACAGACGGATCTGTTTTTAACTAATTTTGCTCATTGTTCTTCAATTTTATAACTATTGTACTTATAAACTGTACTTAACATGGATTAAATTCTAGATTCAGAATAAATAAGAGGCACGGCTTAACGGCGAAGAATATTACAAAATATTGTAAAAACACATTTGTTTTACTCATTGTTCTTCCATTTATAATCATTTTAATTGCATACCTTAGTTAACATGGGTTAAATTTTAGTCGAGGATAAAACAAAAGGAACAACACTAACGGCGAAGAATATTACTAAGTTATGTAAAAGTACAGATAAAAAACCTCTTGCAAAAACTGAATGAATATAAATATATAGTTGAAATATAATAATAAATAATAAATCTGTTTCTCCTTTACGTAACTCTAATCTTATTACGAAAAAAAACGAAAGTGTTGATGGAAATTACGGAAAAATTAATGGGAGAAGCGGCTGGAATTTTCCTCATCGAAAGTTCTCACCTCCGGTTTATCTAATTTTGCGGTCCTGACCGCACGAAACCGCACACTCACCAACTAGTTTGTTTCTAATGTCAGCCACCTGTGCGGCCTGTTCCGCCGCCGCTACGGATCCATCCGCCGCCGAGGCCCTCGATCTTCTGAACCGTTCTTCTTCCTCCGTTAGGAACGTCAAGGCCGCCCACGCCCACATCATCCGCCGCTCCTCCCTCCGCCACCCCTCCGTCCTCTCCAGACTCGTCCGCCTTTACGCCGAAGCCCACCGCCGCCCGGACCTCGCCCAGTCACTCCTCTTCTCCTTTTTCCCCACTTCGCCTTTCCTCTGGAACCTCACAATCCGGGCTCACTTTTCCGCAGACGACCCGCTCTCTTCCCTCCGACTCCTCCGCCGCATGCTTGCCGCCGGAGTACCCCCGGACAAGTTCACCTTCCCATTCTCCGCACGCGCTGCCGCGTCCCTAGCCGACCCAGTCACCGCCTCGGTCCTCCACGCCGCCGCCATCAAATCTCCAGCCGCCCTCTACCACCGCGACCCGTTCCTCCACCACGCCTTCATCCAGCTGTACTCGGCTTCCGCCGACCCGGTCTCCGCTCGCAAGGTGTTCGATGAAATGCGGGTCAGAAACGTGGTCTCGTGGACCGCGCTTATCTCTGGCTTCATTTCGTGCGGCGAACTGGACGACGCGCTGGAAGTCTTCGAAGCGGCGCCAGAGCGGAATGTGGTGACCTGGACTGCTGTAATCGATGGCTGCGCGAGGCTGGGGCGCCCAGACGAGTCGTTTGAGCTTTTCTGGCGGATGCTGGGCGAGGGCGTGCAGCCTAACGAGTTCACGTTGGTCGCCCTGCTGATGGCTTGCACGGAGATGCGGAGTCTGAGGTTGGGCCGCTGGGCGCACGAATTGGCCTGCAAGAACGGTCTGCTCGAGCGGAGCGTCCACGTTGGCACCGCGCTGGTGGACATGTTCAGCAAGTGCGGGAGTTTGGAGGACGCGACGAGGGTGTTCGATCAGATGCCTTCTAAGAGTTTGGCCACTTGGAATTCGATGATCGCAGCCTTAGCTGTTCATGGGCGCGGTGGGGATGCATTTTCACTATTTGAGGAGCTGCGGAAGCAGAACGTGAGACCCGATGGGATCACTTTTGCCGGGCTGCTGATCGCGTGCGTGAGGGAGAAAATGGTGAGGGAGGGTTGCAGACTCTTTGTAATGATGATCGAGGAGTTCGGGGTAGTTCCGAGCGGCGAGCATTGCAGAAGCATGGCTATGCTCTTGGGCGAGCAGGGTGACGAGGAGCTTAAGAAGAATTTGGTGAGGAAGATAGACGAGGTTGGGCGGCTGCAGATGCTGTCGGAACAGTGCCAACTCCATGGGGTTGTGGAGCTGCAGGGACTTATTCACGATCACATCTGCAGATCAAATGGTAGATTAAAGCTACACGATGCCTACATCAATTTGGAGGCCTCATCATGAATATAATTATTAATCCATTATTTTTTTTCAGTTAGCTGATGCCGTGTTGTCCCGCAGTTTATATATCATATCTCGTTCGCAGGCTCTTCTGAGTTGTTGTGAAAATTGATCTCTTATCTTTGTTTGGTCTTCCAGGTGCCTAAAAATGTTAATTTCTTCTGTACAGCACTGTGTAAGTTGAGAAGATAGTCGAGTGAAAAAATATGATCAGAACGTAGTACGGACAATTGGACCAAACATGACTATCAACATATCAACAGAGCGATCGGCCGTAGGATTCAACACGATACATCCATCCATAAACATGACTATTTTGTAAGTCTAAGTGGCGATTGAATTATATTCCTTCTAGCGGCTCCCCCACTCTCGAGCCTCATTCCTCGTCCCGTCTTGTTCATATATATTCACATTCACCGTCGTGCAATTTTTATAGAAATATTGCTTCCGCTTTGTAGGCGTTTGTGGGAATTCCACAGTCATTAGATTACAAATTCCGGCGATCATCGCACTTATTTTAAGTAAAAAGTAAAATAAAATTCGAACACTTTCTTGGTTTGATTAGTTGTTGGGGCAGTGTTGGTGTCTCGGCCCTATTGGTCTTTTTTGTTAAAACTACAAAAAGAAAAGTAGAACCTTAATTTTTTTTGTTAATCAGACGTATGTGTATGCCCTAATTTGTTCATATGAATTCTTTAAATCATTGCTTTGTTATCCATCACGAATACACATATATTGACCTAACTTTGACTACTGGATGGACCAACTGGTCGGTCCCTTCCATGCTGATAATACCAAAAGCTTTCGTTCTTTTCTTTTTCTTTTTTTAAGAAATTTTTTTGGCTAACTTTGTAAATTATACGTGCAGACTAAATAGGGATATTTAAACTTCACTCCCAATAGAAGAAGCGCCCGAAGTGGAAAGACAAACTCCTGATATTTTAATTTTATCAGGAGTATTTGTTCTCTATTTAAGCACCATATATAATTTGTGTTTCCTTAAATTACAAGTAGCAGCATCACATCCATGTACAAGCAATACATCCAGGAATCGAAACCTTAAAAAACTTTTTGTGTCTATATATGAGTAGTCTCATTCGCCGCTTTATTTTATATATAAAGACAGTTGATACACATGTATCTTAATACAACGGCAACAAATTTACATTTCTAAGCGCTCCTCTGGAGCATCTCATTGTATTCGTTAGGGACTTCCTTATGGACTCCTCCCTTTCGAGCCTCCATCTCTCGTGCTGTTCACGTATTCGCAGCTCTGCAAGTCTATCCACACTTGTTTCTGTGATCTCTTCCTTATCTGCTTGTAATGTCTCTTCTCCTTCATCCTGTACTTCTTGTTCATGTTCCGTAGTTGGAGCTCAGGCCCATGCGTTCAACAGTGTGTTCACTCTCGTCAACTTGGAGATCACAAAAGAACCTCAAAAGGCAGAGTAAGTTCACACCTATTCTTTTACGAGTCAGTCACTCAAAATTTAACATAATGTTCATTGGTTGTTCATTTCGACAACTTTGTATTTTACAAAGTGCACAGCAACAGCGAGTCTTAGGTGCAACAATATGCAGTTCGCCAGGAGAAGGGATAGTGATTATGAAACTTAAAAAAAAAAAGAAAGGAAACCTAGGAATGGTCTTTCCAAACCTCCTTAATTAAACATCCTTTCATTATTAAGGAAAGACGAGGCATCGACAGAACATGCACGAGTAGCACAGCCTGAAGAAGGGACTCCACAAGCATATATCGAAGAGATCACGGGAGCAAATGTTGGTAAACTTGCCCAGCTGCGCATACGAGCACATCCCAACAGATGGAGGAATGCAACATAATCACCTGAACGAAGTGCAACAAACTCACAAAATGGTCCTAGCAAAAAACGAGTTCTTATGGAGTTTTCCATCTTAGATTGTACAAGACTGAGTAATACTTGCTGCTCGTCACACAGGGGTAGACAAGAAATGCAATAGTAAATCTGAACCCAATTGCAGCAGCATACACTCAGCTCATCCTGACAATACTAAAGGGTAAGATAAAGTATATATAAGCACTATTTTTCAAGTAAAATGTTTCAAAAAAGATTGTACCGCAATTGAACACTCCAAAAATATGTAACATAACTTTTTTTTTTTATTTTATATAATACATCTCTTTTTCCCAAGTTTTTCCATAGCAATAGCCTACCAACATGTGCATAATGCAATTTGGACATATCTTAAGAGATTACAACACAACAGATCAAAAGAAAATTAAAATAAAATAAACAGAATCCTCAAAATTAAGATGAAAAAATCAACTAGAATAATAACATAGTTGATACCTAAAAAGTTAATTTCCAATTCATCAGTCTGTCTCACTTGGTCCACCGACATCATCCTGCTTCCTTAACCGACCGCAGAAGTTACACTCCATTAGATCCGACGGGATCCCATCATCTGATGGCGGCAACGGAGCCAGCGTGCCCCCGCAGTTCTCTCTGTCACAGACAAACCTCACAAAGAAGTAAGCATGTGGAAAGTCCGCATCTTCATCCTCCATTCCATCTTGTTCTTCCATATCACTATCACCTTCTTCTTCTTCTTCGACGTCATCATGCATTGCATCTCCATCTTCACCTTCGTTGTCCTTCCAGTTCTTCTCCACCTCGCAACGATCGCAGCGGCACACGAAGCCGTAATCCTCGAGGAGGCGACGCTGGCGCTGGCGGTAGCCCCAGTTTACAGGGAAGTAGCTGATGCACACTTCGCGGCCAGCGGGGATCTCGTGTATCGCGCGCACCGCCATCGTAGTATTGCTACGTTCGCTGCTGCTTTCGACGGCTGCGTCGAGGTAGTCGAAGCGGCAGGCGTTGGGGAGGCAGTCGTGGTTGAACAAAGAGGCTGTTGGGTAGATTGCATAAGCCCTAACCCTACGCTCGCCGTCCACAGAAGAGACTGGCTCCATGAGCCCGAAGGCGTTGCGTTTGTCGAACGCGAGGAGGGTGGCAGCAAGGTCTGTGGAGACAACGGGGAGGCCGCAAGGTGGCGGAGGGAGATTTGAAAGGATCGAGCAGAGGGCGGCGACTTTGCGACCCTCGGTTTCGTCAGCTGCAGCGGCAGCGGGGGAGGAGGAGATGAGGGATATCAGGGTTTGGAAGGCAGAGGGGGGGAGGGAGAGGGCGGCGATGAGGAAATGAGCAGCGGAGAAAAGAAGCTCTTCGGAGTATAGTTGGGGAGGAAGGGAGCGGACGGCGGCGCAGAGCCACGTGTGGTGCGAGGAAAGGCAGGCAGGGGAACAGAATGCGGCCCCGCAGGAGGTGCATGCTGTGGAGGAGGAGAGGGAGCGGAAGCAGTTGGAGCAGTGGTGGTGCAGAGGGGAATTGGGGACGGCGGGGTAGACGAGGAGCGGGAGCTCAGACAGGACTATCTCGCCGGGTTTGATGGCTCGGGCGGCAAGCAGTGCGCGGCCGCGGCCTTCGACCTCCACTATTCGCACAGGCGGTTCCATCAGTACGCCTTCGCCTTGACTTCTGTCAGTCGGTCAAAATTGGGTTTTAATTTGTTGGGTTTATATATATAATATATATATAACTGAGCAGATTGGATTGTAGCCGTGCGATGATTCTGTTGCCGCCGCATAAGGGAAGGGATCTAAGTAAGTAGGGTTAGGGTTAGGGTTTCTCCTGCCTGCTCACAGGAGCTGCCTTGGCTTACTACAACATCATCCTCCGCGGCCGGATGCTACCACAGCAATCCTCACAGAGTCACAATTCATTAGAAATTTCAGAAATTCAAAGTAAATGCCTATTTTAAAATAATATATAATTTTTATCGACTCATTTAATTTATTTTTAAATATTTTTATCAAAAATTTTAAACTACAAAGTTTTAAATTTTGATTTGATTTATAACTTTTTAGTTCAAAATTTTTCTAAATAATGTCAAACAATATACCAAAATGATAATAAAAAATCATTCTTCATATATTATTTGATATTTTAAAAAAAATTATTTAACTTTAAAATCATAGGTCAAATCAAAATCTACAACTTAACCGTTTAAAATTTCTCGTAAAAATATATAAAAATAAGTCACATTGGTTATCATAAGTTTTGTATAATATTACGTGATTTTATATAAATTTACAGCAACTTAATTGACCTATTTTTAAGTATTTTTTACGAGAAATTTTGAACTATAAATTGTAGATATTGATGTGATTTATAATTTTATAGTTAAATAGTTTTAAAAAAATGTCAAATACTAAGTTAAGATAATAATTAAACTGTGATTATTATTTTGACATATTATTTGGCTTTTTTTTTGGAAAAAACTATGAAGTAGAAAGTTAGATCAAATCAAAATATATAATTCTGTAGTTCAAAATATCTCATAAAAACGTTTAAAAGTAGGTCAAATGAGCAGATAAAAATTTTATACACTATTTCTAGATAAATACTAAATTTGATGAATAGTGTGAATCAAGGTCGTAGAGGATCTGTGTCCGTTCAAAACAAGAAATAAGAAATAATATTTAGAAACATTTTTTAAAAATATCTTTCAAATGCATTTTGCATTTTCATGTTTTATGCTAATTTATTTTTGTATTTTTGTGCCCATTCAATTTGTTTTTACTTTTTTGAACCCATTGCCCATTTTAATTTGAAAACACGCGAACATCACGAACGTTCGCGAACACTATGAATACTTGCAAACACACGCAAACACCATGAACATCAACAAACGCACGCGAACACCTACGAACACTTCCGAACACTGTAGTGTTCTTGTATACTTTTTGTATTTGTAAAGTGCTCGTAGGTATTTGTAGATTTTCGTAGGTATTTGTGAGTGTTCCTAGGTATTCGTAGGTGTTTATTGGTGTTTGTAGGTGTTCATAAGTGTTCTAAGATATTCGTAGGTGTTCGTATTTGTGGGTGTTAAGTGTTCACAAGTATTTGCATGTGTTCGTATTCGCGGGTGTTCATTAGTGTACACAGGTGTTCGCGTGTGTTCGTAGGTATTTTCAGAATAAAAAAATTGAAGATATTTTTGTCATTTCACATGACAAATGGGACACAAAAATGCCAAAACCAATTAGAAGGGCAAAAAAATACAAAAGTCAATTAGCGGGGATATAAAAACACAAATCGTCCAACATTCAACATCAATATTATAAATATTGTCCGAATTAATAATTTTTATATTTAATTTAATTTTTTTTTTTATAGATACATAGTTAATGCACCTCTTCATTTTATGATATAATTACTTTATTATTTTAAAATCCGTTAAACCTTTAGCTTTTTAGAATATTTATTTAGAAATATTTAAAAAAAAATTAAAATAATTATTTATATCATCAAAATATAAACTTTTAGTTTGAAATTTTTTTAAGAAACATCTCTACATATATGGTTAATACATTTGTGGATATCATTATATGAACATTTGGGCAGTACAACTTCTTTTGATGTTTGTTCATGCCCCAAATATTTTCCTTTTCAAGTTTCGGGTTGAAATTCATTTTAATGTGCTTTATGCATATATTAGGATTCTAATGTTTGGCAGGAGACCCTGAGGAGGGCAATGATATAAAGGAAAATTACTGTTCAGCCCCCTAATTTTGGGGTATCGTGATTCAGCCTCCTGAAAAGTCACGTGGCGGCACGCGCACGCCGCCACGTCGGCGGAAAAATGCGTTTCGGAGGGCTGAACAGTCAAAAATAAAAAATGGGAGGCTAAACAGTAATTTTTCCAATGATATAATTCCCGTAAGCCATTCCATACCAAGGCTGCCCTTATATATGTTCCCATTCATTTCCCGACAGGAGAGAGAGAGAGAGAGAGAGAGAGAGAGAGAGAGAGAGTCCTCTATTGTCTTCTCTGCTTTTACGACACCAACGAGAAAGAAAGAAAACATGGTTGCCGGAAAAGCTGTGGCGCCGGTGTCGCAAAATTCCACTGGCGGAGGTGGCCAATTCGGTGATGGGCAGCTGGTAAAGCCCCTGACGGAGCTCCAGCTGCGTTTCAAGGAGGTGGAGAACAAATTCCGAACGTGGCTTACACGCCAGCCGCTGCCGGTTGAGGCTGCCGTTGTAACGGCCACCAGCGCAGCCCAGGGCGCTGCCATAGGCGGTCTCATGGGTACCTTCACCGCCGACATCTCTTCCCTCCCCAATCCCGCTGCCTCCGACGCCGCCATCCCTTCCCTCAAGCAAGCCGAGGTTTCCCTGCCCCTAATTCTATCTTTTTATTTCCCTTGTAGAATATATTTGATTTAGATATCTGCTACCTGTGGTGATGTACAATAACTAATTTAATATATATGCAGAGCTCTCAGTCTTAGGTTATCATTTTTATGTTTCTATCTTATTACTATCAGGCTTTTGTGGGAGGTCCGCTGGTACAAGCTCGCAATTTTGCGGTGATGACTGGTGTTAATGCGGGCATATCATGTGTCATGAAAAGAGTAAGGGGAGTAGAAGACATGCAGAGTAGGTAATTTTGTTGCATTTCCTTCTCAAGTTACTCGTAGGAAATATTTTCTACTGCTAGAGCGTTGCAACGTTCGGGGTCGCTTCTTTTCTTCCAATTTGTACTACACCCTTTGCTGTCGGATTCCACTTGCAACACCCTCTGTTTCAATGTGCGTCTTGTAGTGGATGGTTTCTTGGTGAAGCAGATTTTGGAAATGGAGGTAAGCATCAAGTAAGTTGTTGAAATGTGCTTATTCAAACAAAATAATCTTATCAGAAAGGATCAAATTAGTCAAAGATGCTTACAGTGGTAGTGAAAAGCCCAAATAGTCAACAGATGAAAACTCTTAGCAAAGGAGCTGTTCCTAGTGGCGTCATTGAACATGGTGGGCAGGGTTCCAATATGTTTCTTGTCACCTTGTCAGATGAGGCTTGTCAAGGCTGTGATCGGTGCACAGGGTTCCAATATGTTTCTTGTCACCTAGTCGGATGAGGCTTGTCAAGGCTGTGATCGGCTAGTTCAATTACGATTTACCGTTCTTGCAGAATTACAATGTGGTTATGGGAGCAGAGCATTTCATCTCTTCCTGTTGTCGTGCTTTTATGTTTAATTCACTTTTTATTATGATGCTTCATTTATGTTGAGAGATTCCATTTGCAGCATGGTTGCGGCTTTCGGCTCTGGAGCAGCGTTTTCGTTAGTTAGTGGCATTGGAAGCACTAACCAAGCACTCAATGCCGTGACATCTGGGCTGTTCTTCGCACTTGTCCAAGGTGGCCTATTTAAGGTATGATATGACATAGAATTATGCAGCCCCGTTAGGAAGATTCAGATGCTAATTTACATGTTGGTTCTATAGGAATATGAATTGTGCATTTTGACCAGTACGCTTTTTTCTTTGCCGCGTTAATGATTATATTTGTGACCAGATTTCTTGATGGGTCTGTCCTATCTCCCTAAATTTCCCATGCCTACCTAGTTCAAGCACTGTTATTTTATTATTGAAAATACAGGAGAGTTTCTATGTTTTGCTGTAGCCAAGCAAACTCAGTTCCTCGCCCCAGGCTTGTTTGCGGAACCTAAAGTTCATTTGCACAAACCTTGGTAAAGGAATGGCTAACTATGAACCATCTGGTATGCCCTCAATTATCGTTTCCTTTGGTAGAATATATGAGGTTATTCCCCTGGACGCTAGCTTCTAATGTTAGTTATGCAACATAAATATCTGAGCTTTGATGATGTTGTAAATGTGATTGCCCATCTAGCAAAGCATAAAAATTGAAGGCCGAATCTTTCTTTGTTGAGTTGAGGACCTAGCTTCTAATTATTAAACTAATGCAACATAAAGTCATAAAACCTAGTCTTTTGAAGAAATAAATGTGATTTCACATCTAGTGAAGCTTTAGATTTGAGGGCTGGGTTTATTTTGCCTCTTTAGATTTGTGTGCAAAGATTAAGAATCTTCAATTTTGTGCATCAATCTGGATTTGGTGTAGCATGTTAAAAGAGATATTTGCTTACCTTCGTAAGATGAGTACATATTTTTTGTTGCAGCTGGGTCAGAAATTTTCACAACCAACTAACGAGGATGTGTATTACTCTCGCACGAGAAGCATGCTGTCTGGACTAGGCCTCCAGAAATATGAGAAGAACTTTAAGAGAGGCCTGCTTACCGACAGCACCCTCCCACTTCTCACAGATAGGTGAGTTGTCATCCATTTTGGAACATTTAAACTGCTCATGTAAGCTCCTTCTCAACTTATTTTTCTATTTATAAACTGATACAGTGCTCTGAAGGATGTCAGTATTCCACCAGGTCCTCGCCTTCTGATCCTGAATCATATTCAGAGGTGAGGAACGAAGCTGTGCTGCTTTGAAAAAAATACAGGCAGAGCTGCAAGTAAATAATTGACAAATCTGATGTCCAGATGTTTTGTCATTTGCAGGGACCCGGACTTGAAGAAAGGAAGAGCATGCTGATCCTGTTAGGATCGTTTGTTGGTGCTTGGGATTAGTCACAGACAAGCTTCACCCTTTTCCTTTTCTTTCTCTCTCTTTTTCTTCACTCTTTATCCGTTAAGATGTTGCTTACAGAGACTAAGATGGTTATAGCTTTTATTTTCGTTCTCTTTCTCTGTACTCTTTGTCCTTTAAGATGTTTACTTACGGAGACTATGTTTAGTAGCACCTGTTTCTGCTTGTTCTTCTTTTCAGGAAATTTGGATCATAGATTATGTTGTCAGTATCAGCTGAGATTTGTTATTCCATCGGCTATGGAGAAAACAGGTTTTTCCGTAAATGAAGAAGAAGAAGAACGATGGAAACTGCAGTACGTTTCGCATCTGTGACCTGCAGAATAAGTAAACCATTGGCGGAATTCATCACTAGTGCACCATTTAAAATAAAATTTCACATTTTTTTTATATATGCCGACTTGGCACTAGTACAAGGGGGTTAATCTTGCATTCTGTTGGATTTCAATTTCTAGTTATTTGTTTTTGTGCCGCTGACTGACTGTTTTGAAAAGTTGACTTATACTACTGTTGTCGGATCAATCAGTAGTCGCGGCGCGCTGTCGCCTGAGCTAAAGACGACTCTGGACAAGGTGGTGGATCTCATAAAGTGATGCTCTTCGTGAAGGGGAACAAGGAGATGCCCCAGTGTGTATAGTGATTTTCTGTTAGTTGAAACTCCAATTTGTTTGGATGTGATTATTATATCTTGAAATGTCCTAGATGTGAACATTTTAACAATTAATGTTGGATCGATGCAGCCAAACCACCTAGCAGCCAGGTAAAGCCTTTGTGTTGTTGATACAATCGAATTTGCTGATAACTTGTGGAGACTCGAGTATGTATGTGTGCATCATTAACAGTATTTTCAGAAGCACAATGAATTGAGGCTCACCGGAGAATCAGCTATATATTAGTAGTGAATGACCGATGTTGAGATGTGGGGAGGAAACCATCCCTCCTCAGGCCCCTAATTAGTAAGAGGTTGGTGCTCGCCATTGTGGCTAGCGTCCGTTAAGACATTTAGCATTGCACTTGGTGCTGTATATAAGCTAGCTCAGTGTTTCTATCGAGCCTGCAACCTGGATGAATGAATGAATTTATAGCTGTGAGTTGGGAGTCAATCTGAATAGCTAGGCGCTGCAGAAACATGTAGTGAAGATGAATACAGATTAACGGGGTATGGGCTATGGCTTGCTACCATATATCAGACCTAATTCACTTCTCGTCCGTTGCTTTGATGCCAAAAATAGTAACAGCCTCCTCTTCCATACTATATATATATATATATATATGTATGTATGTCTCTTTACAGAATGTGCTGCTGATGATATTCCCCGAAGCACTCACCAATAGATAGGCTCTCGACCAGTATGTTATCTCAAATGAAGCACCCACACCAATAAATAGGCTACAGATCGTTTAAGCGTCGGGCGTTGGGGAGGCACTCCCCGCTGAACAACAAAGGCATGCAACTGTTAGGTAATCTGTAAAAGCCCCAGTTGAGCAGCTATAAATATTAGGGCACTTATACATCAGCCCTTCTTTGAGGCTGTGTGCTCCTCATTTTGTTACGTTTCAAAATATCTATTTTAATATATTTAGAATATAAAAATTATAAAACACATAAATATATACTTTTGATTTTTCTTTTTCTTTTTTTTTTGAAAAATATTTTTATGTTAGTATTATGATATTCTAAAATGTTAACTAGTTGGCGGTAATTTTAATACTCATTAACACTTTAAATATATAACATACATTTATAAAATATTTTTTTAGATAAATCTAAATATAAAATTTATAAATAACATTATTTTTTTATATACGTAAAACTTCTAAAAATTATATATGTGTAAAAATAATTTTACTATAAAAATTAATTGTGTATATACAAAATAGGAGCCGGCTACTGGCTTGCTGATTTTTTTAATATTTGGGAAGGCACTTACAGCGGAGCCGGCTCCCCTGGTGCTAACGCACCAGGGTGCAGGGATATGTGCGGAGAGATCGCACCACGTCAGCTAATACGGATCACGAGATATTAGATAAAATTTTCGTTCGCTTATTTGACCTATTTTATGTATTTTTAGGAAAAATTTTGAACTACAAAATTATAGATTTTAATGTGATATACAACTTTGCAGTTAAAATTTTTTCGAAAAAATGTCAAACGGTATGCCAAAAAAATAATCATAAAAATTTTCAACTGTAAAATTATAAATCACATTTGTAGTTTAAAATTTTTTCTAAAAATACATAAAAATAGATCAAATAAGTGAACGAAAATTTTATCTAATATCTCATGATCCGTATTAGCTGACGTGGCGCGATCCCTTTCATTAATTTTGGTACACCCTGGTGCGTACCGATGCAACTTACAGCTTGTTCTTTCAAGGTCAATCATGTGCGCCGTATATACTAAAGTTATAATAAGAGAAAATGATGGACACTAACTTTTAAGAATTAGTTAATTGGGATACGCAATTATCCCAACTCGTATTGATTATCAAGTTCTCTCATCTCCTCGCCAACAGGCTACACACAACCAACTGCGACTATCCTCACACAGCAAGCCACGTGTCCTCTAAGTTACCATTCACGCCACGCTGCTGTGTTAGGCACCCGGTGGACCGCTGAAGCCGAACATCCCACAACAGCAAGTATCAATCCAACGATCTCGGCGTCAACCACGAGGTCCACGACGATCCACATTCCGTGAAGCAACTCCAATCTACAACTAATGCTTGATTGGAGGATGGATGATGATCGTCAGTAGTCAATCAACTCACCACAAATGGGGATCGGACTGGTAGACCAGGGCGAGGAACAGCGCCGCCTTCTCGGGGCGGAGGTAGCGGCGCCTGTGTCTGCAGAAGATGCATCGGCGGAGGCGCCGGGGGACCCGTTCGGCGTCGCCTACTTGCTCTACTTCGTGCTCGGCACGGGGTATCTTCTGCCCTGGAACGCCTTCATCACCGCCGTTGACTACTTTGCTTACTTGTACCCCGCCACTCCAGTCGACCGTGTCTTCTCGGTTGCCTACATGGCCGCCGGCCTCGTATTCCTCCTCCTGATCGTGTTGCTGGCCCACCGGTCCAGCGCGCCGCTCCGAATCAACGCTGGCCTTGTCCTCTTCGTTGCTTCGCTGCTCGTCGTGCCGGCCGCGGACGCCTTCTGGATCCGAGGGCGGCCCGAGATTTACCCCGCCTTCAACCTCACCGTCGTGGCCGTTGCCCTCGCGGGCGTGGCGGATGCCCTCGTCCAGAGCGGGGTAATCGGCGCTGCCGGGGAGCTCCCAGAGCGCTATATGCAGGCCACCGTCGCTGGCACCGCAGCATCAGGTACCAATCTCTTCATCACCCTTCTCCACCACGGATGTCCATATTGGGATTGGATTTACTTAGCAGTTGAGTTCAGGTTTATTGAAGAGACTGTATAGGGCTCCTTTTTCTTGCCACAATAAAATGCTAAGCAGGTTAAATAGATAGATTTGACTGTATATTCCAAAGGGATATTTAATCGCTTTTAGTGAACTGTAGATTACCCTCTGAATTTGTCTCTCCCCTTAAAAATGGCTGAATACACAATTATACTTGGGATGCTGAATATGAAACACCTTTAATCGCATCATCTATTCTCTTCTAACTATTATCATAGCATCAAAAGTGCAGCGGGTTTCTCGTTCTTCTTCATTAAAAGGTAGCATGTGGCTAACATGTTTAGGGTCACCCTTGGTGTGGATTACGAAGTGGTATATAATTCTACCTTAGTATAGTGTGGAAATACCTCTGCCAAAGCAGTCTTGACCTCGCCAATATGTATCTGTCACTAAGCTTGGAAACATATATCTTTAATTTGAAGCATGTCAAAGAAAAGAAAAAATGCTTGTGCAAACTAGCAAATATTCAGATATTTTCAAACGTCAGCCTGCAGCACTATCTCCTTTGGGATTCAGTATGTCTTGTTGGCATGACCTCCTAGATATATAAACTAATGTCACAGCACTTGATATTTTGCAACTTAAGCAGATGAAGTTAATACCGTTATGCTAAAACATTGTTCAATGTAATGTTAATGCAACAAGTACCGCCTCTCCCTTTCCATTTTTGGTTGTGCGTAAGTCATGGTTGACAATCAATGAATATAATCTAACCGAACTATATCTTGAATTACAAAACCAGGAAGTGTTAAAACGTAAAACTTAGCTGCTAGCCTGCTAGTAAAGATGGGCTCAATGCTTGAGGATGCTCGTGTGTTCCATAGGCACGTGTGGCTTGAATGTACATGTGATCCGAATCCCCAAGGGATGTCTAAGGAACTCGGTGTAATTAGATCTAGAGGGGCTAGGAGGAATGGCCGAATGAGAGGGAGAGAGAGATTTGGTGTGGCTGAATTACCACTTTGTTTTTCTTTGCTTGTATTAATAGAAAACATCAAAGCCTAACTTCTATTACAGCAATTAAAACATTAAAAGCAAATACAATAACTACTTAGTGGGGATGCCTAGAGCCACCCCTTAGCCTTCCGCATGCCCCTGCTGTTCTGCCGCGCACGCCCGCCCGCTGGCCTTCCGCGCGCGCGCCCGCTGGTCTTCCGCGCATGCCCCGCGCGCCCGCTGGCCTTCCGCGCAGCTGCCGCGCCTAGGCCTTCCGCGCGCCCCGCGTGTCCGCTGGCCTTCCGCGCATGCCCCGCGCCCGCGCCCTTGGCCTTCCGCGCGCCCGCCCTTGGCCTTCCGCGCGCCCGCGCCTAGGCCGTGCCTGTGGTGCGCCAGTGCCGCGCCCATGCCGCGTCCATGCCGCGCCCTTGCCGCATCCATGCCGCGCCCTTGCTGCATCCATGCCGCGCCTATGCCGCGCCCATGACGCGCCTTGGCAGAACCTTGGCCGCACCTTTGCCGCGCCTCTGCCGCCTATGTCGTGTCCATGCGCTCCCATTCCGCGCCCATGCGCGCCCATGCCGTGCCCATGCCACACTAGGTTGCGCACTTGTGTTTTGACCCAAGATCCACCTGGATCAAGCCTCCCCTCTATAGGATTCATTGCTCCGCAATGAGCTTTAGCATTCTTCTTGAGGTTGCCACTCATATCCCTCCTTGCAAGAGTTGTGTCTTTGACAAAAAGTGCAATATTTTTGGGCACCTCCTTCATGCCATTGGTTGCTTTCCCCCTTGTCCTATCCATGGTGAACGTCTTGCCTTCTTTAACGAGAAGTTGTGTTTTGACCCAAGATCCACCTGGATCAACATGCCCGTGCCTGCTAACTTGTGGAAGGCATTTCCAGATTCGAACCCACACGAGGCCAAGGCACTAGCAGCTAGTTCCTTGTTGAAATTTGTAGCAACTGAACAACCATATGTACAAACCAATTCATGAATATTTTTTTGAGAGAATGTAATTCATGATTGAAAACATGTTGTCAGAAAACTCAACCTGCGTTATCTTGGCCGAATTCAGCATTAATTTTATGTACAATGTCTGGCTTGACTAAGGTTTCCTCTGTTAATATGTATTCAAAACCATAGTACAATTACATTTATGGATTTTCAAATTTGGAAGTGGTGAGACTCTTTGGAAAAGAACTATCTAACAAAGACTCATCATGATTAGTTGGTCTTTTCAGCTCTGTTCATGGTTTACCGTTTACCTAAACTCTCGAATAGTTTTGAGTGCAGCTGTGGCTACATTCTTCATAATACATTATAATATGCCGTCCTACTAGTCCCCGTTCTTATCAGATCATATTTTTTGAATTAAGTCCAGAATCTATCAGTTCGCACTCACCTTGAGTTTCACCAAATTTTGACTCATGAATTCTTGTTGAATGCCATCTTTGCCATTGTAGGGGTGCTTGTTTCTTTGATGAGAGTGGTGACAAAAGCCGTCTACCCGCAAGATGTTGGTGGCTTGAGGAGAAGTGCCAACCTTTACTTTGCTGTCAGCATTACAGTCATGGTTATCTGTCTTGTTTTCTACAATGTGGCAGACAGGCTTCCTGTTATCAGGTATTACAAAAATATCAAGCTTTTGGCCCAGAAAGAAGAGCGGAGCCAGATGGGGCCTATGAGTGGGTCCTTGTGGAGGTCGACCTTGTGGAATATCATAGGACGAATCAAGTGGCTCTGCTTTGGGAACTTCTTAATCTATGTTGTCACCCTTTCCATATTTCCAGGATTTATCACAGAGGACGTACACTCAGAAGCACTCAAGGACTGGTATCCAATAATACTAATTGCTGGGTATAACGTGTTCGACTTGGTTGGCAAGTCTCTCACTGCACTGTATCTCCCGGAGGATTCAAAGATTGCTGTAATTGCGTGCGTTGTAAGGCTGATATTCTACCCGATTTATCTGGGCTGCTTGCATGGGCCTCAGTTTTTCCAAACAGAGATTCCTGTGATGGTGGTGACTTGCCTCCTCGGTTTGACGAATGGTTATTACACATCGGTGCTGATGATTCTCGCCCCAAAGACTGTTCCGATGCAACAATCAGAGTACGCAGCTATTGTGATGGTTCTGTTCCTAGTAGCAGGCCTGACGGCTGGTTCGCTTGTTTCATGGTTCTGGGTCATATGATTGCATTGCATTGCTGAAGGGTGCACACCATATGTGTAATGAAATTGTCTTGACGTATAGTAGAGTTTCACACAAAGTGCCAAACAAGACCTTTGGAGACGAAGCAGTGATGATTGGTGGAAAGCATATCAATCACCAGGATGTCTGTAATACTCTAGAACAACATATATATATATATATATTCTTTAATTACATACTGTGTAATTGTTTGGGAGGCTCTCCCACCATGCCACGGCTACTTTTGCCTATTTGTTCTTGTACTTGTTACTGAGCCCTTATCTGATTCTCTGTACCATATCTTTGCATTAGGTGGGGATGTTGCTTTCCATTCGGGAATTTAAAAAGAGAGATTTAAGTTGTAGAAAAAAAGAAGCGAATTGATTTTCAAAGCCCCCCCTCGCCCCCCGGAACATGATTTTTGCCTTTTAAATTAGCCTAGGCTGTTAAGTACTAATGCTCTTCATATCTACGTCATTAATCTGATTCATTGGATTGACGCCGGCCTTTCCTCCGACCAGCAATGTCTGCGATGTGGAAAGTGATAAACCTGTTGCTGCCTCCGGCTAAACAAGTTTTTCTATCTAAGATGACGACACCTCCATCCTGTGATCCCCGCGATAGTGCTTAAGAAGCACCGCTGTTGCCCCGCTGCTTGGATTTTGTTGTAGAATTGTGGGGGGATCGCAATCGCATAACCGTGCTTGCATGGAAAGACCAGAGTTAAGTGCTTGAACTGTTCAAGGTTAGTGTCTATGAAGGAGAAAAATTGCGATGTCAGCACTTATATGCGCCCGTCAAGGGGAGAATAAGCGGGTGGTGTACCCATCATTAATCTCTTGGGTACACCCTGCAGTTCCAGGCTCTTCGCAAACAACGAAGATGGAAGACGCGGCTGATGATGGCAATGGAAGGTAGAGCTGCTGGTCTGCAGGAATGATTATATACATTGGGATTCTGTGAGGCAGGAGAGGTCGAGAAAAGGCGTGGCCGCGGCTGATGATTGACATGGAAGGTGGAGCTGCTGATCTGCAGGAATGATTATATAATTCAGGATTCTGTTGAGAAAGTCGTGGCCAGGGTTCGCAAGGATGCAGAACAACAATCTAAACCGTTGCCGCTGATTATGTCCTTGTTTAATTTTGGTTTTCACCCCCTCAATTAATGGATCTACTTGTTCTTTGTTGTTGTATCGGTTTATTATGCTGCTCAAATTTGGAATCATTAAAGATTACTGGTAGGTTGGCAGTGCTCATATCCATCCTTGTTCGAATTTTTATTTTTAAATTATTTTAATTAAAATTTCAAAAATATATTGAAATCAAACTTCTACAAAACTAAAATCGGAACGCCTGTTTACAGACGATGTTATAGTCGCTTGTTACAAAGGCGACATTGTTGTTGCCTCTGTAATAGGCGACCAATGTATACGTTTATATTGATAGTACATAATAGAAAAATGTGTATGAATTGCAGATCCATCTAATTAGAATGTTGGCGAATTGTTCAACTTTTTGTACTAATATTATGTATTTTGTATGTGTGTGCTATAAATACGGTATATATACGTGTATTTTATTAGTATACTAGATGAGAAGTGTGAACAAATTGTCGATTTTTCTAATTAGAATATTTGTTAGTTTGAATTTTTGTACAAATATTATATAGTACATATAGTATAAATATTTTTTTATGAGACTACAGTGTGGCTAAGTTGGGATCTTACTGCATATCAAAGGTTTGATCATTCTCCAGCATATCAACAAATATACGAGCAGGGTCCATCAACGTCTCAATTTGATGATGACGGTCAATGTTCCTTACAATATCATAAGCCATCTCTACAGCTAATCCTAGCGATCGTACCCAAGAGATACCACACCAGAAAGAAGCTTAGGCTCCCAAAACGCCACAACAATCAGAATAGCATGATCGTGATCATCGGATGTCGAGGTTATCATTCAGGAGGTCAAAACGAAATAGAAGACCTCCAAAATCTGTGTATAAGACGTAAATTATTTATATTATAATTATTTTGTATTTGAGTTTGTTATTGAAGTATAGCTATTTTATATTGTTGGAGTAAGAATTTATATGTCTTAATGTGATGTTTTAATACATAATTAAGTTCTATGATGTATAACGGCTCAAGTAGGAAATGTGATGTATTTATAGTATACTTATTTTGTGTTTAAATTTGTTATTATTGAACAGATTCATATTATCGAAGTGATAGTTTATCGGTGTTAGTGTTATATTTTAAAATATTATTATGTTATAAGTTGTACAATGAGTGAAAGAAAAGCATGAAAAGTAATATATGTATGATGTGAGAAATGTGAAGGAGCTCTGGGGACGGGTTGGGAGCAGTTGAATAGGATGATAGGAGCGCAGGGGCGTTGACTGGGTGGGGGTGGGCTCTCGTCTATTACAGAGATGACATTACGATAGCATGTTAAACATGCGACCATAATGTCGCCTGTTTAAAAGACGACATTTTATGAGCGTGGAATCACGCGCATATGTGATGCCGTGTTGGCATATAGTCGTCTGTTAAACCAAGATTTTTGAAACCGGACCGGAGCCCGAACTAGAGAGGGCACCGGTTTCCGTTTAACCAGATGAGCGGGCGGTTCAACCGGATTTGTTGTATTTAGATGATATAGAAACAAAAACACCTTAGTGTTTGATTTTAAAGTGCTTGGTTGAACTTGATTTGTTATATCTAGATAATACGAGGACAAACATCTTCTTAGTGCAGACTGTGCTCTAAAGAGTAGTGCGCTTTTAAAGCCATGAGCCCATGACTAACATGATGCTTGTGTATAATTTTCATTATGTATGATGAGAAATATCAGATTGGAAAGGTGCTTATAAAGTAGATAGTGCTGTAGTTGATACGTAGTTGTTCATGTGGCGAGAGCCAGGCCTGTACCTTGGTGAGTCCACGTGGTAGCGCGTTAGAAGGCAGTATTATGACTTGCAGTGGTTAGTTCTGAGCAAAACCGTTCTAGCTGGTTCGCCGATTTCAGCCGATTCACCGGTTTTGTTCCGTCCCGGATTTGTGAGGTGATCCGGACCGGACCAATGGACAGTTTCCGGTTGAACCAGCCGGTCCGGCTATGTGTTAAACAGACGACCCAATTTTAATTTTATAAAATTTCAGTTTTATTTTTATAATTTGTAATTAAAATAAATTTTTTTTTTTTCAAAAAAACTTCCTCCAGATTCGCTACGACAGAATGCAGAAAAGGTGCTGAATTAGACAAAGGATTATGGGGCAACAGCTTGCAGGCCTTAATTCTGACTTGCACCTGCTTTTTATCCAACTTATGTACTACATGGGGAGAAGAAACAGTTGCATCCTTTCTTTCTCCTATCATGGAGATTGAAATCTTCAAACCTATATGAACAGTACCATGGAAGCAATTCATAATACGCCAAGTAAGGTGGCAAATATGATCCGTGCAACATAATAATCAGACAACAAAAACTGCACTTGTCAGACATTTAAACTTGATAAATGAGTTTTCTTGTGACCTCGTATCCAGTAACGTATGCTCTCAAATATCTAGGACCGGGCTTTTACATGTTTAACACAGTGCATCTGCCAAATAATTAACAAGTATTTTAAATGTTTACCCACAAGCCAGATCAATTACATAGTCGATTTTGATGCTACTAAGCAGCAGCATTGTAGAATTATACTATTCCAGCGTCATTCCTTGATGTTCAAACTGGCAGGCAAAAGGATCACCAGTGATCCCATCAGTGCAAGCTAATCCTGCAATAAACAAAACAGGTACATATAAAAACATTAGAAATGGGATTAAAAAATGTGTAAACTGATCCTTGATAAATTACTATGGAGTCGGAATTTGTTAACAATGAAAAAACACAGAAACAACCAACCAGGAGTCATCTCAAATATGATTTTCGGAGTGAACAGTAAATTCTGTAAAATGAATCTATGCATGCATTTGCTAGATTATTCTCAACATTTTTTGAACAATTTACAGATGCACCAACTAATTCGTGAACATTACAAGAAGATATACCTGTTCATTTGGCATAGCATGTCCTTTTTTTTCACCTGCTGGTGCATCCTGCACTTCATCCTGACCATCAGTTTCCATTTTGTCACCTTTGGCCTCAGTCTCTACTGTTTCATTTTTGGTCTTAATCTCCAATGTCTCATCTTCAGCCTCAGTTTCCATTTTATCATCTTTGTCTTCCCCGGTGAGTTTGCCTGTGTCATTCTTTAAAGCGAATTCTGCGGGTAGTTGGCCAGACTGTAAAGCCTGCATGAAAAGTAGACGAATCAGTCCTGCAACGAAAGGGAAACCGTATATGGAGTAAGAAATGGAATACAACATCTTTTACTTTGGCGACATATGGTACCTTTTCAAGCCTTGCAACTTCTTCAAGTGTTTGAGAACTCGCAATTGCAGCCTGCAAGAGATAAATAAGTAACTACCAATACAGAAGACCTTTTCTTTCCGTGAGATTTCTTATGCAAGCATGTAAAGTTAGCAATGTGCAAGTGCAGCATTTTAGCACAAAGCTTCCTTCGATTATTAGGTCTTCTGGGAATGGATATGAAGTGCAGTGATATTGGAAAGATATCGAGGTAGCAAATGAGGGTACTTTCAAGTAGAATCTAGAACACGGCCGATCCACGTTCTTATAAATAAAACAGTAAGCAACATATTACCTTTATTGCTGTAATTTGCTCAGGTGTGGGGCCTACAACTTTGGGAGCATTCTCTGGTTTTGACGAGTCAAGTTCATCTCCAACCACCCCAGGTGTAAATGTCTTAGCAGGTTCCTTTTTTACTTCTTCTTGTGCTTCTTTAGACGCAAATATGCGTTCTGCCTCTGCCTTTTCCTATGTTTAAAAAGCATGGCATTTTAAATTGGCATGACAAATATATATATATTTATTTATATACATCCAAAAAACATAAAACCAAGATCACTCATTATGTATGCATAGAACATTCATACTTTGGATGTAGAAACCCAAAGAAAAGAGCTAAATTAGACTCAGTCAATAAGATATATTCAACTCAGTGCTATTGTCACAATCACCAAGCCAAAGTTCATGTGTGAATTTGTAACCTTTTCTTATAGAAGATCTATCCTTTTAGCCATCACGAGAAACAAGGACAAATAAAAGCAGCTAAACTGTATCCTCTGTCATTTCCTTGCATAAACTTTCTCATTTGTTGCAGAAACGTAGGAAATGCTCTTTACGCAATGGCATAAAAATGGCTGGTAGAGGAAACTAACCTTACTTTTAACTTTCCTGAAATCCAAAAGCCGCAGCTTTTTTAACTTGAAGACTACATATAACCGATAATTGGGCTTTTTAGTGATATTGTTATCCAACAAGCTAAGAAACTGCAGCTTTGGAAGAGATGCAAGAGGGTCTATTTCCACGAGGTTTACCAGCCGATTGTTTGTGAGTATCAAAGTATGCAATTTAGGCAAAAATTCTGCAAAAGTACAAATAAATGTCTGTGACACCCAGGAAAGGTCATCAAAGAGTATTAAAAAGTGCCATGGTGAAAATCAAGCTTGACTTACCTCCGATATTCAGATTAATGCGAGTAATCCTGTTGTTATTAATTAATAGCGTTCCCAAACGATTCATATACGGAAAATTCTCTAACTTAACGATTTCATTGTCTGACAAATCGATTGTGTCAAACTGGTCCTGTAAGAGACAAGGACAAGAGAGGAAAGTAACCATGATTGGAGAAATATTGTGTTGTTAGACTCCAATTTAGGATAATAAAGGATATATTGAAAAGTCATTGGATAGACATAGAGCAAACCCTGCATTTATAGCAAAAATTAGATGAACAAGGAAGTTTATATTGTCTCTAAACATATTAACAACACTACTGAAGAAATAAGTTGTGCTCAAACAACAATCCTTCAATTCACATGTAGTATAGCTGTATAGGTATATTCACAATTTAGTATATAATCATAGAGCATATCACGCAATTACAGAATAGAATATAGGCAAGGATGCCAGCATCTGTAAAAAGCTATTGACATGCATTGATCTGTTCTCAACTAAGCAGATCTATTGCAACTGCACTATCATAAAGTTTAGTCTAGTATATAACGGTAAAAGATGTAGCATAGTAACCCTAATATCAGTTACAGTCTAGTAGGCCCTCCGTATTGACCACAATGTACAATCATAGGTATCGGCTAAATTGAACTGAAGCAGCTTAGGAGTAACTAACAGATTTTGATTCCTCAGTTAAAGAACTTCAAGTGATATTATCAACCCTTGCCGAGACATGCGAACTTCTTACATTGAAAAGATAAAATAAACAATCTCCTGAACTATAAGTACCTATCTATCTTATCCCTGAAACCAGCAGATTGTTCTTTTGTTTTTTAATACAGTCAAGGATAGGATCTCTTGTCACAGCATTGCATGGAATCAAGGTAATAATATATTAAACTGGGCATACTAAAACCTGTAACAATCCTGGGCACGTTGTATTAAATCCATCGTATCGACGTATCGCAGGTTGAAGAGCTTGATTTGATATGTCATTTCTTGATGTTGATGCCTACTAATAACGAGCCATAGCTATGGAGTGCTTCACAGTCAATCTATTTATCAGGGAGGCAGTTGCAACAATGCAGTGTCACAGACTATCGTACTACACATATGGCCAAAGAAATGTTGTGAACGTCAAACTTTCGGACATAAACTCCCATGCGGTTTCGACAGAACTCAAAACAATTAAATGCGCCACGCTAACAAATGTGTATAAGTTTAAGGAAACAAAGGTTGTTTTGCTATTAGACGTAGTAACGAAGGTGTCATATTCATTTGAAAAACATTGTAAAGGAATAACCAATTGGTCATAAAAGAATGAATATATACTATCATATTAGTTTTCTCTCTTTTCTATTCTATAAATGGGTGGGGGTTAGGGTTTTAGGAGTGACCTCGGTGGCGCCCAAGTTCTCAATGACAGCAATCTTGTTGCCTGAAGACCACGATGGAGCGATTAACAGTGAGAGATCAGGGACAAACAGGTGGAAGGGAAAAGCGGTGAGGGTACCTCGGAGGTCGAGCTCTCGGTCCTTGAGGGCGTTGAAGAAATGGGGGCTCTTCCATATGAGATCCGCAGTTAAACGCACCATCGATCACCTGCTACTCTCTCTCTCTCTCTCTCTCGCCGGCGCCTCCCTCTCCTGCGGCTGTTAAGAGACAAAAGAAACTGATGAGAGAAATCAATCCGCTCGCCTCTGTCGTGTCCCTAAGTCACGTGCATCGAACGTGATCCATACTTTTATTTGTGCCCTAAATAAAAACAGGCCCAGTTCATGACTACTGGGCCTCATTTAGAACCTTCATCGCAACACAACGCCGTTTACTTGCAAGGAAACCGGTCCACGTATTTTGTCCAATTAGACGTTGCCACGTCTTTTTACTCGCTTATGAATATAACTCCAAGTGATAGTCTCCTCACTCCTGTCTCCGCACCCGAAATTACATCATCCATCTCCTCCTCCGCTCTCCTCTTCCCTGCTCTGATCTCTCCCTCTCTTTCTCATGGCCAAGAAGAGACAATTTATTTCCCCTTCTCTTCTTCTACTCTTACTGGTGTCATCCTCAATCTCTTTCATCGTATATTCCGCGCCCGTCGTAGCGGCTGTGGCGGAGGATAACCGATCGAACAAGTCGTCTGTGGGAGGAATAGTGTGGGCCACTTCACCGGCACCGACTTTCAACAAGGACGACGATGAACGTCATCAAGCAACGGAAACGATGGTGGACTTCCTCCGTGCCAACACCGCCCCCCACACCCATGAATATGAAAATGATGTGGCCCTTGTCCAGGATGGCCGCGACGGAGACGACGCCCTGGACGGCGGCTTCTCCTCCCTGGAGGGAATGCTTCAGTGGGCTATTGGTAAAACAATTCTCAATGGATTAACTTACTCGCATTAGTCTTGGTAGGAGGATTATTGTGGCTACTCAGATAAACTGGTTATGGTGGTCTTGTTGCGAGTAAAATGATTTTAAATAAAATTGTCAGTATAAGAGCTTGACGAAAATCTTATTTGTATCTCATTCCTCTTAGGTCACTCTGATCCAGAAAAATTGAAGGAAAAAGCCAGTGATGTCCAAAGATTATCAGCAGATGAGCTAAGAAGACGGCAGCTTGAAATTAAGGTAAAATGTGGGCGAAGATTGTCATATAGATATTCATTGATATTGGTGTGTGAATGTCTTATATATGATGAAGTTTCCGTTATAACTGTTTTTGCCTTGTTATGATTGCAGGAGTTGATGGACAAGTTAAAGATGCCATCAGACACAGAGTTGATGCAAATAGCAATCAATGATTTGAATAATTATTCACTCTCGTTGGAGGAAAGACAACGGGCTCTTCACGAGCTTCTGGTTCTTGTTGAGCCAATTGGCAATGCTAATGGTAATCCTCCTCCACGTTTTATGAGTTCAATGAGATAGCCTTCTTCCTCCTTTGATGATGTCTTGTTAAAAAATTGGGAGATTTTAGTCCTCTTTTATGAGCAGTACTAGGCACTAGAACAAGCATAGATTAGCTTTGGATAGAAAGATTCCTTAATATCTTTGAAGGTCAAAACCTCCTTGTGCATGATATATTCAATGATGGAAGCAAGCATATAATGTTATCTAAACCTTATGTTACGCATAAGGCATCCAACTCAATGTTATAATGTTGCATATAAGATATCGACTTGCTGTTATCGAGAGGACTTTCAGGAGGCAATATCGTCGATCTATGACTTAGCACCACTGCCATCTATTTTTGTCCGTTATAATTTAGTTGCCTCAAATCTGTTGCTGTTTCTCAGGCTGTTAGGTGGAATGCATGATGTGTTATGTGTGCTAGTTCTTCAACTTTAGTGTACAGCCTCGTTAATGTTTTTACTGAGATGGCTCATTGTGCTATGTGAAACTTGCCATCAGATCTTGACAAGCTTGGGGGCCTTGCTGCGGTGATCCGAGAACTTTCTAACTCAGAAGCTGAGATAAGAACTATGTCTGCTTGGATTCTTGGCAAAGCTAGTCAAAATAATGTTGTTGTCCAAAAGCAGGTGCATTATCTTTATTTTATTTTTCATATCTGCTTCTTTCTTGAGATAAATGTGTACCGGGTTATTGTATTTTGGATATTTCAGCTCTTTGGTGAATACGTAATGGCCACCTATCATTCATGTGATTTCTTTGCAGTACATATATGATATCTTATCTCTTTTGGTGAAAATGTTAATAAGAATTTCTCAGTCTTCATTCTCTTACTACGTTCATCTTCACGTGGGGCCAGGGATACTTTTATATGCATATATGGCTAATATATCCAATGTCCCTCTGGAGATGACGTTAACTAAAACAAATGACCTTATGAGAATGTCTCCCAAAAGGTCCGTAGAGTTGTCCCAAATTATGGAGATGAGGTGGAACAATAATGGATTCTTAGCTCCTTGAAAGAAAATTTTGCCTGAGCTATGACCTTGTCTTAATTGTTTGTAGCCGCCACTCGTTGGCTTAGCTTCTAAAGCTTTCAAATCTTGTCCTCATTATGTTTGATACGCATAACAGAATAATGTATATGTTTCAAATCATGTGTGTGCCACGATGTTGCTCTAAGTGCTCGAATTTGTAGTTAGATGGTCAAGTTAGCACGAGGTGCCAATTTTAAGTGGGTATAAAGTTGTAATAGTGTAGGAACAAAACCTATGCTGATTTACCTATGTGCACTAAAAATCAATAATTTGTTGGCAAAAGCGAAATAAAGGATCTAACAGCAACGTGAAGGTGTATCTATGTACTGCTGCATATAATTGTATGCCTCAAAATTTAGAGTTGGACTTTACTCTTCTGTTAAGAGCATTTAGGTGATGTAACACATTTGACATTTGTGGTTTGCTAGCATTTGATAGTGTAGATGATCCTGCTTTTTAAGGTCGCTGCTAATTCTGATGCTTGCTGTTGACGCCGCTGCAGTTGCTGTTAGCACTCCACATTGTTCTATACTTTTCTAATATGCTTGTAACTCACTTGAATCTTTCCTCAGATCCTTGCACATGGCGTGCTACCGAAGTTGATGAATATGGTAAATTCTAGTTCAACAGAAGAAGCCATAAAGGCCATGTATGCCATTTCAGCATTGATTAGAAATAATGACTATGGGCAGAAACTGTTTTACTCGGAAAATGGAGGTTTGATGCTGCAGGTACTTTACATTAAAATAGCTAGTAACAACCACTGACATAGATGTTACAACTTTCTGAGCCATTTGCAGGGTCTACTGAGCGATAAAACTATTGACATTAGGCTACAGAAGAAGGCCATTTTCTTAGTGGCAGATTTAGCAGACTATAATCTTGAGAAGGCAGAAGAGTTTAAACTTCAATCCTTGAGTAGCCAACCCTTTTTGAAGTCTGTTGTGGACTCGGCATCATCGTCTGATCTCGATCTTCAAGAGAAGGTATAAAATAGGCCGACTGGAAGATTCTCAACTTTAAGAGGACTTGCATTGGCATTGGATAACAATATGCTTAAAATTCAGGACGGTATTGCTGAAGTGATTTCATGTGCTACCGTTTACCTGTCGCTTTCCCATAAGTATCTTTGAAAACTCTTTTTAACAGGTTGATGTTACCATTATTTCGCTTGGAAGGTTGATACCTAACCAAAGTGCTTATCCATTGCCATACCACTTTCCTTTTAAGCATTTAAGTATCATCATTGTTGTAGAATAGGTGGCATAGTGGTTATGCATATAATTCCATTTAGAATGTTCTTAGTATCGTAACCTAGACTTTGTACAGGCTTTATTGGCAATCAAGAGCCTTCTGAAGCTATCTTACACAGATGCTTCGGTTTTTAAAGAATATTGTGAACTGGATATGATATTGGAAAGGATAAGGGAACAGCTGGAGAGGTTGATGACAGATGATGAGCAGAAGGACTACGCTAGCGAAATGGAAAACCTCCGAAAAGAGGTGTATTTGATTTTTCATAGGAAGCTTCAACAGAAGGTAGGTTTGTGTGGTATTTTCTTGCCACACCGGACTGGAGGTAGAATATAGTTCTTACCACTCTATATTGTTCATCAGGTGTTTCAGGTTCCAACATGAGGTGAAAAGCTGCAAGCGAGCCCGCTCACTGACAGGAGGAGCTTCCCTTATCTTTCACTACATATCTTGCAGGGGAGGATGAATGATTTTTTTTTTTTTTTTTTTTGGGTTAAAACCGGGAAGTCCTTAATACTTTGGAGAGAAAATCGGCAAATTTTAAGACAGTATGTGCTGTGCAACTACGGTTACTGTACAGATCCAAACTTTTGAGAGTCGCAACACTCTAATATACGTAAAAGTTAATGAGATGCTTAATTAAGAAGGCAAGGGTGTATCTCTGTCATGCGATAGCACAAGTCAGTGGAGGAATGGAAACTGCTCCTCTGTAATATTTTTCCAATTTATCATGTGCATCTGAATTATGGAGATGTTGGTTTATCCTTTCCGCTGCTTTGCATATGCATCTATCTGAAGTCAAACTTTAGGACCAAACGAAAATGTTAGTCGGTTTCATACAGGGCGGTCGGTTGAGTCATTAGTCACCACGCGAAAGTGAACGTTGGTGGTAGGTAGGCGGGTAGGTTGGTGAAGACCGAAAAGGTGGGTTAGGTAGCTTCAACTCGACACAATTACTTTCTTCTCTCTCCATTCAATAAAAAAAAAAAAAGAAAAAAAAAAAGAAAAGGGAAGGTTGGGTAGCATGATTGTTGTTGGACGTCTTCTTCTTAACACGTCATTTTCGCTCTGCGACTCAATCGCGCGATGTAACAACGCCAGCTGCAGCCATCTTTGAAAAAAAACACAAGCAACAAGAAGAACACCAAGCCATGGCAACCGCTGCCGCATCCTCGTTCCTCGCCGGGCCGAGGGCCATCTCCAATGCATGCATGTTGTCCTCCTCAGGACCAGTGCTGGCGATGTGCAACAACAATACTCAAAGGTGGAGGATTTGCGCCATCGACAAGTCCTCCACTGGCAGCGGCGGCGGCAGCAACAGCGCGGGCGGAGGTGGCGGTAAGGTGGTTGGAGGCGTGGGGCTGCCAGGCTCATCGGCGGCGGCGGCGGCGACGTCCAAGTACGTCGTGCCGCTGGACAAGTCGTCGACGGCGTCGCTGATGCGGCCGCTGAACGAGATCCTGCGGGACCTGAACAAGCGCGTACCTGACAACATCATCGACCCCGACACTAACTCCATCCCCTGGTCCGCTCTTGCCTCTTTTTACCTTCTCTTTTCTTCTCTTATGTTTAGGAAATCTCATCTTTTAATAAAGAGAACATAAAACGTTATCGGTGTTCACTTAATTAAGTCCCATAGAAAAGCATGTGTAATTCCTGGATAACCTACCAAGCCTACTTATGAGCATCTTTCTTTTCTTTTCCTTTTTTTTTTTTTTTTTTGGGTGTGCTCGGTTTAAAATCTTGCTCCGCTGACTCTGTACTTTTGTTCTGGTGTACTGGTTGTTGACTTTTCAAGCTAACGGTCCTAAAATAAACAACTTTCTTAGGGACATGGTTGCATACATCAAGCTGGACTCATCACTGGGTGGTGGTGTTGTTAATTTGTTATTGATGATTCACAGCACGAATCTTATCATTGATTCCAACTCACTTTCTCCTCTAGCAAAATGGCAAGCTTAGTTGAAGGATGTAGCTTGTTGATAATGCTAGGCCAAGGGAATTTAAAATATGTATTCTCATCTGAAATTTTGTTGTGGTGTCTTGCAGGACATATTGCTTTGGTTCGTCTGCTTTTGGATTTTTGTTGTGTTGCTTGCATTAATTGAACATGTTGGGAGTTGTGAGCTGATAAATTTTAATCCGTAGTTTTAGTGTGCTCTTCCTTTTTCTTGGTTTATATATTAGGCCAGCCCTTTGGCTAATAGTTATTTTCCTTGTTGCTTTAACCTATTATTTTTATTATGTAGGTATCATGCCAACAGAATGCTGAGCTTCTATGCTCCAGGTAAATCTACCTGCGTTCAAATAATATTTCATTACACTGAGGTTTCATGCTTTTAACACATTAAGTTTTCCCGTAAAGAGATGTTCATTTGCAGTTAGCTAATTGTAAGCTTTGAAGAATACTGTCAGTTCTGACTTTACCCTTCAAAGTCGTTCTACCACTCTTCCGCTTGTGGCTTTGACATCCTCAAAGGAGTAGTTCATGATTATAGCAATGGAGGATTGTGGGTTCTGCTATAATGTAAACACAGAGATAAAGATCCTAATTGAATGATACCTGCTGAGAGCCACTCGCTTGATTGAATATTTAACTTCTAGCTTGTTTGGTTATGCTACATGAGATGCCTCCATTTTGGAACTGTATATGTGATCATTAGGCGTTTTGTTGCAGAGAAACGATATGATTCTTGGATGTTAAAGTTAATCATGATGCTTTTTTTTTTTTTACTCGTGTCATATCAAACTTGTTTAACTTTCATGCACAGTGTATTTGCTTGAACATAATTATAGCGCTGAACCTAGAATTTTGGTTTTGCAGCTTCTGTAAACATGAGGTCAAAGACTCTTAGGGCTCTGTTCGAAGTTGAATTTTTCTAAGAGAACTTAATTTTAGATCTTTATCTTTTGTCATTGTTACAGAGACTGTTTGCACATTGTTATCGCATTACTCTCAAACACTTTATGCATAATGTTTTTCATGAGCCTTGCATAGAAACAAGCTTCTGCTAAGCTTAAAACATGCTGATAGCTACATTAGTGCATTTCTTCTCTTCTTATTTAGCATATGTGGAATGTTTTTAAAATGTTGCATCTATTTCTTTGCTATTTTGTCTTTTAGGTTGGTGTGGGGAAGTTCGTGATGTCATTTTTTCAGATAACGGAAGTGTGACAGTTGTGTATCGTGTTACCATACATGGGACAGATGGAGAGGTATCCTCTATAATTAGGAATGAATGTTTTGTATGATATGCGATCTTAAATTTAGGTATATGGTTAAGCTTCACTTTATGTGATTTATTTAGTTTGATTGATATAGGCACACCGTGAGGCAACAGGGACTGTATCTTCAGCTGATGGTAGAATCGACGACTCAGTTTCTGCAGCAGAAGAATTGGCTTTCTGCAGAGCCTGTGCTCGCTTTGGGTTTGGTCTTTATCTCTATCATGAAGATGAGGTCTTCTAATATGGATCCAAGTGCCTAGAACGCAGTATGATACTTCAAGAAACATTCTTAAACAAAAGCACCAGATTTTGAGCGCAGGATCTTTGTTGCAAAATTTCAGTTATAAAATCATGTAATCTCTCTGGTCACGGCATTTCTAGAGTTAAACACAATTACTGGAGTTTGATGTATTTTTGTATGGATAGACTTTGGGAAATGTTAACTATCTTAATTAGTAGCACGAGCTTCGCTAACAGAATTTGGTAGTTCAATGTCTCCAAAACAGCACGCTATGAATATCCGTTTGGAAGCGAGGATTTAACAGCAATGGCTGTTCATGTTATATTACCAAATTGGCCAACTGATTCCAAACTCAAGTGAAGCACATTTTATGCTCCCTAACAGCAGCATAATTGGAACATTTATAATAATTGAAAATTTTATAATTGGAGCCGTGAAATTGAAAAAAAATTCAATCCCAAATGTTGTAATGTTGTATGCGCTTTTTAACGACATTTTTTTAATTGCCCCCTCTTGTTTTTTTTTAATTTTTAAACCCATATATTACGATATACACATACATACTATATATATATATATATATATATATATATATATATATATATATATATATATATATATATATATATATATATTAATAAAATATTCAATGTATATAAAATTATAAATTTTAATGAGAACTATAATTTTTTATTTAAAAGGTTTATTTTAAAAAAATTAGTATCACGTAGCTTTAAACTCTTCACAAATTAAAAACAATAAAATTTGTGTTACGTTAAGCAACAGTATATCAAATATATATTTTGGTATATGTTTTAAAAATAGTTTTGACAAAAAAAGTTTAGTTTGATGATTTCTATTATTTAATTATTGAATTTTTTTTTTAGAAAATATTTCTAAAATAGATGTTTTGGGTTTTTAAGCCTTAATGGTTAAAATCAAAACAGAAAAAAGGGCGAAATTAAAAAAATCCATCAAAATTAATGTTCAAACAACTGTTTAAGCAACCGATGAAGAGGCATTTTTTTTCAATTGCCCCCTCAAAATTTGCAAATCAGCTCTCAAAAATATATTTTCGGAGGCTGATTTGCACACCTCCAAAAATAGGGGGGCTAATACGTAATTTTTGTGTTTTATAAGTTATAATTATGTGTAATTTTAAAGTATAAATTAAAAAAAATCAATATAGTGCATCAACATTAGTTACTATTTTTACTATTTTTACTGTGCATCCAAACCCACCGACGAGTCTGGAATTCTCGCGGGCCTCTCTCTCTGTCTCTGTCTCTCTCTCTATCTCTCTCTCTTCGTCTCTTCTTATTAAATCAATCGACGCTAAGGTCGTACGATTATTGTTCTTTTTATCAGGGAGAGAGGTGGGGGAGATAAATTTGTTTGTTTGCTTTCGTTTCCGTCAGTCAGGATGGCTTTGAATCCCCAGCTTTTCAGTAACGGCTTGCCGGTACCTTTCAATGGCGAGATCTTCGTCCTCGCACGCGACGGCGTGGAATTCGAGATCGACAAGATCCCACTTCAAGGGTCAGTATCATCACTGTTAATTACGTGCCGAAATATAATCACCACTGAAGAAGAATAGAAGACCCTTATTTCTTAATTCCAATGTCTGCTAAAGATCATCGCTAGTGAAGAACAGTACCCTTATTCCTCAACTCAAATGTATGCTTAAGATAACAAATATAAGCCCAACTTGTAGTACTCCTTTGTAAATGGACATTTTAGTCCGGCTATTGACCTATGAGCTATGCAGTTGCTTTCGCTGCGCGTATTTATTAGCTAAGACTCCTATATCTAATCGTCAAAGTTTTATTTGTAGCATGTCACGTTTATAGCCGACTGCAATGAAGTAAACATTTGGAATAACTAAAACTTACTTCCTGATCGCTCTGTTGACATTTTTTTTTTCTTACACATGTATGATACAATTTTAACCGAAGTCATACTCGCAGTCATGTTTTTAACTTGTAAGATTTACAAGTCTATGACAAAAATATGTTTTCTTTACCTGTGGCAGGGTTCATGGCGGTCAAGTGAGGGCAAAGGGAACCATTTACTTGTCAAATATAAGAATGGTCTTTGTTTCAAAGAAACCTGAAGGAGGCTTTGTGGCTTTCGATATGCCCTTGGTATGACCTACAAGTGTGGTTTGCTACTTTGGTATCAGTTAGTGGTGCGACTGATGTTGAACACATTAATTCATTTTCCATGTTACTTATAAATTTATTGAAGCACAGTGGGAGATACTAATATCCAACAATGCTTGTAGCCAATGGGATATGTGACTTTTGTATATGAGTGCATGCGAGCATATTTGGTTTCTGAGTCCCTTTTGCTCATCGATATTTTCAATTTCATTGAAAGATTGTGATCTTATGTTGGATATGACTATTAACTTCGAGAGTTGAAGCTATTGTCTTAGAGTGATCGCTTTTCTTCTACCGTTAACTGGATTTTCACTATGTGGATGTTTGGATTAGATAAAGGTTTTATCATGCTGCGGCTAATTTGAACTATCTGTGAACGATTGAATTTAATTTAGCTAAGCTGCACCAAGTAGGACTGCAGACGCACTTTTTTAATTACTGCACAATAGATGCTACTGATGGATTTCACTGTTCATGATAGGTTTTAATTAATCATGCTCAAAGTAGTAGCAGGAAATGAAAATAGTAGTATAGACTATGCAAATAGTCTGGAAGCAGTACAACAGGATATCGAGTTGGACTACAAACTTCTGTTTCTCTGTTTGTGTTTGTTTTGTATTTATTTATTGATTTATTTTGGAAAAAGCATTGCTGGAGTTCTTGTTGCTGTAAGGGGACGCCGGATTTGTGATAATTAGTATCTGCTGGTATATCTCTGCCTAATGCCATCCTGTCTCATCTTGCAGCTATATGTGCATGGGGAGAAGTTTAATCAGCCAATTTTCCATTGCAACAACATATCTGGTTTTGTGGAACCTGTGCGTACTGTAGAGAGGAGCTCCCTGTTTGTGTTACGTTTTCCATTCGCTTGATTTTCTAATACATGCAGAGTATGACATCTACAGGTAGTTCCAGATGAGCAGCAAAGGGCAATGTATGCTACACAATCCTTTAAGATCTTGTTCAAAGAAGGTGGCTGTGGGACCTTCGTTCCTCTTTTCCTCAACCTAATTACGTCAGTTAGACGATACAGCCAGCAGTATGGGCAAGCTGCTGCAAACATGGCTACATCTCGAGTTGATCCGGTGCAAGCTGCACAGACGCCAGTTGATGAAATGATGAGACATGCGTGAGTATATACCATTGGAATGCCTTAATCAATGATTTCAAAATTTCGGTGTAATTTATTTACCTGGAGACTATGTTACAGGTATGTTGATCCAAATGACCCAACTCGAATTTTTCTACAGCAGCCGACACCAGAATCCCAGCTTCGGAGGAGAGCATACCACTCACAGAATGCTGAGGACAAATATTAGTGAACTGTGGATACAGTGCCATGCTTAGTCATATGAAAGCGTATTGTGATACTACTTTTACGTACATGTTTAAGAAACCATTACTCGGTATAGTAATACGTATTGCAGTGTAATTTCAAATAGTATTGCTGGTTTATCATTATTTGTTCCACCAGGAGACGTGAAAGTTGAGCATATTTGCTATTTACATTGTGATTGATTATGGAAGATGCAACATAATGATGAACCTTATATTGTTAAATGGCATGCATGAATTTTTCTTTCCCCATGAGCAAATGTTTCCACCAAGTTTTACTAGCCTTAGTTACTCCTTACTCTCGTTCTTGTTGGGGTTTAGGTACATTCTACATGTCCAGGGTTTCTGTGGCTTAGAAGGCACCCCGTTCTGGGTTTCTGTGGCTTGGAAGGCACCCCTTTTGAGTTCGATGTGTAGCGGCCCTAAAGGAACTGGCTGCTAAAACTCTAGTGAGCGTTGGAAATACCGTGTAATACAAAAAACAGATGCCTCAAGCAGCCATTACATCAACCCCTGAGCCCAGTCGGTAAACCCGGCATGAATTCAGCCAATCTATTCAATTGTGGTGTTTGGTTGAAAAATTAACTACTGGAAAGGGGAGCGTTGCAATTGTTGGTGTTTTGTTATATTATAACTATTAGATTTGAAAATCATTTATGTTCCACCGAAAATATAATTTGATAAGTTATGAATTTTTAATTTTCGAGTATCTTAATGATAATGAGTAGATATATCAATTCCTTTATTTTTTCTTGTTTGACCAAATAAAATGAAATATAATTAAATTCCATTCAGGTTTCAGTGCATCCCATTCTGATTATTTTATCAATTTTGATTCCAACCTAACATGACAGATAAGTACATATACATTTTTTTCGTTTATATAATTTACAACGGTTACATGAATCAGACACGCAGATACTCTCCAGCATTACCAGGACTGAAAATGTGTATTCTTCCAGAGGACTATGGCCTTCAGCACATCCTGAACGTTCCTACGAGCTTTGGCGGTTTATTGCAGTGAATTTGCAAATATCTGATCATGGCTTTCATGTTACTTTTAAGTTCAAACCTTCTCAAACCATATGCAGGTGTACTCCCGCAGAATGGAAACATGGTCAGGATATAGTTGCATGCTTCAACGACTTGCAAATAACAGGTCCTGCTAAAGTACGCATGCAGTGGACACCAGACAGAGCTGCTAGGCATGCATCAGTTGTTTTTAGATGAGGCTGGACTTGTTCCCATATCTTTTTCTTTTGTACCTGGGTGACAACAAAATCCACCATTCAGTCAATTCAATTGATTCAAATTCATAAAGAACTCTGGAACTGCAGAACCAGACTGCGTCATTGAGTGGCAATTGGTCATGATACAACAAAGTAAAATGGTCTTGTCATTGAGTGACAATTGGTCATGATACAACAAAGTAAAATGGTCTTGCACAGAAAAACCATTGCAGATACTGACACGCGCAGTTCCGAGTATTATGCAACAAGGAGCAAAGGCCAGGAAAATCATTCGGTTGGGGGTAGGTAAATGAAAGTTTGATTTGTAGAATGGCATTTGGTGTGAAGAGGAGTCTCTAAATAGTAAGCTGCAGTCCACCCTATAGGATCCAAGGTGCAGGCCAGTCCACCCTCTTGGATCCTAGTGGAGGAGTTTCGGAACCAGCATGGCGGCTGGAATCTGGATAGACTGCAGCAGGCTCTCTGCCTTTGGCAATTGTTGCAGAAATAATATCCAACACGTTGGATCAAGACAGAGAGGACACCGTGCTGCAGCAACCAAACACTTGGTTTATTTTCAAAGTTTCTTTTTTACCTTGGAGGGTCTTGCACCGGTTCTTATCTACTGATGAGAACTTGAAAAATAAGGGGTATGTGATCGTGTCTCGGGGCTTCCTCTGCAAGGACGGGAGGAATCAATGATAAATGTGTTTGTCTCTAACCTTATGCAAGTCAAATTTGGGTTTGGATTCAGCAGCAAGTGGGCATTAAAAATTATGCTCAGTTGAGGATATGTTACGAAAGGTTTCATCTCCCCACGTAGGTTGGAGCATCTGAGTTTTATGCTGAAGACGTCTCTGCTATGGGCACTCTGGATAGAACGAAAACAGGCCAAGTACAAGGGTGGGAAAGCATATCTCAATCGCATAGAGGCTAGAGGTCAGAACGTGCTAAGTGATGCAATCAGACGAGAGCATTTGAAGTTGCAATAACATAAAGTTGCAATCAGATTAATAAGCAGCCAAACAGTCATCCAACGCTCGTCAGATTGAAGGGGCCTAAAACTGGTTTTTAAAGCTATGTGGATGCTAGCTGCCAAGATAGCCGGACTGGGAAGGTGGTATTGTAAGAGATGAGAACGGGCAGATATACACATTTTCATCCCCTTGATATGATTTTAGTTGCTGAGGCAGAACTTTGGAGCTTGGCGCTTGGCCTTAAGGCAACATGTTACCTTGAATTTTATTCCTCTAGAGGTGGAAATGGATTCAAAAGTTCTAGTTACATGGTTGAATTCTAAAAATGTGCCATGGGATGTATTCTATGAGGTTTATACAGCGAAGGATCTGGCTTCTAAGAGTAGACCCACTTTCATCATGTATGGAGAGAAGCTAATAAACTTATGAACTACCTTGTGAAGCAGGGAAGATTTCTTAATTCCTATTGTTCTTGATCCAAGTGATCTTGGAGCTGTATTTGAAGGCCGACAGAGAGAGCTGAGGAGGAATAGCTAGAAGGAGAACGGGATTAGGCGTACGCGCCGTTTGAGCCGTGACCGAGCCAATTGTGCCGCATGTCCTTGCAAGCTTATGTCCGTGCCCTTGCGCACTCAAGCTTGTTCGTGCCAAGACCATGTTGACCATGCCGTGGCCCGTGGGACTTGCACTAGAGCCGGTCCAGCGCAGCTTCATGCACCAAGCCGTCTCAAGACCCTAGCCAAAGATGATGCAGTCTATCAGACCCACCGACCCTCAAGGGGTTGATGTGTGCGTGACCGAGGGAGAGCCCGTGAATAAGCTAAAGACGCCAGACCCTGGATGAAGCGCCAACCAATCCCCTTGAATGCGGACTGGCTTGGCTAACCTTGGTTATGCCTTGTGGACCCCAGGATTGGCCTGGCTGACCCTGGACCATGTTGGCTGACCAACCCCTGATGTCAAGACCAATCCAAGGTTGTGTCCATATTAAGCTGACCCCCTAGGGCCTTGTCCGACCCCAGGAAATATGGGACCAACACTTAGGGATGCTCTAGACCTTGATCAGCCGAGCCATTCCTTGAGGCCTTGAGTGACCATGGGACATAACACAACCAACCCCGGACATGCCAGTTGACCCGCACATTGCCGTTGGAGCATGGAGCCCATGATGCAGTCTGCATGCTAACGCAAACCGAGACCCTAGCACAGCTTATCCTTGATCATGCCACTTGGAGAGTCCTTATCAAAGATGCTCACTTGTGTTGTGTAAGCTATGCTGATAAGCAAGCTTAGAATAGGTTAGTTAGAAATAAGCTAAGTATAGGCCATGTAATTCTTGCAATTTGTAAGAATGCATCAGATAGACTAGCATCTTATTCATGGTTTTAGGTGCTAAGCAGCACGACACATGCCCCTCGGCATATGTCTAATCCGCGTCAGGATCCGGCACAGAGACGTCCTGAATCTTAGCTGTGCCGATCAGCACTGACAATCAGTACTGCTTGAGCTACCCGACACGGCACAATATTGTGTCTTAAAAAAAAAGACGAAGAGGAAGAAGTTGCGGGGCAACGTCGCTGCTACTACTGCACACCAACGCTGCCATGCACCTATATCTCTACCCCATTCCCTCTCTCTCTCTCGTTTTTCTCTTCTCGCGAGGGAGAAGAGCTTTTTTTTTAAAAAAAAAATTAACAGTTGCCTTGCAGGGGCAACTTTATAAAATCTGCCCCTGTAGGGTCAACTTGGCTGGCACATGCTAGCCCTACATGTAGCTAGTTTATTTTTTATTTTTAATGTTTTTTAATTACTTTAAATTATTATTATTATTTTTTAAAAGGACGGTTAGGCACGGTACTACCAATACGCTTGGCACGTCTCTAATTTACAATTTGTCGATACTCGGCAAAGCAAGACATTGAAAACCTTAATCTTATTACCTAGAAAATGGAGTTTTAGGATCTATAGACATGAGTCATGATGCAATGGTGACTAGGCGGCGTAATTGCAGGAATGCCCTGCCCATATGCGTATATGTACCCATGTTTTGTATTAACAGAACAGAAATCATTTTCTCCCCAAATTTCTCTTCTTGTGTAAGACATTATCATCTTCTTCCTCCTCTAATCTGGCTGCCATTAATAGAGGTTGTTTAAGCTTCTAAAAATTTCACCCAAGACTCCATTGACACCAACCACAACCTTCTTCCACCTCTAGCCTTACTAGAGCCAAGTTAGTGATCATAAGGGCAACATCTCGAATGCTTGGTGTGCTTCTTCCGCTGCCATACTACATGCGTAAGAGCATTCTAGATCAGTTCTTTTGACTCGATCTGTATGTTGGATAAGTTTTTGTAAAGGGTTAGTCAAACTAGACAGGCTTCTGCTGCTTCTATTAGTGTATAGGTCTTTTGTATTGATATTGGAATTAATAAGACTGAAGGATTGGCCTTTATCCTCTGCTGGAATTTCAGGTTTGTTTAAAGGTTAACAAAAAGCAAAGGAATACTGTCTTCTTAACAAGAATATAAGAGAGATACTTGTAAGCAAAAGTTATAAATGGCTAAGAGCACAAGTCCTACTCAAAGCATCTCTTTGCCTTTCTTGAGATCATAATGTTTGAAGGAGCGAATGCCTGTCTATATTTTGTGATCAAAATTGAAGGGTAAGTATGAGGAGGACGAGAATGTGCTAGGCATCTTGGACCAAAGATGGTGGAAATGTAGTGTCCTTGTACTTCTCAAGGTACGAGGACACTGGAGGCTCTGATAAATTTAACTCTCAAAACAAGTTCTGACTTTCAAAACAAGTTCTGATTCGCAGCACACAGTTTATGAGACTAAGATACAGATTTTAAGGAGTCCTGTTTGTAAAGAAAAATATCCTATGCAAATGTATGACGTAGCTAGGGACAGATATGGCCTATTAAGTTCTGAAAGATAAAGCTAAGTAATGAAAGCAGGTTATTTTGAGTCTAAGTATCAACCTGATTAGGTGTAGCTGCTTCAGATTGCCTTTCCTTATCCTCTTCTGTACCAAACCAAATTCTTTCACCAGGCACTGAACCTTCAGGAGGTATCAGAAGTTCAACGTTTTCATGAGTAGCATCAGATGCAGCCATGAGCATTCCATTAGATTTAATACCTCGCATGTTCCTTGGCTTAAGATTAGCAAGGACTACTACATTGCAATCCTGCATGGAAGCACAGATGATAACATTGTTAATGCCCACCATAGAAACATGCACATAGTATACAAACTATGGTGGCACCACAACAAAATGCTATTACCGAAGCTTGTTAAGCCACTGTGCATAGAGCAATATTAATACTAGATTTTGTGTATGATTACTTTGAAAGAGCTGTTTGCAGTTAGTGAAGGTCATTATCTTGTTCAAATGTAGCATCATCCTCTTGATCGCTGTGCATATTTAACATGGCTTCAAACTTTAAAGTGAAAGGAGTGACCACAATGTGAACTAATTTATGGAGAAAGGCTTGCGTCAGTAATTTTCTTCAATCACATAATGTCATTAACTTACAGTGATGTGGAGGCCCCTTTGAAACAACTTCATCATATATGTATATTAAAGGAGTTACCCCTTTTGGTTAGATGCAATGAAACAAATTTTATGATGATATTAAAGAAAACCTGGAGGTGGTCGAGGGGAACGTAGTTGACGAGGCCGCTGCATATGGTCCGGGGCTCCTCCTCACCGACATCCACCTCCTCCACGTAGAGAGAGTCGGCCTCAGGGTGCCGCCATGCCCGTAGGATGCGACCTACCCGGATATCCAGCAGCTCCGCCGCTTCTCTTATCTTGGCCACAGGGTCCTGCTCTTCAGCAAGACCTTCCTCTTCCACGGGAGCATCGGCAGCTGCAGCCGCCGAAGAGATAGAGGAGGACGGGGATGACATGGAGCAGCTGCGGCCGCGGGCACCCCAGATCCATCTGTTACTTGGAAATCGGGGATTGGCTGGAGTTGTAGCCGTAGTAAACAAGAGTCTCCTGCTGCTGCTTCTGCTTCTGAGGCGGAGGAAGACGGCGGAGATAGGTGATATGCGCACGCGGTAAAAGAGTACGGCGCCGCTTCTGAGAGTCGCCGGAGCAGCAATAGTTGCCATATTCTTGTTCCGCTTTGCTGTGCTATTCACCCCTCGCCAATAGCCTTAGCAGACTAGTATTTAAGTAGAGACTATCGAGAGAGAGGCCAAGATCTGAGTTGAGAAGCGAGTTGATAAGGCGGGCCCAATAGGCCTTCCCAAGCCTATTTATCTTCTTAATATAACTGTTGAATTAGGAGATTAATAACGCAATTGGTCTGTGGCACCAAAGCATCTCCCGTAGGAGGGGTCACCCGGTTCGAACCCAGATGGGAGTTTAAAACTTAAAAGGGCAGACTTTGAGTGATTGGGTTAGCCACCATGCCTAAATTGATCAAAAGAAAAAAAGGAAAAATTAACGCAATTGGTCCAGACAGAAAGAGACGTACTTGAATCAAGAACCGCGATCACTGCTGCAACAAAAAAAATTGCATCTTTTGTACTCTGATATCTACTGCTGTAGCGCAGAAGAGATTGCAGTTGTCGACTTGTCGGGGTAAGAAAATAGGTTAGACTGCGGGATGAAAATGGAAGAAGCGCCGGCGATGAAGAAGCCGAAGGTCGAGGAGGAAGAGGACGAGGACGAGGACGAGGAGTGCGAGGAGGAGGAGGCGCTGGTGGCCCTCATCCAACACCGTACCGACGAGGTCCACGCCCTCAGGCAGAAGCTCTCCCACTACCGATCCCAGGTAAATTTATTTCATAACCAAAAAAATTTCACATCACTTCTCTTCTTCCCCAATTCCCAACATGTTCAATTGTCAACCGATTCATCGCCCGAATTAATTGGGATCCTTGATGCAGCTGGAGGCTGCGGAGAAGAAGCTTAGCGAGCACCACTCCAAGCTCATCCGCCTGCGCTCTCGTCGGCATGGGCTTGGGCATGGGAATGTCGACTTGGAGGAGAGCAGATCAGCATCTTCTAGCCCAGCTCAGCCAGCGCAAACCGCTGCCAGTCGGACACAGCTTGTTATTCCCTCCATGAATGCCACTGCTAGACTAGCCGTTGCCGCCTCCTCCATTTCCAAGAAGCCTCCTTCGCAGATGGCCACAGCCACTTTCACGAACAGGCCTCCATTCTCCTCTCCTTCTGTCGACAAATCCAGACGAGAGTCACTCGAAAATGGACGGCGTCCTCCTCATCCAGAGCCCCCACGAGACAAGAATCCCAAGCGCAAACTTGGTAATTAAGACCTCCTCTGGTCTTGCCTGCATATAATATAATCACGTGTTGTGTTCACGTTACAATATCATGATGTGCCATTGCTCTCTCAATGAATTTACAGAACATAAGGAACACACCGACCTGATCCCAAGCGTACGGAAGTTTACAACACCTAATCTCCTCCGATTTCAACCAGGCAATCACATTTCCAGCCAGCACAAAAGGAAATTGAGATGTCTTTTGCTCAACCCGGTTGAAGATTATATGTTCGCCACCAGGTAGCTGAATCATAATATGCTTCATTCTCAACCAGAAAAGGAAGGGAAAAGTCATTTGTTTTTCTCTCTCACTTTGTCTTGATTAGATCCAATGGAAAAAGCAATGTGTATAACAAGTATGAATTACAGTTTTATCGAAGACTGAAGTAGATTGGTCGCAAACATTTGCTTACCTTAAGCTGCTATATCTTTGATTCTCCACTATGCAATGCGCGTGTCCTTTCCACCTTCATCTGCAATTTTTTTTAGCTGTTTATATTAGATAATCAGAGAGCCATTGTATCTATTGACAGTATATTGGTTACTACATTACATGCAAGGTCCTCTTTAGTGTAGAAGCCATTTGATTGCCCTTCAGTTAGATTAACTTTCTCACTTAAATTGAAGTAGTGCTGGAGGCTGCCTAAAGAAGTTAAAACACTCTGGATTTCTATGGTTAGTATTAAGTATTCGTCTTCCTAACTAAGCTTCCTGTTTATTTATTTGTGTTTTGAATAGAGAACCTCCAGTAGTTGGAATATTTGCCGTAAATGGCTTTGGTCTGTTGATTTTTTAATCGTTTTGTAATTTTCTTTGTGTTAATTAAATTTTGAGATTGTTTCACATAGAATGACATAACAATAACTCCAAAGGCCTAAAATTTGTTAACCTCATTATGGTATGACTTGACAATTTGTTAACTCCACATGTCCGGCAGACTTACCACCAAGAACCATACTAATAAACTGTTGTTGTTATGCCTGAGAGTCTGTGTCATGTTCCCGTATTTATACACAAACACTTAGATGATTTCGCCCAAAATGTAAAACAACCATATGATGCCTAAGAATTTGTTGCATGTGTCAGAGCACATAAACATGACGATATATGCATGCTTGTATTGTGGAAGTATATGTTTATACTCGCCCAAAAGAGTACGTCAACCAGAAAATGTGATGTGGGAGAATAAGTTGTTCATGATTGACGAGCTCTTCTGTCATGCTCTAGAATTTTGCAGTTGCAAAGTCCAGCTTTGAATTTTTTTTTATCAATAGTCTAGATTGAAGTAATAACTGCAATAACCCGGTAATTTGGAGTAGTAATTTTGTTAATTAAGAACATAATTAGACGTCAGTCTACCGTTTGTATTTTACGAACAGGTCAAGTTATTTCGGCTTTGTTTGATTGAAATTAGTGGGCTTCTTTAATTAGAATTAATAATAGTTGTATTTATTGGCTAACGATTAGACTTCATTATGTTCATGATTGAGTTTGAGATCTTATGAATTTAGTCTGATTTAGTGTGGCGTATTTGTCTTTTTAGGAGCAGCCATGGTGGGTTTTAACTGTTTTATCTTGTTCTGTAGTGCATTGGATGGAGTTGTGAATCTGTGGCAAGTACAAGCAAAAGGGTAATTTCTTTGTACTATGAGCTTCTGATGCAAATTTAGATATTTCCATTGCCAATTTTAGCTGTCTATCATTTTCTTGAAGAATTCTGCATTCTTGTGAAGCGTGTCAAAGTAAGAGAAGATAATCACATATCTATGTTGGATATTGCATGACCTTGATTTATCTTTAATAAGTATGCCAACTGACCCTTGTTAGCTGAATATGTTTTACCTACTTGGGCCTTACCTCCATGGACCTCCAAGAGGAGCCAGCTCTTGATCGAGCTTAATGGCAGCGAAGAATTCATGTTTTTGATCCTGGTGTTTGGAAGGTCTACGTGGTTGGATTTCCTTGTTGTCTTTCTGGTGTTTGCTGTCATTTTATTTCGGCTTATACTTTTTTGTTTGTCTGTTTGTTTACGTGATGTTTGCGTCTCTATCTCTGCTTGCTTCTGGTCTTGTGTGTTTTAAATTCTGCACTGTGCGCTGTGTGCACGTTTCCTTATGCAGATATGGTGCACTTTCTTAATACTTGCATATTTGCAGAACAAGTGCTTCATTGCTCAGCACTACGGATTGCATATCTCCGAAACGGAGATGGCCAGAGGATATCACATGGCATCCTGATGGCGATAGACTGATTGCTGTATACCATGCAGATAATGGCGATTCGCAAGTTTCCATTTTAAATCTCAACACAACAGGAGCGGTAGTGAATTCATTCTACTTAGTTCTACTTCTTTTCTGATTTTCCATTATACGTTAAAGATAGTTTCTTTTGATTATTTTTTGTGGTAGGATGCCTAGATATTGCCTTTGTTGGCTTAGTTGCTTGAAAAGTGAGAAAACTACATTCAACAGCTTGAGCTATGGGTCTGTGAACTTAATTGAAATGTCTTTGAAAGCTGATGCATTTAATTGTCCAATAAAGCAGCGAGATATGCTTATACTGCAAGAATCTAAAGGCCTATGTCAGCTTGTCATTGCAGAGTGATTATCATGAAGAAAAAGCCACCTTTATTTGTTCAGGCTTTGGTTTTCGATGTTATGTTTTATGGTCTTTTTTTTTTTTAATGCATTTGATGCAAGTGTGTGCAATGCACATAAACACTTTTATGAATTCTTCGGCTGCTTGTCCTTGTTAGGGGTGAATTAAATTTTCTTTGTCATTTTCAGAAGAGGGTTCATTTTCTAGAAGAGAAACCACATATCAGGGGCATTATAAATGCTATACTTTTCATGCCATGGGATGATTCATGTTTTGCAACTGCTGGAAGTGATCATGCCGTTATACTGTGGCAAAGTAACGATCTTTCTTGGAAGCCTAAGGCGCTACACCGTAATCAGCACTCTTCAGCTGTTATGGGAATTGCTGGTTTGCAGCAAAAAAAGACCATAATTTCTGTTGGTGCAGATAAACGAATTGTTGTTTTTGATGTTTTGGCATCAAGATCTGAGTTCATACACCAGGTTGACAGCAAATGCATGAGCGTTCTCTCCAATCCGTCCGATTTTAATCTATTTATGGTGCAAACAGGGTAAGCTATGAAATTCCTTGAGATCATTCTATGGATTGTCTAATTTATAACCATGTAGAGGATGCACTTACAACAAATCTTTAGATTGTCTTATTACGTCACATTTTTCAGCATATGTAGACCCCTTAAAAACATTAAGAATAAACCTCTTGAGTATAGCTTAATTCTTTTGGAGGTGACATGGTATGATTTCGAGGTCTCATGCCCGCCTCAAATTCCAACCTGAGATGTATTAATTTTACTGGGAGGGTGGAATTGATGGTTGCAGATGTTAAGGATATAGCTCGGACAGAGCTTCTTCAAGCCGACATGGCTATCTATGAGGACAGAGGACCCCTATCTATTCTCTTGGGGTAGGTGCTGAAATAAACCAAGCACCAAGACAATGAAATGCGCAGGATAGATGATGGTTCACAGGAGAGAAGATGAAGGTGTGAGGGGGAAATTTATGATATTTCTACAAATCTTGACTCACCCGTATCACCTCTTCGTCATCTTCTTGTTACCATTCCAAATGTTATTTGATTTTATCTCCCTACAACTCTAACGCGTCAATCATAACTTTGACTTCTGCTTCAAAACCATGATCCTAAGACCTTTATTGCAGGACGCATGGCAAGCAGCTGCGGTTATTTGATATCCGGTTGAAGAAGACAGAACTTCATGCGTTTGGATGGCAACAAGAGAGCAGCGAGTCACAGTCTGCTCTAGTAAATCAAGCATGGTCGCCTGATGGTTGGTATATCTCATCGGGCTCTGCAGACCCTATGATCCATATATTCGATATCAGGTACAACAGCCAGTCCCCTTCGCAGTCAGTGCAAGCTCATCAGAAGCGTGTTTTTAAAGCCTCATGGCACCAGTCATTTCCCATGCTTACCTCTATATCATCTGATCTTAATATTGGATTTCACAAATATTCCTGAAGGACTGAAAGTGTTGATATTGCCTTTGTCTACTCTTAGTTAATGAATACAAAGCTGATAAGTGCTGAGATCGCCATATGTATTTGCTCTCTCTGATCTCCTTCCGGCATGCTTTTGTTTGACCAAGCAATGTATAACAAGTTGATGCATCGGCATGATGTATGAAGTGAATCGCTTCGGTGTCGCTCTTTGGTAAAAATGGGATCATTCAATTTAGAGTAGGGGAAGAGATTTTTGATGAACTGGTGACATTTGAGGAGTTGCGCTCCATCTTATATGCAAACACCTAACAGCTTCATCCTCAGTCCTCCAGCTGGAAAGATGCAACTGCAAAGTACCAACCACAATTTTATTTTTTTTTAAAAGGCAAAACAGAAGTTATTCTATAAATATAAAGTTCTATTGTAATGCAGGAAAAGGTGAAGTTTTGGATATACATACGCACAGACATCTGTCTGTTGCACGTATGTGACTTATGTAATACGAGTCTGGATACTTTGTAGCAGCGAGAGCAATGTACTTTTGTTTTAACATGTTTTGTCGTGAATTTTATGTTTTTCCCTTACCGAGTTTCATTGGTATAATGCTTGGACAATCACATTATTTACCATTATTTCTACGGATAATTACAAAATTACTCCTTGCTGTTATTTGGTGAGGTATTGGAGTGACCAAAGAATTTCTGAGGAAGCTTGGACAAACAACGGATATTGGTTCTCTGGAGGGTCTCCCTAAGCGTCTTACCATCTTCGTACTTGAAATATTTTGAGCAAGTCCATATAAGAATCTAATTTTCAAGATAAGAGTGTTTGAAGCCCACTGTAGGGAAAGACATGGGATCTTTGTGTCTTGTGACGTATTTGGTCAAGTGCTATTAACTGGCATGGAACATGCAGGGAAGAGATTGCCGAACTCATCCAAACACTTCTGGAAATTGAAGACAAATTGCACGCTGCCTCTGAGACGGCGGACCTACCATACTATGCCATGGTGTTACTCAATGTAAAAATAGAAGATGTTCTTGAGGTCCTCAGGAAGAGATTCTCGGAGTCGGTATTGAGGAGAAGAACAGCCGCTGAAAAGGTTAGAGCTGAGATCCTAGGGAGGGGTATCAAGTTCAAGGATACTAAAACAAGACAAGAATGGACCTTACGGTTTATCTTCGGGCAAAACCCCTTGCTTTTATTTCTTCTGCTGATGGATGAGCTTTTTGAAGGACAACAGGTCGAAATATCAAGTGTTGTTGGTCTGTTGCTTAAGTTGTACCATGTTGAATGTTCTACTTTCCTAATAGATTCGCTGCTATTTTCATGCTAAATTCGTTGTTAAACCTTCTGCACTTCGGGAATGTTGCCGAGTGAGTATGGGATCGACATTGTTAGATATAATAGGTTTTTACTTTTTACTTTTTTGTTTTTTTTGGCCTTTAAAGAACTTTCCAAAAACGGTAGAAAGATAAAGGCTAATCATTTCTACTTTATTCCTCTTTCTTTAAAAAGAATATAAATATTTGTATCATAAGAAATTATTAATATTTCAATTAGAAGATTTCCATATTTAATTGTGTTGACTTCTATATAAACAGTCACAGTCTTATATAATATAATCCAATTATATTATAATAAAGACTTATTATTTTTTACAGATATATTATATACGGATTGCATTTTTGGCCAAGGTTTTAAATATCGTTTGTATCAGGTTTCGATAAATTTCAAATTCAAGACACACCGTGCCGTTAATAAATTTTTTTATATTTTATTATTTTTTTTAAAAAAAAAATTCTTTACTTATAAAAATAAAAAAAAAGGTCACACCGGGCACCTGCGCTTTAAAAAAAAAAACAAAAAAAGAAAACAAAAGGTCGCCCGCACGCAGGGTGACCGGCAGTTTAAAATCCAAAGAGAGAGAAGGAGAGGGAGAGACAGAGAAGGGGGGGGGGGGGGGGACAGTGCTGGCTGGCTCGGCATCGTCTAGAGTCTGGTAGCTCCGGCACGTGCCGGGCTGCACCTTTGGTTTTGGGGTGCCATACAGAACAATCACTACTTGAGTTGAGAAGCTTGTGTCCTGTGATCGGCATGGTTCAACTCAAATGTCATGAAAGTTTGGTGCTATTCATGTGAAAAGGTAGGTAATGCTTAGCCATGAACAGTAAGAGTTGCTGCTCAACAGAATTTGGGTACTGGAACTGCATGCAATTCGCAGCACTGGGGAAACAATTTGGTAATCGTAGCCTGCCGATTGAAAATCCGGGCAGTTGAAATATGGACACAGGACAACAGGACAACAGGACAGCGATCGACAAACTTTGTCATTCCATAAATTTTCAGCTCAGTTTGTTTAGGAACTCTATTTTTTTGCCACCATCCAATACTATATTTCCAAAACACCTGAATGATATTTGATCTAGACCAATCTGTATCAGTTAAAATAGGGCTGCGACAAGTTTCAGGTGTCTGTCAGGTAAGGTCGTTTTTGACATGATTATAAGTTCCTCTGTAATTAGTATTACACCTGCACCGCATTATCACGTGCTACTTTCTGTTTCTGCAGGAATGCAACCCCTTCCTTGAAGCAAAATCATGGAGACGCAGGAAAAAAAAAAAAAAAAAGAAAAGAAAAGAAAGAAGAGGAGCTCATCATTTGCTTATGCTTCAAGTTTACACTTATACATACGGGATTATGGATGATGGCTACGCAAAGATTTATATCCAGTTAGGGGATCATGGCGGCAAGGTCAACATTGACCTCCCTTTCGTTGCATCAGCTTAGCTACTATAACAACCTTCGAAGCTAAGCCTCTCTCTCTCTCTCTCTCTCTCTCTCTCCCTGCTTCGTTCCTACCACATATAAATTAAATTATTTTCTCGTTAATGTCACACACACACACACACACACACACACACGCATATATATATAGAGCTAGGGTAGGAACAACCACTCCCCAATAAGTTGTAGAAACTGTATTTGGAGCCAAAAGAGGAAGGAGAGATAAAAAGTATTAAGATCTTAAGAATTTAAGATGGAGAGGGAGTCCAATATTGCAATATCTTCCCTTGTTGTAACGATGATGGTGCTCTCCCTAAATCTCATTGTTTTTGCTGTTGGGAGTTCCCTTAGCAGTTATGGCGCACTCCTCCTAGATGATCCTCATCAGCAGTGGAACGTAGATATGGATGACTTGTCTGAAATTTGGAAAGAAGATAATGAGAGGTTGGAGCATGAGGGTGGAATGGGACGAATCCCTGTCAATGTTGACAGCTTTGGTGCTGTTGGAGATGGCATCGCCGATGACACACAGGTTATCGCACGCATGTCCTTGCCATTAAATTTAAACACTAATATTAGTAAAAGTGTGAACTTGTCTTACGTGAGAAAACAGGCTTTTGTAGATGCATGGAACAAGTCGTGCTCCATGAAAAATGCAGTTTTCTTGGTCCCAGATGGTCGCCGCTACCTTGTCAGAGCCACTAGGTTCAGAGGACCTTGCGAACGCAATCTAATTATACATGTATGTCTGCTACATCGCCTCTAGCATTTACTTTCAATTTTAACAGAGTTTCTTCCTTCAGAAAGAGGGGGGAAATGTTCAAGAAATAAAGAATTGTTCTTCAAAAAATGTCATGTGTGACAGCATAAGCAATCATACAGCTATTTAACAAAAATGTTTCTGCACAATCAACTAGCTAGAATATTAGATTAATACAAGTCGAGTGCTTTACATGCAGGTAGGTGGAAGCATAGTGGCACCTGAAGAGCCCGAAAAATGGGATCCAAAGAACCGAAGGATATGGCTAGCCTTTTCCCAGCTGCAGGGAGTGAGGTTCCAGGGAGGAGGACGCATTGATGGCTCTGGAAGCAAATGGTGGGCTGCCTCCTGCAAGATCAATAAGACCAATGTACATATCTATACATGATCATCATATCAATAAGATCTCTTCCAGTTAACTATTATTGGTTTGTTCTCTCGTCAAATGACTAATTCTTTGAGCAATGTCCTTTTACAGCCTTGCGTTGGAGCACCCACGGTAAGCACCTTGGTATTCCAGCCAGCTACATGTTCATCGCATGCAAATACAACTATCGCTCCTCTCTAGATACATCCATATCAATTTCAATTGGACTATCATAACATACAAAAATAAAAATTGGTCAGGAATAAACGCATTAGTTCTGATGCATTCTGCATATATTGGATGCCTGTATGATCTTTTGCATATTTATAGGCGCTGAGCATTGATTCGAGCTCAAAGGTGAGGGTTAAAGACCTCACCATCAAGAACTCCCAACAGATTCACTTCACCGTGTCTCGCTCCGACTTTGTAAGAGTCTCAGGGGTCCGCATATCCTCTCCGCCTGACAGCCCCAACACCGATGGCATCCACATCAGCGAATCCACAAATGTTGCAATTCAAAACTGCCACATAGGTGCAGGTTAGTCAACATACAAAACATTCTAACACAAGATTAAAAGGTTTGCAATTCAAAAGAAAGGATCCTCTTCATTTTGTTGGGTCATCTCGCAGATTATGTGCTAACTAGTTTTTATGATTTACTGCCAGAATACTTATCGACTTTTTCTACCTTCTAGGTGATGATTGTATCTCGATAGTAAATGCCAGTTCTAACATTAAGATGAAAAAAATTGAATGCGGACCAGGTCATGGAATCAGGTACTTTGCAATCATTGCATTATTAAACCTTATAGGATGTGTGAATATACATGCAAAGCAAACATCAACGGCAACATAGGTTCTCCAAATAAAGAAGTAAAACATATGATGTCTTCTATGGGAAAGATGCAAGATTTATGTAGTTGAAAAAAATTAAATTTGCTGTACAAAAGTCTGAATTTTATACCCTTGTTGTTCTTTTTTTGTTTGCATTTCAATGTCAGCATAGGGAGCCTTGGGAAGGACAATTCAACAGCTATAGTAACCGGGGTTGTCTTAGACACTGCGACTCTAACCGGGACTACAAATGGTCTAAGAATCAAGACCTGGCAGGTAAATCTTCTGCAAGCCGCATAGTTCACCACATCTTAAACAGTTGAAGAACCATCATATTTTCCACCTATTTGGCGATCAATAGTCAATAAACTCAAAATTGAACAGGGTGGATCGGGCTATGTAAGAGCTGTGCGTTTTGAAAATGTGAAGATGATCGATGTTGCAAATCCAATCATCATTGACCAATTCTATTGTGACTCGTCTGCGACATGTAAAAACCAGGTAAAGATGCCCACGACACAGACAATTAGAATTGAAATTGAACATCCCAACTTGAAGTAGTAAACTCAGAACATTAGCATGGAATGTTTTTAAAATTATATGCCGTTTGAAGCCTTTATGATAATATGTTATCTTCGTGTCTGAAGAATATGACGGAGGATAATGACCGTCGTCGTCATAAATACCTAATGTTGACAAGAATGCATACTTAACTCTTATAAGATATCTTTGTTCTCGAAATTGGATTTACGCTAGATCATACTAATTTCTGATACACATCTTTCTTTTTCTCAGACATCCGCGGTGAAGATAAGCCAAGTCTTGTACAAAAATATTAGTGGGACATCTAAGACACCTAAAGCTATGAAATTTGCCTGCAGTGATACAGTACCTTGCAGCAACATTGTGCTGAATAACATCAATCTAGAGAGGGAAAGTGGTGAGGCGGAAACATTCTGCAACTGTGCCATGGGATTTGACTATGGTTATGTCCGTCCTGCAGCTGACTGCCTCCGCAGCAACACAAACTCTGGTTGCGATGGCGCACAAGACGATAATCAGAAGGAATTAGAACATATCGTCCACACAGAGTTGTAGTCCTGCAACGGCCAATTATAAGATGTCTACAACCATCAGCAAGTCTACACATATAGATCCGCTTTGCATTCGAACTTCTCTGCTTTATGTGAAATATATCTACTTCTGTTGAAAGAGGGTATTAACTTTTTTCTTTTTAACGATTTTAACACATGCATTAAAAACATACAAATTTTTTATGAAATTATTATAATTTCTTTTTGTGAGTAACATGCCAATTTTTATGCGACCCTTGTAACAGATAAATCCACAGATGAATAAATTCATATTGTACCAACCGAAGAGTCACAATTATTCGATCCAAAGACTCATGTCTGTCTTTCATGGGATATAGTGGAGATAAATATTCTAGACCTTTGGGGGTGGCACTTATGATATAGAAACTCAGACATCCGTTTCATGAATTGGAAATTCCACATAACACACGTCCTGGACTAAAAATAACATTGCTCTTAAACTTGGACCACCATGCATTTTAGTCCTGCCCTCTGCATGTGATAACATCAGGGTTTTTATTTTTATCTTTTTCACAAAATATAATAAAATATATAATAATAGATAAGAATAGTATTTTATTATCGGCACGGTCGAAACTGTACGGTCGGCACGTCTCGAGTTCGGAATTTACCGAAACTCGGCACGGCACGAAATTTAAAACCTTGGATAACACAAAGACCAATCTGGAAATGAGCACTTGATAAATAGTAGTAAACATAAAGTACATTACTTAATATTTTTCCATTGCTTAGTGCCTTCATAGAACTGTTGTTATATTGCCGTAAAACACACGGACGCGGTAGTCTTTGGCCAAGCAATATGGAGCTTAACACAGCAATGAAGGAGCAAAAGTCTAAAGCTGTGAAGGTAAATACCACGTACGCTTAACACAGACACAACAGTCAACACTGCTGTTATTTTCTGGTTTCATGTAAATTTCCCACTGAAGTGGGCTTCCATACAGCAGCTTCACAAACCAAAGAAAGTTTTTGTTCACTTGCTCCTTAAACTCCTAGGAATATCGTGGTGGATCTTTCTTAACAAGATGCCATCCTCAGGGACATCACTTTCTTTTAGGCACCTACCACCTTTTTTATCTTGCATGTCTTTCTTCAGAGATTTCTGCAGTTTAGGACCTAATTCTCTTTCAATGAAGCATATGAGTCATGGTAGACGTAGGCTTTAGTCGCCTGTTTAATTCAAAAGTATATGAGTGATTTATAGCTTACTGTTTGCTTAGATACGTCACTACAATTCACAAGTCACGCATATAATGCCCATGAACTATTTACTTGATGAAGTTCAAGGTTACCGTCAGTAAAATTAAGGCCGGCCATTGATATTCATTCCTAAAATACTGTATGCCCAACAACTTCAAAGGAAAAAGATCAGCACAACTTCTACATAGAAACACTCCGTTGCAATGAATAAAGTTGCAAAAATATGACAGCAACTCAGATTGTAATTACTGGTCATTTACGAGAAGCGAAAAAAAACAATCTTAAGTCAAGTAAAAAGTACACAACCACAAAAGACAAGGACCAAATGCCGAGTTACTGCATACCAACAGCATGCTCCAAATTTATCACAACCTTGTTAGCACAAAACAAGCCATGAGTGCAAACCTGATAAAATCAAATTGGAACGTTCCATTAAATAGCAGACATCTATTCTTTCTTAAAAGGAAGATACAAACCGACATCAGTACTTGTTCTTCACATGGAGGTTCTCAGATGAACTCTCTGCAGCAGCGTCACCCTTGTTCATACCCAGAGTTGCCTCAGAGTTTGACCTGCTCCTTACAAGGAAAGCAGGTTGGGCCTTCTCAATATGTTCCTCCTTGCTTGGCCATGCGTTGAGTGT